>JANRGV010000001.1:83088922-83108115 GCA_024734035.1 Alethe castanea | reverse complement strand
CAAACCAAACCAAACCAAACCAAACCAAAAAAAACCCAAAAAAACCAAAAAAACCCACCAAAAAAAACGACAACAACAAAAAAATGAAAAAGAACCCACAAAAAAAATCCCAAACCAAAACAAAAAAAAAAACTAAACAAAAAACTCTACCTAAAACAACAACCAAAAAAACTGACACAGGAAACCACCACAATATTAATGGGAAGTGTCCACCCAAATTGACATTTTTTTTGTCATAAAAAAGGGACCTCTGAAAGCTTAAAACATTCGGTTTGCATCCTGACCAGTGGAAATTAAATTCATATATCTTTCCAAAACCTTGGAGACAAATTTCAAAGCCTGAGCTTGACTCCATATTTTTTCCATAACACTTTGTTTTCCCTCTCTGTGCTGCAGAAGTTGCACTTTTCTGCCCAGTAATGTCTGTAAGAAGTTTAACTGAGAAAAAGAACCTGTAAGAAGTTTCTTGTTCAATCAGTGGATGTGAAGAGCCAGTTATCTCATCACAGGGTAGATTTCTGTAATAAAGCATCATGTGGAGATCACTCTTTCTTTTCAAATGTCAACAATTATGGGGCACACATGACCAGGTGGGGTAAGAGTGTTCTGGGAAGCAAGCTGGCTGGATTTAGTAGCAGAACTTTAAATTAGATTTGTTTGGGGAAAAGGATGCACTTCCCAGTGACAAAGAACCAGGAAACACCAAGAGTTTGGTAAGCAGCAGGGAAATACCTACAGATCATCCTCAAACCATTAGGGAGGGACCCAGTTTTCCCCTGAGGCACCCACACAGATGGGGAGGGTCTCTCTCATTTGTCAAAAAGCCCCAGTCCACTGGCCACTCTTGCAAGCAGTGGCTTACCAAGGGTAAGGAGAAACAGCAAGGAAAGTTCTCAGCAGCAGCGAGTCCTCTGGGCAGGAAATGGGTCCAGCACCAAACACCACCTTCTGCCCTCCGAGCCAAGCAAAGTGTGAACCATGTCCCACTAAGACACTGATGAAACCACACCACTTCAGCCCCCAACCCCAGAGCCATTCCAACTGTATGTCAAGACACAGCTACATCTTTTTTCTCTTAATCAAGGCCCATTTGCCATCTGCATGACAATAAATGGGGAGAAATTTCCCTGAAGAAGCCTAATCCACAAAAATCACACAACTGAAAGACTACAACTGACGGCTTCAAGCCATACAGAAGTGGCAGGCTGGGAAGGAGGGGAAGTGGTATTGCTAAGGAACGGATAGATTTTGAAGAGCCAGCTCTGAGTAACAGCCTTGGGTTGTTCAGAGGCTATGGATAAAAATCGAGGGCGGAGCCAACAAAGGACACATTGTGGTTGGGGTCTGCAACATGATGTGATCCGAGACCATCAGTGCTACTTTACCAGGGTAAAATCATTCCTGACCAATCTGGTGGTGTTCTAGGATGGAGTGACAGCAAGAGTCAACAAGGGAAGACAAATCAATGTCACCTACCTAGACTTCTGTGAGGCCTTCAACATGGTCATGCTTGACAGTCTTCTGTCTAAAGCAGAGTGATGAATTCGAAGGGTGGACTATTTTGTAGATAAACAATTGGTCAGAAAGACCCAGTCAGTGAGTTTTTGTAAATAACTTTGTGCCCAGGTGGAGACAGATGACAGCTGTTTCTCCTCAGGGCTGTGACTTGGAACCAATGCTCTTTAATATTGTCATTAGTGACATAGACAGAGGGATTGAGTGCACCCACAGCAAGTCTGAAAATGGCACAAAGATGAGTGATGCAGTTGACACAACACACGGACAGGATACCATCCAGAGGGACTTGGACAAAAAGGATGTGAACAAAATTAAGCAGCAGACCCATGAAAAATTCATGAGATAGATGTGTTAAATACCAAGTCCCATAATATCAAAAGAAAGGAAGGTACAAATAAGAAAAATGTGTGTGAATGATTTGTGGTGATTAGAATAAAAGGCATGTATGACTACTTAGATGCAGAATATGTTCATAAGTATAAAGACTTATTTTGAGTTCCTTTGGCCTATTTACTACTTTAGTTCTCAAATCTTCATTCATGATTGTTCTAAAACAGTACTTGAAACAGTAGGCTTGGCTAGCGTGTTTCCAAAATAGAGTCCCTACAAGCAAAAAGCTTTTTGGACCATGCTATGCAGCATTGTCATAAAACGAACAGAAATTCATCTGTGGTGACTCACAGTAATTTGATTGTTTAAGTGCTTTCTTTCATTAAAAAGCAAGTTAAAAACATATTAATGATTATAATATATCTTTCCAATAAGCAATGAGAAAAAAAAGCAAAGGATTCAAATATAATTACCCCATAAGAGCAAAGTTAAAATTATCCTGTCACATCCCCATCTTTTTGTCACTGCATTAGCTGACTTTACCAAGACCTTTACAGGATCTGTTTTTAGAATCCAGTTAGCATTGAATATAGCTTCCAAGTGTGAAATTTTGCAGTTGTCTTTGTTGGCAACAAATAATTAAAATAAAAACCCCCAAACCAAACCAAACCAAACCTGAAACACACACACACACACACACAGACACAAACACACAGACACAAACACACACAGACACACACAGGCACACATGGACACACACAGACACATACACACACACAAAAAAAAAAAAATATTGGAAGGAAAACAAGGAATTCCTCACATTTTTGTATTTCCCTCTCACACTGGTTTGCCCCTTTTGTCTTCATTCATCTATCTGCTTTGTCCATACCTTTCCTTGTGGTATGCAAACACTCCTTTTCCCAAATTACTTTATTTATGTAGTACCTTCCAATTACATATCTGCTTTTGTCAGTGTCTCCCTTGGACCCTCTTTATCTACCTTGAAATCTCATAGCCTTTAGATCTCTTGCCCTCTAATGTACTACTAATTATGGATTAAGATATTTAGATTTGAAACCGTCTAAAATTATCACAGTCCAGCAGGTCAGTCCTTAGTTCTGATAACAAGATTCTCTCCTCTCTAGAGTAATTGCAAGAAAATATAAGTATCACCTGCCCCAGAGGAGTAGGCAATCAAATTGCCCTCATGGCCAGAGCTCCCTGACCCTTACAATCTTCTTTCATGCTACTTCCTTCTTGCTTATCTGCTTCTGCTAACTCAGGCATCAGACTACAAGTAATACTTCACAGTTCCAGGCTGGACGAAAACTCACTTTGCTTGTCATGTCCCCCTAGGTGGAACGGGGCTGTCACGTCTCTCATTTGAGTGGTATTTACTGAGGTAGACCAGCCTGCGCAACCCCAGCTATTAAACAATAGTCTCAAAGGTGGCTGACTTAATCAGGAGTCCACCAAGGTATAGGTTTCTCACCTAACTGGCAATATCATACACAGATTTAGAGGTGAATAACTGAATCATGGTGCATTAATTATCTCTGATACTTTCCTAGCAGGAAAATATATATATATATGAATGCGTGTATTCATGTAGGACACTCAGCAGCTCTGACATGGTGCATGATTGACTTGTTAAATGGGTCCTTTGTCTAACATCTGAACTAAATGTCTTTTATTTTGAATTCTAAAAACCAAATCATATCTCTACAGTATTTTCCTAGATTTTATAAATTTTTTTTGAGAAACTCTGCTTAAAACAGTAAAAATGTCTCTCCATGGAAATACACTAATTATTACGGGCAATATTAGGAAAGGGTTTACCACCAGGTTTAAATGAGCAACATATTGACACTGGAATATATTGAATTGTTCTAAAAGCATAATTAGAGAAAGCTCTCTCATAGTTATTAGTGTTATTTTTAAACCTACTAAATATAGATCAGAAGTCAAATGAAAATATCTTCAAAGACTTGTGATGGTTCATGCAAGTCTGGAAGGTATTTGGGACTTCTTGGTCAGGACATCTTAAATATCATTGCCACAGGACTTTAGAATCATAATAAGGAGGTAGCGCTGCTCCAAGAAACACTACAGTGACAATGCAGCATTTAATGTTTCCCTGGACTTCACTTCAAAGATGAGAGAAGAAACAGCTTTAGATTCTGAGTCAATGTTATCACCCAGACTGATACAATGCACAACAGAGAATATTATTCTAATGGCCTATAGGTGAAGTACATTTATGTAAGACAACTTTTGCACATCTTCTGAGGTACATGTATTAAAAAGGTTACAGGGTTCTTACTGCTAGCTAAGGACTTATTTTTGAGATGTCCATGAACAGTTCATGTTTACCCTAGAGGGAAATCTGATATTTTAGAAATATAAAATATATACATACACTAAAAGTGGCATAATTTCAAAGTGAAGCCTAAGGAAATCAAGGCTTATTTGCTGGAGACAGGATGCAAGAGGAAATAAAAAAAAAGACAAACCCCGTCAAAGCACGGGAAAAAAGTCCTACAAGACAAATTAAGACAAAGCAGCATTGATATGCTTTTTTATATTTTTTAAATTTTCCAGTCCTTTTGAGTAAAATGTAAGGATAAATGGCTGGTTTGCATAAAAAAATATGTGCTATGAAGACCTAAGTTAAGACTGGTTTTAGAGATTCACTATTTAACAAGACATGCAACCTGGAAACATGAACACAGAAGCTAAGGAGATCTGTAGATCTGTCGGTAGTGGCTAGATCACTGAGACAAGAAGTGTATGGGTTTCCTTGCTTTCTCTAATCTGTGTGGTTCATGTATCAGACAGTGTGTTCCAGATCTTGGAACACATATCCCACTTGTGAGATGCATATCTTGGTCACATCCCTCATGAACAGCAAGAAGCATTCTATTATTATTCTGTACATCTATTGTTTACCTTGAAAGGCAACTTGGATGGAGAGGAAGGCAGGTAGGAACGTAGCTGTGTTGGAGTTTTCTAAGGTGGAGGAAGGGGAGAGACATCCAGCAGAGTCACTTAGTTGCTCTGAAAAGCTCAGTATCTGCAAGATTACTGAAAAAAAATCCCATATTCACTAACACTTGTTCAGCTACATGTAGTAAATCTGCTCTGGCAAGTACTCACAATCCCTTTTGTTTGCTTTCTCTGAATATTCCGGAGAATAATGTTTGATGAAAGAGATAGTGTTCCAAACTCTTTTGCAAATATGTATTTATGAGAGAAGTATTTGCATGGGGATCTTGAAAGATGAGATTTTTCATGTAACAATAGAGTTAACTCTTATGTTTCATCACCCTGCAGAAAATGGAAAGAAACTGTTCCGCTCTTCTATTTAACTGTACTTTCCTCCTTAGTACATCATATTCACAATCTTAAAAACAGTAACTTCCACAAGATTATCTACAATGGCAAAATTATCTCTAAAGACATAAGTTTCAGGAAGGGATAACCTATTAATGAGTCAGGATTGTGAAAATTTTTCTACGTTAATTTATTTAGAAATCACTTTATTTACCCAGATATAGATATCTAGTAATGCGATGACCTGCATTGTTCTATTTTTAATGATTTTATGAATAACCAATCAGATAAGTTTCATTTGGGATTTTGAATTTTATGGTGACATGATATGTGATATTCATAACTAAATTATTGATTTTTAATATCTGTTGGCAGTGTGACACTGTTAACTACAGTATTATTGAGGAAATTGTGAGAGTGACAGGGAATAAAACAGGATCTTATAAATCTAAAATTAAGCCTATATTTCATAGGAAAAGCATTTAAAATAAATTTAATATGGATTATTTTATTATGGCATTTTTGTTACAGTATTACATGCAAAAAATAATACGAACATATCAAAATCAAAATTTACATAGATTACAAAAATATCTTTTCATAACTTCTGATCTGAAGGATTATGAATGACCAGCAATACCGATACTTATCTGTCCTCTAGGAACTGGTAAGGGATACAGTACCAGCTGCAAATTATGTATTAAATTTGATTTAGCATGAATGTTCATTTGATTCAGGAGCATGTTCATATGCTTATATGCACACAGTATAGAAAAAGATCCCACATCTACAGTGTTCCTTGTAAGACCAAAACTATCCAAGTTATATCCCATTTTAATAAACTAAGGTATTAAAGCGGGTTAGCAAAGTGTTAGGAATCAATGACTGGCAAAAAATCTTCAAATATATCTTCCATTCTCAAACAATCCCCATCCATACCTCCTCAAAAATACCAGTTTTAGGAAATAAGTACTCCAATAAACTAGGAGGGAAAGGACTTCCATTTAAAATCTATGCCAAAGGAGAAGGATATTCCACAGCCTTTCTTTTCTATATGCATTATCTACACATTATCTGTTAACTCCAATTGCTGCAAATTTCAAGTCTTCTGTATCAGTAGTTTAAGGGCTATACACATGACATTCAGCAATTCCACTGTGGAATAGTACGTGAAGAAATTAAATTATTTAGAAATGCCAGAAAGTCACAAGTAAAATATAATCTAACATTATTGACATTTTCATTCACTGGAACATATTTTTATTTTTTTGACAGAAATACAAAGGAATTTACATCATTGTCTGAAATTTGAGGAAATACATGTAAAGAAGGGACAAAAATCTGACACACAAAATTACCATTTGATTAATATTCTTAGATCATTCAATTGTCTCTCCCCAGCTCTTCCTAATTAGTCAAGGTTGGAAGGGACCTCTGGAGGTCACTCAGTCTAAGCCCTCTGTTCAAACAGGACCATCTAGAACATGTTTCTCAGGACCAGATAGCTTTTTGTCCATTCTTTCTCTCCAAGGATGGAGTCTCCACAACCACCTTGGGCAACCTAAGGCAAGGCCTTGTCACCCTCACGTTGATGAAGTGTTTTCTGATGTTCAGAGGAAAGATCCTTCTTTTAGTTTGTGGCCACTGTCTCTGGTCCTATCACTGGGCGCTGCTGAAAAGAGCTCAGCTCTGTCTTTGCCCTCTCTCTTTGGGTTTGCATATAAATTGTTTAGATCCCCCCCTGAGCATTCTCTTCTCTATGCTAAACAGGCTATTTCTGTACAAAACCAAAAAGGATTTTATTTAATGTTTTCATTTATAGCCATTTTAAGGATGTTTGCATAAATGTACTAGTCCAATTTTAATCAATAACTGGGACATTGTATAATAAAATTTGCATTGCTCATTTCAACACTGAGATTTTAAATAAACCTAAATTATAATGTTACCACTGAGAAGAATGCATTTTCTAAAGGTAATAAATCACAATTGTGTCTTTCACCTTCAAGTGGAAAACAAAACAAAAGAAAAATTGAAAGTCATGCTTATAACCAATCGCTAAAATATTGAGAGGAGAACAGGTGTGAATATTATGATGCCGGTCAAGGCAATATTTTTTTCAAAAAAAGGTGGTCAGAATGGAGGAACAGGCATCCTGGGTTAAATTTTAAAATGGTCTCCTGAGGCAGAGAACAGAGAAATCAAATAATATAAAAAGAGAAGTTTTGATATGTATTGAAAAGCTCCTTAAAGACTCTGAAATGGGCTGCTTTCAAAACAGAATACAACCACAAAAGAAAAACAAACAACAACAACAAAGAGTGATTGGAGAGAGAGAAAGATAAGAGTACAGAAAGTAAAGTAACACTTTCCTAATTGAGGTTCAATCTTAGGACAGTGTATGAAAAGCAAGAGTGAACCATATTCAACACTTCAATAAAAGCTCTTTCCAGTGTAGCCAAATTGATTAATAGATAGGACACACAACTGGACTCAGACACACTGTCTCCATTCCTGTTTTTCAGATATTCAGTGCATGTTTTGACCACAAGAATTGTGCAAGCACATCAGTAAATTTCAATTAGTACTTTCACATAATTTGCTGTATATAGTACTAATTTTGCAAATTAAGTTGAACTGTGAGTCCAAGCCATGCTCTTCACAGCACTCAATGGCAGAAGAACAAGAGACAGTGCACAAAAACTGGGAAAAAGCAGGTTTTCACTTGATATGAAAAAAATGTTATGCACCATGAGGACTGTCAGGCACTGTAATATGTTGGCAAGAGCAGCTATTAATGTCCAGCTGTTGATGTTTTCAAGGCCAAGCGGGATAAAGCTCTGACCAACCTTCTCCGTTATATCTGACCCCATCACTTTCAGTAGGTAATGAGACCAAAGACCTCCCAAACTTCTTTCTAACCTGAATTATCCTCTAATCCTATGGTTCTACTGAAAATAGATGTGCAATTTTACATCTGAGCAGTTTGAACTGACACACCCTTTCTCTCAAAAAGGTTTATAAAGATGGACTTGCTGTCATACCCAATGCTGTAAGATTGGGTTTGATCATTTTTCTACGTATGGAAGTCAGGCTCACTCATCTTAGAATTTCATGTCTAGACAAACCCTTTATACTTCCATTTTGTGCCCATAGTACAACATATTTTATAAGGTATTGTGAGGATACAGTCTTCATTATATGTGAGCAGTTAAATTTACGTAGTTATGAAAAGCTCATAATCATAAATTAAATTAAACAAATCACATTTAAAGTTTACCAAATAATTATATGCCTTGTCTGAGAAAAAGCAGGAAATTCCATTTATTTCAGCAGGATAGGCCTAGTCAGGAAAATGGGTAGCTAAACATGACTTCACTTTGATTTTGGAAGAAAGTTAGTAGCTTGAAAGAAAACCATTGCTATCTTAGCTAGCATAAAGCATCAGAGAAGAGTCTGGCAATTTAAATAAGCTCAAAAATGTCAACAGCAGAGAATAGCTTTAAGTTGAGCTGCATTTTTCTTTTACTTGTGGAGGCACCTTTTTATGGTCTTTGGCATATAATTCTGTGGAAAGTCCAGGGTGTGGCACGATGATAAAGATGTTCTTGGGATCTCTTGCTCCACCTCTGAGTTGAGTTTCATCCAGAATGGTTTAGTTTTTATTATAGATTTTTCTTAAAAAGGCTATCATGAGCAAGTGAGAGGAGTCCATCTAAAAGCCCAAACCTAATGGCATCGCAATGTTATCAGGCTCAGAGAATGCGCTCCATTCCCAGGGGTGGGATTTGCACTGTGTGTGACATGCATGTGTGAGAGCTTCCCGTGCTGCTGTCTTGGGGCCAGCCTGCAAAGAGTCTGTTTAGCCAGGCTAATAGCAAGTACTGAGAATTCATCCATGTGAAAACATTCCAGACTGCTCAGCTTTTAATGTTCTTCCATATTTCTCTTCCTCTAAGGAATAGAGGTCTGAAGACCACCTCTTTAATTTTAGCCATCCTGAAGCTAGGCTTGTTAAGAAAGAAGGAGCTGCCTGCTGAAAGTGCTTTTATTTCTAGTGATAATAGAAAGAGCCTTGATGTCTATCTTACAGCTGGGAAAAAGGAAGTGAACTGAATCTCATGCAAAATACCTGCCCATAATGGTTTAGAAATATTGTGGCAAACCTGGGAAGTGAGTGTAGATCATGTAGGCTCTAATCCAGTACTTGGAAAAAAAAGGCAGTTCATATTATCATCATTCTACCTTTTGGAAAAGATAGGCAAAAAATGGGAGTTGGCTAGTTGGTGTCTGTTGACTTTTCAGATCATTATTCTTAGAGAGATATAATTATATTTAAAAAAAAAAACTTTAAGATAATAAGATCTAAAATGTGTATGGGAAAGAAGAACTACAGATCCCTGTCTCAGGCTCTGCACAAAATGTATGGATCTATAGGTTCCTCTTTCATAATAGCTACCTTATTTATAATGTGAGATTTCTTTCTGCTTTAGTGGATCTTATAATAAGTGGTGATTTTTGAAACATGGGAAAAATCTAACTTTATTTTGGCTAGCTGTTCAGAAAAATTACCAGTGCCAGTGATGAATTTAGTTAATATAGAAGGTAAGGCTGAAGTGCATGTGTAGAAATCATTTATAAGTAAGAAATTTGTGCTCCTGATACAATGCCAGTTTAGGAGGAAAGACAGAGACAAAAAAAGGTGGCATCATGTGGCATTGAATCAACTCTCTTTACCAAGGTCTATTCACAGTTATTTATTTATTTTTACATTTTATTTCCCCTGTTCATTATGGAGGTTTTGTGTTACGCTTTATAGCTGCAGGGGATATGTAGACATCAACTTGATCATGAAATTTTGTAGCTGAGAAACTTTGTATTTGACATATAAGTATAGATATTGCACTAGGGGACTTTATTTATTCTGCTCAGATATTCAGTGCAATCTTCAGCAGTTAATGCTTTACCAGTTACTGCAAAACCAATAAAACTGGAAGTAAAATAAATTTTATTTTGGCATGTAGACTGCCACCCACAGGAAAAATTAATTAATTCTTAGGGTGAAGTTGCAATATGATAGTGAAATTAAAACTATTCTTGCCAGGAAGAGACCAAATGAGTACTGCTTCAGTCCTAGTTGAAGCACTTGTTTCATGAGAAATATGAAGAATTTGAGGCAAAGAGAAGGAGAGAAGGTTAACTTAGGTAGCCACTGGAGAAAAGACAGCCTATATATCCCATGAAAGAGATCCATTTTCTGTCAAGTGTTCGTAATAGAGTCTCCAAACACATCAAGTCCAAGCAGAGCAGCGCAGATCAGGGCCACAGTCAGCAGTGAGTGGTTTCAGTCTCTGCAAAGCCAGGGAGGAGGGAACCAGCCCATCATGAAGTCTTTATATTCAAGACTCTTGGGTTTCCCTGCATTATTCTAGGTCCTCTGATCTATATGCTAGAAAGAATTTAAAAAGTGTGGGAAATTCCCCAGAATTTTGTGCATGCCGTAAAAATGAAAGCAATATTTCACTGAACTTCTCCACTATGGTCTTATCATTTATGATTCCTCTTTTAAAACTCTTGTCATCAAACAATCCAACCCATTCCCTATCTGGCTGATTTTGATGTATTTTAATAACTTTTCATTATCAGTTTGAGCATCCTTTGCAAGATGCTCTTCAAATTCTTTTTTAGCTCTTTTAATTTCCTGCTTCCATTTGACCTGCTAGGTATTATGGATTTTTCTGTTCTCCTGAGCTGAAAAAGCTTTCCATTTTTTAAATGCCAGCATCTTCTGTATGAAGGTCTCTTTAACATTTTTATTGATCATTGCAGGGGTTTTCGCTGGACAGTTTATCTTTATTTCTTTTTTTTTTCTTTTTTTTCTTTTTTTTTGTTTTGTTTTTTGTTTTGTTTTGTTCATTTGTTTAGTCTTATCTTCTACTGTAGTGTTTTAAACTCAAGTTTTATTCCTTTTTAGATTTATCTTTTAAGATTTTTGATTTTCTCTTGTTTCCTAACTTTTTCATTTCTATGTGTTTCTCTTTGTTACAACTGCATATCTGTATGCTACATTTCTTTCACCTATTCTTTCCCACTCCAGTGGAAAACCTACTTGAGCTGTATCTGATATAACAGACTGACAATCCTGTTAAAACCACTTGGACTAGACCTACTGCAAGGTCGAGACCAAAAGAGAAAAGAGGAGAGGCGAGGAAAGAGGATGAGAGAGGAGGGCTTTCATAGACAGATGTTGTAAATGGGCCTTATCTTCACAAATTCTGTGCTGTTTAGCCAACAAGCTCAATGACATAAACAGTTACAGAAAGGTTTAGCTGAATAAGAATTATGAGGCATAAAGCCCCATAAAAAGTTCTTTTTCCATTTGTAACTAATAATTATTTTTTACTTACATTAGCTTACATATCCAGTCAAGGGAAACAAAAGTACACTGTGACTTAGACAAGGTGTGCCATGTGTGGTATATGATCAGTCTTCAATAGTCAATACAAGCAGTTCAGATGCTTCCAAATCTTCACACTAACATGTGAATGAATATGAATAACTAGGAGATGTATCAAGACAGAATTTAGTTCAGAATGGTGATTATTGCTAATTAATTATAATGTTAGTGCATTTTTGACTCCATGGTAGTATATATCCAGTAGTGTCTATCAGAGTACATCATATTTTTCCTATTGCTTTCTTTTTATAGTGTAAAAATAGGAATAGCCTGACACATAACAAGATTTATGATATGTTTTTTCCCTAATATATCAATTTCTGATATATATGTAAGTGATTTATAGTCATATGGGATGTTCAACTGTGTTAGAATAATATTTTGATAGTATTTAAGCTTTAGTTTACCACACAAAAGAGAAGTGTAACAGAGACAGAGAAAAAATAATCTTAAAAAACACAAAACAACTCCTTTATAAAAGAAAGATTCCAACAAAGGCAAAAAAATTAATGAAATATAGAATTAAATTAAAAACTGCTTCTTTGAGGGAAGAGGCAAAAGGAAAAAAGTCTGAGAGAAAATTATTTTTATTATGTGACAGATTTCAGTAGATGTGTTCCCCACCTGGTTTTAGAAATTGCATTGTTTTGTTGCAACTATTATAGACAATTAGGCTAAATATGCAATTTTAACAGGTTAAAGCCAGATATAATTTGATTCCTCATAAAAGTACAAGTGTCTAGCTTCTGTTACTATCCTTTGTTTTGATGGAAAATATCAGAAAGAAAATTCTTTGCATTTTTATATAAACATTATCTAAACCAAGAAAAGACAGTATTAAACTCCTGCCCGTATATTTGGTGGAACTTACATCTATTTAAAAACCCTTGCTTTCATGAGGTAAGGGAATCCTATGCTTTCAAAGGTCAATCATTTCAAGGCTTAGGGACAGGTGGTATAACAGTCTAAATGAAAGGAAATGGCTACAGGGCCATATTTTTGTAGCTTCCTCAGCGACAAAAAAAAAAAAAAAAAAAAAAAAGGGGTCATGGGATGGGCAAGGTTGTAGTTGAGGCTGAAGAGAAGCAACAGGCAATACTACAGTTTTCTCCTTTTAGCACCAAACTTCAGATTTAACTTTCTCAGAGACGAGCTCCCAGCAGTGTCAGCTTGACTAGCCAAATTGGTGTTGGCTTTGGTGTTCCTAAAGGGCAATGGAGGCTTTCGGGTGACTTGCAGAAATCTCTTGTGAAATGCACCCATTTATAGTGGTTTATCAGATATCCCAGCAATAAATAATACAGCATGACTTCAGGGAAATGTCACCTGACTCCTACTGTTTGACTTTGCCAAAGAGTAGACCCATACAGATGATAAGTTAGAGTGATTTGCCATGTCTCAAATGAAGAGAAACCACTTCTCAAAATTTGTTAACTCAAAAATTGGAATAGTATGAGATTACTAGGAATTTATGACGTGAACTCAGCGTGCCATCTTATGCTAGGATATGAGCCAGTTCTGGACCAGAAACCAAATGGCTGTTCTAATGTGGCCTGATACACAAGAAAGACAATGAATATTGATTTAGTAGACTTAACTATTGTTTCTCAAGAGCTTCCAGAGTGCTCAGTTTAAACTTTGTGAGACTGAATTCACATCCATCTGCATCTTCCAAACAAATTTCAGTTATGTAGCTTTGTTCATGCTGTAGAAGTTGGTAGCAGAGCAAGGAATTGGATCCTGATTATCAAAAGCAGAAGGCATGCTAGTGCTGATCATCAGACACCCCAGTATTGATATTCATGAATGCCACCACTGCTCACACTGTGATTTGCTTTGCAATACTGATAGTTCCCTTGGTAAAATGGAAATTATGCCGGAGCTCATCAGTGTAAGAACAGGTGGCAGAAGCTGGCTTTTAAAATATGATCAAATGCTGTAATTTAGAGATAAAAGACTTATCATTCCTGAATTTAGCTCAGAATAAAGCCAAACTGACAGCTAAGAATGGCCAGCATGGCTGGATTTTTTTCCTGTTATGTCTTGTAATCTCATTTATTTGGTTCTTTTGTTACCAGTGCTGTCTTGGCAAATCTGGATCCAACAACAGTTTCCGTTATGGTACAAAACCTACATTTTCCCTTATCTCCTCTTCTTTAGCCTGACAATATCAGTACCAAATTACTAATAAGAATGTTAATAACTTAATGCTCTATAAAAGAGTGGGTATTGATTATATTATCACATATCCTGTTGCCTAAAGCTTTTAAAGCTACTGCTCTATTTCCAAAATTTCTCCATAAGTCTTACTCATACTGAGGGATAGTTTATTAATATTTATGCTAATTACCTTCCCTCAAAGAAAAGAAGTACACTGGTCTATTGTCTCTGGACTTTATATTAGTTTAGAAGATTGGCAACTCGCATCTGTTAGAAATGTGTCTTAATAGAAAGGAGTTTATCTTTCAGAAGAAACTGTAGTTTGGTAATTTGAGAATCAGTGTGCTTCTGCATATTCTTGCAACAGACTTGGCATGTGCAGTAACCACAAAAATGTCTTTACATGGTTTTTGCATAACCTTCAGAGATTATTCCAGATGGGGGAGACCAGTTAGGAACTTCTGCAACGTTCCCAAAGCTCATTCACTCAGTTTGAGACCAAGCAGCGTGTCAGTTATGTGTGCTGTTATCCTTTACCAAGGACAGAAATCAGACCGGTAATTTAGCACTTCAAAGTTCTGACTGACTTTCAGATACTACTGATCTGGTCAAAATGCTGAACAGTAACAGACTGCACATCATACTACCAATTTCATGGGGTATCTTGGGAAAAATTTAACGTGCAGTTAAGAAGAAAAAGCATATTTTCAAGTATCAATGGAACTGTCAATCTTATTTTTATAATATTACTATTAAAAAACAAAATCAGAACTAAGGAATAAAAGGCTGTCTGTTAGCATTCATTTTGGCAAAATATCTCTCAGTTTTTACTTTTTTGTTTAGCTAATTTAGTTTAATTACTAATGATACAAAGTCTTGAATAAATAGGAAAAATAATGGTGCCTACAACAAACTACCCATTACAGTCTTTAGGGAAAATTTGTGTTTTTCATAGCCTTTCTTGAAGATGGAATGAATTTTTCTTTTTTTTTGCCTCTTTGCCAATTAGTCATTTTTGCACAGCTCCCTTAAGTAATACCAAGCTATTTGGTATTGAGGTTTACTTCAGTCAGCAGCTCTGACTTACTGATCAAGTCAGCTTTCTTGTTTTTGGCGTGTTGAGCTCCTGTGTTTCAATTATTCCTTCATCATTTTACTTCCTGTCTTCTCCTCTGCCACACTTTTGATAAAGTAGAGAGTCTTGTGGGGCTAGAAAGCCACTGAATCATCTTGCACTGTAACGACGGATCTGGATGCCTGCCACCAGGGCAAAATGTTACTAGATTAAAATTGAGAGAGCTGTATTTAAGAGACAGAGTAGTTTTAATTAAGAGACTCTACTCACACCAAAAGGTTTTATATATGTTTACAACTTTCTGGCATTCCTGCAGAAGGAGAGACAATTGTGAACCTGAAGAGATACAATAAATCTGTTCCTTTTGCCCTCCCCTTTTTTTGTTCGTAAGTATGTGACAGAAGAAACTTCTGCCCTAGTTGTAGAAGACCAAAGAGAAAGAAATGACTGAAATAGATAGGTTTGTGTGGTGGGTGGAGCATTAGCAAAGTTCAGCATGCTCCATGAATTCAATGTAATAATTGCCACTCCATTATATACAAAGACACTGAATAAAATCAGTCTGTACAGTAATAGCGATCAAAAAAAAAAGTGGATTGAGCAAAACCCAGACTTTATAATAACTGTGCCTCAGTCAGTATTCAATGTATTTTAATGTTCCTCTTGCCTAAGTTTTTAGTTCAATAAAATGATTTTTGAAAAGGTGAACTACAGTGAGTGTTTGCAAAACCACTTTGTTTGAAATCAGACTCTTCTGCCTTGAAATTATTTGGGAAAGTAAAATGCCACTATAGTAAATACTTTGTTTCAGATTTTTTTCTTGATTTGGGCCAAAAAAAAAAAATCCAAAAGGTCTAGAAAGGAAAGAACTACAGTAAAGAGTTGAATTTACATTTTAATTAAATCGTATGAAGAGGAAATGTTGTCTTTTCTGACATTTTTAAAAATGTGTGTGACGAAACAAGGATTGACTGCAATAGTAAAGTTTTCGTGAAGATTTCTCACATCTTTTGAATTGTTAAAAAATTTCCAAAGCTGGCTTATTTTACATAAAGCATGAACTATTTGATTTTCCTTCCAAAGTTATTCACAGTTTTCACCTGTTCAACAGCTGGAACATTTTCTCTTGGTCAAGAACTCCAGAGTTTCAGCATCTTGTATGACCAAAAGTTGTGTTGTACAAATTTACCATGTTTGATAAATGTCTGTTTGTTTTCACGATAGATGAGTTTGACAGTACTGGCAGCTACCTCAGAACTAGCCAGATTTTGCCTGGTGCATTCTTGTCAGGACCACTTTCCTTCTAATTGGCATTATTTTTTAATGTCTTACCCCCTATTTCATGCTTTTTTTCTTGGTTCCAAATCAGCTGATACGTGGTACTTCACTTCTTTCTATTTTTGACATCTATTTTTCTTTTATGTAGATTTGCTATGGGACAGTCCTAAATATTTAGGACTTGGTAGACCTACTAGACTCAAATATTAAAAAGTCATGCCTAACTTAAGATTGGGTTTAAAATCAGGTCCATTAAGTACAACACATTCTCTCTTTGCCATCTGGTTCAGGTTTTAAAGATCCTTTGCAAAGGTATAGTTTTAATAGGAATTGGTTACTACCCAGACTTGAAAAGATGGCATTATCATGCTAAAAAATATATCTGTAAAAGACAACTTATATCAAGAAAATAGACAATTAATTTGCAAGGCCTGCTAAATTTTTGTTCTACTTGGGCAAATGAGAGCTGAGTACAAGCACAGTTGCATGGATAAAGCTCTTCATTTGTTCTTATGCTGGAAAGGAAAGCAATTTATTTTAAATTGGAAGTAAAGACTGGAACTGCCAATGAAATTTTCTCAAATATGCACCACATGTTAACTTTAAAAAAATGTTTATACAATTGCAAGTTTCTATCTAGTTTGAGAAATTCACATGTAATTAATTCTACTGTTGTTACAATCTGTCTTACAAATATTCAAATAATCAAATGTTACTTTCCTCTTCATCTACTGTATTAGTTTGGCACGACCTGATTTTTGGTAGCAGGGGGCCAAAAAGATGTCTCCTGTGGTGAGCTGCTGGAAGCTTCCACCATGCCCAGCAGAGCCAATGTCTGATGGCTCTGAAGATGGATATGCTGCTGGCCAAAGCTGGGCCAATGAGAGAGGCTGGTAATGCCTCTGTGATTACATATTTCAGGAGAAAATCTAAACAAAGCCATGAGATTTTCTGCTGCTAGTCAGAAAAGAGGAAGAGGTGAGAACATGCAAGGGAAACAATATGGAGACACCAAGGTTGGTGGAGAAGGAGGAGAGGAGGTGTTCCAGGCACTGGAGCCAGAATTCCTCTGCAGGCTGTGGTGAGACCATGGTGAAGCAGCTGTGCCCTGCAGCCCATGGGGATCCATGGGGGATGCAGAGATCCACCCACAGCCCATGGGATCCATGGGGGATGAGGAGATCCACCCACAGCCCATGGGGATCCATGGGGGATGCAGAGATCCACACACAGCCCTTGGAGTTCCACAACGGATGCAGAGATCCACCCACAGCCCATGGGGATCCTCAAGGGGATCCAGAGATCCACCCACATCCCATGGGGGAGGTGCCCATGCTGGAGCAGGTAGATACCTGGAGCAGGTTGTGATCCAGTGACAGACCTGGTAGAGAGAGTGGGCCCTTGCTTCTAGGCTGGAGCAGCCTGTCCTTGGAGGGTTGCACCCCTTGAAAAGAGAGACACATGCCATATAAATTTTGGGACGATTGTGTGACCATGGGAGGGGAGTTCATGCTGCAGCCGGTGGGGTTTGGCTGGTGATCATAAGAGTGGAACCACGCTGGAAAGTTTCACAGGGAACTGTCTCCTGTGGGAGGGACCCCATGGCCTCACAGGGGAAGACCTCCTCTTCCAGGGCAGAGGAAGAAAATCTTGGTGATGAACTGACCAAAGCCCCCACGCCATCTCCCTGTGTTGTCGTGGGGAGGGAGGTAGGGACTGGGTGGGAGAAAGATGTTTTAAGGGCTTATTTTACTTCTCATTATCCTTCTCTGAGTCTGTTAGCAATAAAATTCATTTTTCAATTTAAGTTGAGCCTGCTTTTCCCATGAAATATTTCTCCCAGTCCTTATCTCACTCATGAAGCATTAGTTAATTTTTTTCCCCTTCTCTGCCCAGCTGCGGCAGGGGACGGTGAATGAGTGACCCTTGTGGAAGCCTGGCATTGAGCCAGTGTCAAACCATGACATCCACCAATTAAGAAAACATCTAATACTTGGGTTTGACCATACAATATTGCCAGAAACTGACCATTAAATCCTGGCAGGAATTTTCTTTTCAGGCAGTAAAGCCTTAGTCCTACATATCTTTGTCTACTGTTGATCTTTTTCCCATGTCAAATGAGCTTATTCAAATCTCAGTTTTGCTTTGATTTTTTACAGAATTAAAACCTTTATTTTAAGATCTGTTTATAAAAGATTCTGTGAGAAGGCAATGGTTGAAGCTGTGGAACTCATACTTTGTTATCTCTACTCCTACCTCTGCCTCCCTGAGTCTTATTTATTTTGAAATAAATGTTTGCATTACACTTGTGTAACAGAATAGTCCTGTGTTGCTACCTTTGCATTACATGTGCACCTTCCACTGTGGTGTCCATGAATTTCTCACTTTTCATGGTCTGGCTGACAAGGAAATCTGCAAGCCTCTCACAGGAACTCAAATCAAGAAAGCAGACTCCCTAAAAAGATGCTCAATGCCCCAAGCCTGTCAATGTTTATCAGGCATTTGGACAGCGCCCTCAATAACATGCTTTAATTTGGTCAGACCTAAATTAGTCAGGCATTTGGATTAGACTGTTCCTTCCAAATGGAAGCCTAGCCTCAGAGTGTGACTCTCTTCCAGAGGCAAAAATGGGCCTGGTTTTCTTGTTCCTTGCAGGATTCAGCACCTGCCTTTTCCGCTCTTTTATAAGTCTCCTCCATATATACTGGAAGTGCATTTAGACTGCAGATTCAATTCTTTCATGACACTGAATTTTTCAATGTATTGTGATAAAGTTTTATTGTATGCAAATATAATTTTGTTCATATTGTGACAGACTTCAGATTCTACAACACACAGATTCCTTCTGCTATTCCTTTGCTTCACTTTTCTCTTTCCAAACCTTCCTTGAAAATAAAGTTTTGATAGCATATTTTATTCCTTAGTTTTATCTTATTTTATGTAATTCTAATTCAATATAATTATACAGATTTTTTTTAATTGTTGTTTTCTCCTGGTATAAATGAAGACAATGTAATTGATCGGTTGAAAACACCAGCAATG
>JANRGV010000001.1:83054196-83068817 GCA_024734035.1 Alethe castanea | reverse complement strand
ACATGTATTCATCTTGGTACAAATCTGCAACAAAATCAAGAGATCTGTATCATACACAGATTTGTTTTTCTGAAACTGCCCATCCAACTGATAATCAGGCCTTGGGATCTTACAGCACTCTGAAAGAGTCATCTTAAAAATTTATTTTTCACATTGGCTTTTCGATTTGCAGTTTTAAAGGAATCACCTCCTTTAATATAAATGCTTGTCAGGTAGGCCCTTGTTAGAGCTAGAGTTTGTATTTCATGTCGATCCAACCTAGTTTAAAGCAGAAAGATGGCCAAAACAGCTGTCAGTGGTTTAACTGCTGGGCAAAAAACACTTCCTCTGAACTGAACTATGCTTCCACCTTCAGTTTTCATATGCAGGTCCCAGATTGCACCATTAGTATTTCTAAAAATATTGCGTGTATTCATTTGAGTAAATGACTCTGCAATATTATATCTTCACTGCGTGCTAATGCTAAAGCATATCTACGTAACATACACAATTTCGAAACAATTTTTGAGGTATACCCAAATTAGTAATGAGTCAATTCTTGTCAATGCATTGCTGTGAATGAACTATGGAATGTTCAGTCTTTAAAATTAAAATGTTTCCTCTAAATACTGACTATAACTGTCTGCTTATTCCATGTATAACGTTTTCTTTGTTTCAGAACAGAGAGCTTTTCAGAGCATGCAGTTTGATATTCTATACATATACCTTATTTTCTGGCCAATTCTTAATGTTTTTAATTGCAGCATACTGTTTCCAATTTTTAAATTAGTAATGTGATAGCTTTGAAGAGAAGCACAATGCACCACAAAGATTGATGAGATCAAATAAAGGTGAAGTAAACTTCAAAATTGTGTTAATTCTTTGTGCTATTTTGACTGGAGTACAGATAGTTTTCTTCGCAGTACTTGGTATGTGGCCATTTTTGGGATTTGTGTTGGAAACAGTGTTGATAATACAAAGCAGTTTTAGTCACTGCTGAGCAGTGCTTGAACAGAGACAAAGCTTTTTCTGCTCCTTACCCCATTCCACCAGTGAGGAGAATGGGAGGGTGGCACAAGAGTTGAAAGGGCACACAGCTGGGACAGCTGAACCCAACTGACCCAAGAGGTATCCCATACCCTATGCCATCATGTTCAGCATATACTTCTGGGAGAAGAAGGAAGGGAGGATGTTCAGAGTGATGGCATTTTTGTTCCAAAGTCACTGTACCTGTGATGGAGCTATGCTTTCTTAGAGTTGGCTATACACCTGACTGCCCACAGGAAGCAGGGAATGGAATCCTTGTTTTGCTTTGCTTGTGCACATTGCTTTTGCTTTCTCTTTTGTACTATTCTTTATTGAACCAAGTAAACATCAGTTTTCTCTCTTACTTTTCCAATACTCCCCCCAGTGCCTCTTGGGGTGGAGAGAGAGCAAGCAGCTGCATGGGGCTTAATTGTCAGATGGGGTTAAACCATGACACTCTATAATGTTTTAATGCATAGGATAGTCTGAAGAATTTTATTTATATTTTGCTGAACACAATTTTTAACTTTCAGCTGATATTTAAATTTTGAAATCACAAAATTGCAAAATTAAATATGGAACCGCTAGTTTGAGAAACCCCTGTGTTTCTTGTTGTTATAAACAGGAAATCCAGCAATCAGTTATGTTTCTCTAAGGATGTGCATATGTTGTAAATTGACACAGAGATTTTCAGAGAGATATTTCTGAAGCACTGAGTCCTACAGCTGCCTTATTTTGGAAAAAATTTCCCTTAATCAGCAAATAGTTGGAAATTCAAGTCTCCTTCTGGCTGAAAACATATGTGGAAAAAAATTCAGTCTCAGGCAATAACCAGTTATAGAACACTAAAAATTAATAATAACCATTGCAATAGGTTTTAATAAGAAACCTAATCTTATGGTATCCAGCTAATGAACCTTATGGAATTTTCCTGAAGATTTTTTTCCACAATGCTTAGAAAAGAGATATGGAGGAAAATCAGTGCAAAAGCTTAAATGAATGAACCCAGTCTGAGAACTAGAATATAATTTTGTGCTGCCTGCAAAAATATCCTGCAAGGCAGAAAGTGGCTTGTGAAACAATCTCCTTATTGCCCAGGCTCCTCCTGGAGAATTCTGCATGTCTGAAGTTAGGATGCATGCTGTGGAGGCAGCACATTGTCCCACACTTGGTCCCCTATCCCACTTGCAAGCATGAGAAGCTGATTTTTCTTCCTTCTCTAGACAATAACATGAGAAACTGAACACCTTTACATGTTCCTTCACTGCCTGAGATGTATAGCAAACACTAATCTGTAGGAAATTATTTTTCGTGCTAGAGAAACATACGAGTGCAAGGCAAACAATCAGACAAGCATTTTGCTCTGTCTCAGGTGCAATATTGTTGTGAGCTCCTCTCCCATTCAAACTCCTCTGCTTGAATACTCTGCATTAAAGTTGCTGACACCTATTAAAAAAAAATACCAACATATCGTGAATATAATACAAATCTACACACGTGGAGCACAATTCCAAGATAAATCTAGACCAAACAAAATTACGTGGGAAAAGAAAAAGAGGAAAGAAGCTTTATAAAAAATGTTCATTTTCCATTAGGGAAAAGTAGAATGTAATGAATTGAAAGAACCTTGCTTCAGGATTTATATCTGCAATCTAAGCAGAATATTGGTAAAAGAAAAATTTTCAAAATGTTAAGCAATAAAATCTGAGAAGCTTGGGAATGCCTACTGTAAATGCCTGCTTATATAAGAAAAATCAACAACTTTATCAAAACAAGACTTTATTCATCCAGCAAGTGCAATATGGATCCTCCAAAAAAATACCCTGACATCAGTGAAAAGACATTATTCATGCTATATATTGTGTCTAGTTGTAATAAATTGTTGATCTGGAGATTATAAGCTTTTCAAATGATGTTGTTATTGCCAAGAAAAAAACAAGACTCAAGTCAAGAAACATTGTGGTATTTTGCAGTCCTTCCTTCTGCCTTGATTGTTCTATAGAATTCTAAATTTTTTTTCTTTATATTTTACTTGCTATTAAAGTTGCTTAATAAATATTTCTGGGTCATTTTACACAATAAGTTTTAAAGATAATTATAGTAAGTCCAGGTTTAAAAAAAAATCTCTGCTAAATGCCTTGTTAAACAAAAACAGTCTTCAAAAAGAGACCAAACATCAGTCTTCACTCAGACAAAAATAGTCTTTTTTTTTTTTTTTAAATCTTGAAATTGTTTAAGACCATGCCAGCTCATGTACACACGCACACATGCAAATAGTTGTGATGATGGTTTTAATAATGATGGTTTTTCTGTCTTTCTCTCTATAACTGTGCATATCACAGACAAAGCAATGATGTTACAGGCATCCAACTGCCTGAGGTGTGTGCATATTCCATGTTCAGTTGTACACGAGCAGTGAAAGTGCTCAGACAAATAAACTGCAGGAGGAATCCATGTCCTAATAAAGGTGGAATAAGTGGAGATCAGCAAATCTAGTCTGGCAAACCAGACCTTAAGGATTGTTACAACTGCTGCTTGTCCAAATGTCACAGCAATACAAAAGGTATGTCACATTCATCTGTGACTTGCTCAGAATCAGATCTGTGCCAAGACTTAAGATAAAGTCATTTTGAAACCCCTTAATTCCAGCGTGCTTTGTGGCCTTATTAACCTCTAAATTTTTTTGGCTGTAAGTCATATAGTGGCTTGTCAAAAGATTATGAAGTGACCTGTGAAAATCTTTTTTATTCTTAGACTTTTATAATTGTTCTAGAAAGTTGAGCCAAAGTCAATTTCTCAATACTTTGGCTAATATATTTAATATGAAGTCATGAGGATCATTTGTTCAGGATAACATCTTAATATTTATCAACCCCCCCCCTCCGCCTTGTGAAGGATAACAGCATCAGTACAGGTTTTGAACAGATCTTTCTAAAGGCATATTATTTTTACTACATAATAAATCTGAGATGTGAGAGAAAATTTCCATGCTCTAATACATACAAGAGAAGAACTCTGAGACACTCCTGGTATTCCCAACTTGGATAAAGTTGTAGGTATGAGTTCAGGGTACAGACAGAATAAATGTAATTTCCATAATACCGAGTAAATAGCTATTCCCCAATCAAAACTTACCCATAATTGTTTTGGACTTTAAAGTAATTAAAAATGCTCTAATATACCAAATAAGAGCATTTATTAAAAAATAAATTCTAAAAAATATTTCATAATTGTATAAATATAACATATATGTTGATATATGCATGTTGATATATACATGTATATGTACACATATACATGCACACATCATTTATAGAAAATCTATACAGTCATGTATGAATATTTGTGGGTGGTTGCATGCATATATATATATATATGCCAACAAATAATTATGATCACATAGGGCAGAAGCAAAAATATGTATATGATAACTACAAAGATCTTTTGATTGTTAATTTCAGAGCCTTTTCTGCTCAAATGCCACATCTATGTCAATTTTTAATACAGTAAGCATGTCTCTGTGTGTGTGTGTATTTTTGCATATTTTTGTAAATTCCCCTGTTAAATATATTTTACTAAAGTTTTTCATGAAACTTGAGACAATGTCTAGTAGTTTGGTGGATACTGTGCATGAAAAGTCACAACAGAGCAATTAAAACAATACTGAGTTAGTTGTGTCTGCCATAGCTGGCTTATTGTTTCTTCTGTATAGATGACTAAGCATCTTGATGGTTCAATAGTCAAAATTCCTCTTAATAGCTTAAAAATTATCTGTAGGAACAACGACAAGACTGAAATATTTCCCTTTTACTATTTTCAGTCTCTCACTGGAAGATCTTCTTTCCACTTTTCCAGAAAATAATCTCTTGCAGGTGTTCTGATTGTAGATATTTCCTGCTAACTATCTCTTCTTTGTTAAATAAACACACAAAATTGTCCATGTTATAAGCAGCCTCCCATAGGTCCATTATTTACCTTGTAAAAATTTCTTTACTATGTTCATATCTCATTTGATATTGTCTCCTTTTAAGTCTAGTAGTGGCATTTAAAAAATTAATTTAGGCACACTGCTTTCCCTAAACATTCAGATGTATTTTGGGGACACTAGCATCTGTTTATTTACATTTTTATTATTGGCACTAAGGAATCGATGCATTATATTATAATATAGCTTCTGGGTATAATATTCAATGCATTTCCTAGAGAAGTTAAATATGGGCTTTGCTAAAATAAAGTCAGAATTTTTTTCTAATTTAAGAGTTTTAAGAAGTCTACAGGTGAGACTTCATCCTAAATTTTGTTAAATACAGTTTTTAAAATCATTAGATTCTTTGAGTTGTTTTACATTTTCCAGCATTTGCCAAAATAGTCTCTTTAGGGAAAAAACCTAAATTGCTCTGTCAAGGAATGTACTCCAAACCCACTAGTTGCTGTCTTCCAAACAGTACCTAATTTCTAAATGTGCTAATCTAAACTTTGTGCTTTATCTCTAAATGCTGAGGAACAGTGGAAATTAGTTACAACTGCTGTCAAAGAGTTTTCTCAGTACTTTAATTTTATGAGGTAATTTTAAACATTTAATTGGTCATTAATTGCATAGGATTGTTAATGATTTTATGATGCTCTACTTCAGCAAGGTTTAAAATATTCATCAATGGCACAAGTAAAATGTCTTGGCTTCCTCTTTCTTAACTTTCATTTAATTTAGCTGGTTAACAGGACTGGATTAGTCTCAGCTCACCATGGATTCCTCCCCAGGGAAATGGTCACAGCACCAGCCTGACAGAGTTCAAGAAGCATGTGGACAGTGCTTTCAGGCATATGGTGGGGTTCTTGGGATGTCCTGTGAAAGGCCGGGAGTTGGACTTGGTGCTGCCAAAAGGTCCTTTCCAACTCATCTTATTCTGTGATTCTGTGAAATGAAATTACATTGTCAGTGTTAGGAAAAGAGGGAATGCTTTTAAAAGTAAAAGACAGATTTAGATCGGATGTTAGGAAAAAATTCTTTACTATGAAGGTGGTGAGGCACTGGAACCTGCTGCCCAGAGAAGTCACAGATGCCTCATCCCTTGAAGTGTTGAAAGCCAGGTTAGATGGGAGTCTGAGAAGCCAAGGTGTACTGGAAGGAGTCCCTGACTATGCAGGGGGGTTGGAACTAGCTTATTTTTATGGTTCCTTCCAACCCAAGCCATTCTATGATTCTGTGATTCTATGATTCTTTTAAATGCTACAAATAAAAAAAAAATTAGAGGATTCAGACTGTATGGCTACAGAACTGTTGCACATCTGGATACACAGTGAAGGTTTTTAACTTTCAGCTGCCTCTTCTGTGGGGCATTTTGGAAGACTTAATGAGGTTCTGAGCTTCCAGTTTTTGGCAAGATTCGATCTTTTCCTTTTTCTCACATTTAATTCTCCTTGTAGTAAAAATTCACATAGATGTAGCATGATGAACAAGCAAGGCTTTAAAATCACCAGTTAAACTAATTTCATGGTTTGCAATATGCTCTTGAATGCTTCTGCCCAGCACATGCATAAATATTTGATATTGTATGACAACATAAGAATCAGGAGCATAACATCAGTTTAAGAGTAGAAAAAAGTGTTTATATACATCAAGGCCTTATTCAAATGCTAAGTTGACTGTTTTTCTGCTATTTGAAGTAGAACTGTAAATTATTAATTGCACATGACACTGGAGCTTGTGTTAGCCTGCATTTCAATGCCAAATTGATGAACTTCTCTCTTCAGAATAAAGACATAAGTGCATAAAAATAGTCTGTTGGACTGTTGCACATAATTTCTGATTCATAGGTGAATGACTAACTAGGTGTTATCTTGAATATGTGACTCTCCTAAATTCTATGGCAATAACCCTGTGAAGAAAATTTTGAGTGATTATTCTTAGTCACAGGTAAATATGCACTATATGATAATCAGTTCATATTTAGAGGAAATTCACATTTCCAAGTCCAAGGTATATTTAGTCGTTTCAAATCTTGCCAGATTAATATTTAAGACTGAATGCAAATTTTCACAATACTGCCTCTTTAGCTAGGATGGTTGATTTTCCACTGTCAAAATTTTTGACATCCGTCCACACTTAGCCAAGAACCTTAATGAAAACATATTTCAGTATCTTTAAAAAAGAAAAATATTACTTTTAAAAGTCACAATATTTTACATTGAAAAACTTAGTAAATCTAGCATATTTTTTTCTCAAAGATAGATTACATTTTTTTCTAATGCATTACTAAAATTAATTATACTATTTCCATGAGCTTTTAAAATATTTGGTAGCTCACTGAAATATCCATATTTAATGCTGAATATTTAAAATTAATATATTAAAGTATGTTGTTTCTATGCTTTGAGTGAGTGAGTGAGTGAACTCAGTTTGACAATGTAAAGAAATGCTTAAAATAAGAGCAGAGAAAGAAAATCTTTCTTGAGAAAATAATTATTCAGAGAGACACTTGAGAAAATGTAGTGAAAAAGCATAGACATTTTTCCAGTAGGAAGCCTAAATGTGGATTTTTGTACAAAGCTCTAATGGCTGAAATCCTGACCCAGATGTCAAGTGTCTTTCTGCTCTCTGGCTCCTGCTCCAAATGTGAAGCTACTGGTACATTAAATTTATCTCAATAAGTAAAATAATCACTTAATTTTTAATCTTTCAGAGGGCTGAAATATTTGGTGGAAATGTACCAGAAAATCTATGCTCAGGTACACACAGATTGACATTTTACATCAACAGATTATTTTACTGGATTCTTATATTGGACATGCTCACTAATATGTGAATATCCTTATAACACAAATAGTAAACATTTTATACCAGTTTAATTCAATCCATTTACTTTTAAAATAATAAAACAAATCTTTTAGGATTTTTTACAAAGTTCTCAAACTTAAACTAAGAGACTTAAATTAAATATACACTTTAAACAAAATTCTGTAAATAATTTTCAAGTCTTTAATCTAGATTAAAACTTATTTCTAGCCCTGTAAATATTTTTTACTTTTTCCATCTATGCCTGTAATAATTTTCAGATAAATTAGAAAAATGTAGTAGTCACAAATCAAGTACTATTGTAATTCAACTTCCTCAGTGTAGAAAATAATACATTTGACTTATGAAATATGTAGTTGTATATTCAGGGTTTTTAATGCCTGCCTTTATAAGTTTATTGTCAGCTCTTTAACAAACATATATAGAAGTTTCATCTTTACCTAAGAAGTATACAGACAATAATCAACTATATCTGTTCCACAGTTTTCAAGATATTGTTTTTATACCATGGTAAATTAATGTTCAGAGCACTTATTTTTCCAAATTTTTATACATTGCATATGACAATGGATGTTGTTATAAATTTTCATGAAAGATTAAAAACCCTGCAATTAGGTTAAAAGATAGTATGGCTAAGGAAAATTTTTCATGCTCTATTACCCAAATTTTTTGTTCCTTCTTTCCTTTGTACATTAAACCAAATTTTCATATTTTACTTTCTAAGTAAAAAGCTAGACTATTCTACTATATACAAATCATAAATAATAATATATAACCAGGTTGTGGCGATAACAACTTTGACTTCTGAGTCTTTAAGAAATGCATAACCACTATGATAGCACACATGGTTATTTTGTATTTAGTGTTCTTTAAAAATATGACCAGACTTACCACTTAGATAAATATTTTCACTAGAAGGTGTGCAATTTAAAATACATGCAGTATTAAATCACCATAAATTAGTGAAAAATCTATGGCACACTTTTAACGCAATTTTAAATAAATTTAATTTACAGATTCAAAAATTCACAGAATATTCTGACTTCGAAGGGACCTACAAGGATCATCATGTCCAAGTCTCAACAATTACTTGAAAATCAAACAGAAGGGTAATCTAGAAACACTGGGCTGTGGGAAAGGAAGACAAGAATAGAGTCATAAATTGATGTCTAGTATATGAAATCAACAATTTGAGTGTAAATGAAGTAATATTAAGAAACACTACATTTTAGTTAGAGAAGCTGCAAATATTAAGTTAATGCCAGGAAAAATCATTCAGGTAAAAGTTCAAACAGGATTCATTTAATTCTAATAAACTTTTGCTGTCACCTGGAATGAACAATCACTGGGTTTAATAGTTGAATCTTACCTCTAACATGATGTTTATTTTTTTTCTTTTTACTAGTTTGAATATTGGGAATGAATTGAAAGACTCCAACTCCTAAAATAATTTTTGTTGTAAATATAAAAAATACTTGTCAAACACTTTTTGATGATTTATTAGCTCAAGGAGTACTTTTTTCTTAGTTATGATATCATGATATGATAAGATGCAAAGGAATAAAGACTTGAGAAAGTGAAATATTCAGGAGAATCTTGGTGTGAAGCATGACAGAATCAGGTTTTTAAAATTTTGATCTGCATAATTTACATACTGAGAACTATCTCTACATCGCCCTTTTTTTTTAATATTATACAATGTTAAGCATCTGCAGAAGAAACTGCAGGAGTTTCACATTTTGAGTTGCATGTTAAGACCTTTTTAAAAGTTATCCAGGATCTGTTATCACAATAGTCTGCTTTGCAACAGCATCCTTATCAAATTTTATTGCCCTTTACTGACAGAGACAGTAAGATGTGTAACCTGAGAAAATTGCCTTACTTCATTGGTTGATACTTTAGTTTTTCTTAGCAATAATGACCACTTCCAACTATTCAGACCATAAAACCCTGCTAGAGAGGGAAATGATGTTAAAATCTTTGAGAATTTCAGGAGAAATCCCACATAGCTGTAGTTTTGTAAGGCCAGAGATGATAAAAGGAAAGATCTAGGTTAATGTCTGTGGAGATCAGGAATTGGGAGTCATCGTTTCATTTACATAATATTTCCTTTCAGTAGAATACATGTTGATTTATAAAAACCACTGGATCTATTTCAACTATATAATGTCTGATGTATGGTCAGCTTTAAATCTCTCTCTCTTGTCCCATTCTGAAAGACCTCATATTTATAGAAGTGTACCTGATTAGCTCTGCACAGAATCTAATGAGTTGATTCTGAGCAATTGTAAGGAAGATTCAGAGCCCCTGAATCAGATTCCTAATATTTAGTGGTCTCATAACTCTTGCCTCTTATTTTAATGGAAGTGGCAATATTAATTGAACCAGGCTCATTACAGAATGAACTTATAGCACTTTAAACACTCATAGAAAAAGCAGTCATTGCTTTGGTGCACCTGCACTTTTTTTCTTTCTAGTGAGATTAATTGTTCAGAGATAAATATAATTAGAATGTACAGTACATATATTGCTATGAATGACAAAATTGTAAAAATATATATATCCTCCCTAAAATATGGAACTCATGCCACACTAAGAAAACAATCTTAAAAACTAAAATAAGTTTCTCTGCGTTTTTGAGTCAGTCCTAATATTTACTAATATCCACTTATCAAGTGGACCTTAGTGACCAATATGTGCAAGTGTGACATATACATCCATGTATATACATATATGCTCTCTATAAACAAATATAACAGAAGAATTAAATGAGAAGAAAGATCCTTTCTTAAAAGACTGGGGTTAATTTAACCGGGAATCCTTCTCTGCATTTCTACTGTTAGAGAAAATTATTTGATAGATGTTAGCATTATGTTTGTCCTTCATACTACTCTTTCATTTACGCTCTCCCCATTTACTTTCCAAGAAAAAAATCTATATCCAAATATATTATAATTTTACTGAACTTTTTGCACTCAGCGCTGAGAAGAATTTACCTCAGATAGTTTATATTAAAATTTCTGAATATTCTAACAAATCATCTGGGCTCTGATGCAGTTAACTCAGTGGCATATTGACCCTTTTGGAGTTCTGCAAGTTCCTGGCCTCTGTGCTCATCCATGGTAGTATCAGAGAGAAAAGCATTTCTCTTGACTAAGAAAGGAAAGAGCAGCTTGTGTTGTGTATCATGGTGTTTTTTCTCTTCCAGAGCTATACTAGTTCTTTGTATATAAGGGCAAAGGGATTTTTACGGATAGTTATAGCAGTGTGGGAAACAGCTTCTTCACAGAGAATTGTAATTACTTATTCACAAGCTTTTAAAATATTTTACTTTAAGTCAACAGCCAATTGCTTTTCCCCAGTCTGAATTCTTGAGAGAGCACAAAGCAAGACAGCTACCTCATGTCTAGTTTAGGCTGCAGAATTAATCAATTAACAGGTTAAAATTTAAGATTCAGTATAAAAATATTTCTTGTACACACAGTGTACTTTCCCCTCTCTCTACCATCCCCCTTTCTCCACCACTATCTGGGCAAACTCATTTGGATTTATAAATCAATAGTCATATGTTTTGAAAACAGAATAGAGGTGTACTTTAAACACCAGTCTATTTTTAAATCCCTAGATTCCAACAGAATTTTCTATGCTTGAAATGATTATTCAAATTCCATGGGTAATATCTTTACGACTAAAATAAGTTTTTGATGTACATCCGCTATTCCAGCTATCCATAGTGAAGTTCTCTTTAAACTTTACAATAGCAAATACAAAGCAATTGAAGACAGCATAAAGCCTCAGGTTCACTTAAGAGCTTCTTAGGCCCTCCATTCTGTATGTACATTCCTTTCTGGTTTTCCTTTGTAGTTTGAAACCTTTCTGTGCCATGTAGAATTAAAGAAATTATATTATGCTATGTGAATGAAAAGCATACAAAAGAAATAAAGGCATATATGTGTATAAGCTTATGACAAGAGACATGTAACCATTATTGAATAGAAATTTGCAAGCAAAATATTTGAATAAATACTGCCACTCTAAATGCACATATATAGAACTCAAATATTTTAAAATCCAATTCCAACTGAAGGATCACCGAAACACACCAGGAAAATCTGATACATTTTAACTTTTGAAAATAAATTTGAACATAATGAATGTGCTTGCACAGGTAACCAGATTAGTTTTCCCCAGGAGGAAGAAAAGGAACAGACCTGAGCTTTCACCCTCAAAGGGGTATATATAAATATTCAAATATTTTGCATTTAAGTAGCTTACAGAATTACGATAAGAAAATCATACTGAAATATATAAATTTAATGCAAAATTAAACAAATCTCATCTAAAGTCTTACAATATTTTTCCTTGTTTACCACGATACTGTATGTAAATATCCCTCCACATATGAAGCAACACAACTGTGGTATAAATGTGGTAGGAATATTTTTTATATTATTATTAGCCAATTATGCTTGCCCCATCTGTGTGATTTTAAAATAAGAAAAATGTTTTATTTGTATATATAGAATAGGAAATCAAGCCGCAGAAATCAACACTGGTATGTAGTATTAAGTCAATCAAGGAAACAGCAATAAAAAGAAAAATTTCTATCTCTAACAAGTTCTATTTAAGTGTGTTAAGAAAAATTTAACATGCCACATGCTGAAGGACAAATGCTATGCAGAAACACAGGACCTAGATTAGCAAATTGATGCACGAGTGTTATGAGCCAATTATAAATTATGCCTCTGCTCAAATTAAGGTTCAAATGATACCATAAACCAAAGTTGATAGAACACATTTTATTTGAGAGTAAATTTGAGGTAGAGAGGCAGGAAAAAATAGGAAGAGAGAGTGGGGAGAGGGAATAGAAAGTGAGCAAGAGAGAAAGATATTAAGCAAAATGAACTCCTGCAGTGTCCAGCTGGTCCTTCTTCACCCTGGTCTTCTTGGTGGTAGGGGTCCCTGAGTTGTTTTTCTAGAGGTACCACTTTTACACAGTCCCAGTCCTGGGCACCCATGAGGCATAGATGCCACTCCCATAACTTTGGATAGTACATATGTAAGCAGTTTCCTCCTTTCTCCCAGGTTGCTGCTGGGTGAATTTTTGTTTGGATAAGTTACCCAGATCTGCCTCACCAGGCCTGGAATCAACATCTTCCTTTTGTTGTCGTCTGTGCCCAATACAAGTTTTGTTGTGGTGACTTATGGGCACAGCATTCTTAAGTGCTCACAATGAGCGTTTGTTATGGGGAAATTAAATATTGCATTTGTTATGGGGCAATTACAGCAGTGGCTGTGGAGTTCTTAGCAGCACTTCATAGCATAGGAAATCTGTGAAGGATCAGTCTTTGCAGTACAGCAGAATCTCTGTGTGTTGCAAATGTAAACCTAGATAACTATTTTATGCCAGTTTCATTAATTCTGTCACATTGGATATACTTTTCCAAAATGTTCATATGCAAAACCACTATCAAAATAGTGAAATATCAAAATTAAACCCATCAATGTTTTAATAAGGGAATAACAGCACATGAAAATCTGATGCAAAGATGAGTCAGTATGCTGAGAGGGTAATGCTTCTTATATTTCCACTCACAAACCTGAAATAGATAAAATACCATGAGTTTTTTAATGAAGAGGAAAGTAAAGCTAGCCTGGCTTGTTTGTTTTTATGTGACACTGGTACTAAGAAAAAATGAGAAAGAATTTCCAAGAAGGACTTTGACACAGAGCTAGTTTCTAGGACACAAGAGAACAACACTAATGGACTAAGAGTACTTTTTACATTAATTTCTTTTGAATATTTGTTGTTGTTAATGCTTATATTGAATGAGAAATTCTATTTCCAGAATGCCCAACACCAATGCTAAATTATTAAATAAATAGCTAAATATTTTTCATTATTGCTTTTTCATAGCTACTGAAACATTAATATGTTCTCATTTAGTAAGGGTTGTAGGTGATGAGAAAACATAGACTTTTTCTGATATATTTGAATTCATGGATTTGTTTTTATTTTCTTTCTAATTGCAATAGAAGTAATCTAACCTGGAATTTCAAAGTCAGTCTATCATTATTTCCTGTTCTCTGATGGTTTCATACCTAAGATTTTAGCCTATGGAAATGTAGCATAGCTGTGATTTTAAAATTAAGAGCGATGAAGCAGTTTCTGACATATACTATACAATTTTCCTTATGCTTTCTGTTAGTATTTTAATACATAAATGAACTTGAAAGAAATTATTATCTTTATGTTTGAACCACATAATGAACTTAAAATAGCTAGCAATGACTATTGCTCAATTGGGGCACTGTGAATGAGGCATTGGGTTATGCAAGAGAACAGCAATCTACTTACAGCTGGGGTGGGCCTCTTTAGGTCATTTCCATAAAACAAAACTTTATTTCAGTTATTTAAAAGGGAGATACCTAAATTTAAACTAATCACTCAACACTTCCTGTCAGTCAGCTGAGAGAAGCAAGTACACACAGAGCTGAGTCATCTGATTTATTTTAGATGTTATTTGTGTGAATGACTCACCTTCTTACAACAGGTATTTAAGTCCACTGAATACAAGGGCACCCTAGGACAATTAGCTCAGACTTTGATGCCTCATTTTTTGATATTTGGGGTTGAGAAGGACTCATCTCAGTGTCTATGACCGTAACACTTTTTTTTCTCACCTTCCCCCCAGGGCTCAGCCATTCATGCTCCAAAGATCAACAGCACAGCTCTGATGTGGTATGATTATGTGCCTTTGGCTCAGGCTGCCACAGATACCCATAGATCGTGGGAAACAGCTGTGAGAAAGCCTGCAGAGAA
>JANRGV010000001.1:83018185-83053813 GCA_024734035.1 Alethe castanea | reverse complement strand
TTTTATTTTTACAACAAAAAAAAAAAAAAAAAAAAAACCAAAAAAACTACCCAAATCAAATCTATGTTTTTATCAGAATTTTTTTTGTGCATGGTTCTAAACGCCAAAACAAAATGGCCCAGAGAGGAATCATAGTAATATGATTCATGAATATGCTGTCTAAAGAAATGCGTAAGGCAGACTTTCTAGTTGTATAGTTGAAGCTTATTTGACACTTGCACTCTGAAGCTTGTGAGGCAGACCTTCAATGGAGTAAGAGGAATGGATGAAAATGCACCAATATAAATGAATTATCAGAGCAGCTTTCTCCCTGGTTTCAGACCAAGGATCTCTAGTTAGCAAACTGACATGAAACTGCTTCTTGTTCAACTTTCTGAGGTGATGCTCCTGAGAGGCTCATGTCACAAATTCAATGTATATGGCCATTAGGAAGACAGCAATTTTTTTAAGAAACTCTTGAAGACTAAGGAATGCTGTACACAATATATACTGCAGGACTGCAATTCAAACACTTATCTCACTAGACTATAAACACACCATATTAACATAATTGTACACAACAACTTGAAAGGTTTTTTATGAACTTGTCGATATGAAGGAAAATGCTCATGACATCTGCAGAAGTGAACCTTGATAAAAATTCTACTGATTGCTCGACAGTTTCTTTCCCTTGATCTCACTATTTTTTTGGTCTGGAAGATTTTTTTTATGTTTATAAGCACATGTAGTTTTTAATTTTATATTATTTGACCCCTTATTTTATACTCTACTGCATTATGGAAACTCATGTGTTACTTTTCACTGGAGAGAGAGAGATGTTGACTTGCCAAGTAAATACATTTCTGTTGATTCTCAGTATTTCCTGGCCATCCATTTCTTAGTGGTACGAAATCCTCCAAAGCCAATATTTTCTGTTAACCTCCTGCCATACATTAAATATTGCACTCTTAAATACTAAATACTCCACTTAAACCATCAGCAAGACGAAGAATGACTTTTTTTTTTAATAAGGCCATAAAGCTCACAATATTCTCTACATCACTGTATTACTATTTTATTAAAATAGAAAATCCCAGATCTGGACTGGTTTGTTTTCTTTTGTTTGTTTGTTTGTTTGTTTGTGTCGGTTTTGTTTTGCTTTGTGGTTTTTTTTCTTGTTTGGCTTTGGTTTTATTCTTGCTAAATGTCAGTATGAGTGATTAGTTCTGTGTAGTAATACAAGCAGCAAGTCTTTTATGATTCACATGTTCAATGCCTTTTGGAAACAATTAGTGTTCCACTAATGGCATTAATATCAAAAACTGGAACTGTTGTATTAGCCTGCTCAACTCTCACCCCTTTTTGCATTTGCTTAGGCTATTAGCAACAAAAATTTTGTCCCCTATTTTGTTGTTGAGAGCCTATGTAACTGCTTTATGTTTTGTTAGATTTTCATAAGGGAAAGTGGTTGTGAAATTAGAAATAGTAAGTACTAAATGCTGTTAAAGCACCATGAAAACATTTATCTGAGCTCATAGTTATGGTATGTCATCATTTAGGTGCTCAATTATCACAACATGGGTTTCCTTTTTTTTTTTTTAATTTGAGGAATTTTTTTTAACAAGGTCCGATGTGACCTGTATGTTCTAATCCCATATTTTCCTCATTTTAGTGAAACATTAGATCACTTATCAAGATTAATATTTTTTATATATTACAAGTTATTTCATTTATGATTTTATTTATTTATTAACTTCCCTTCAGGATCAGGAGGTACAGCTGACTTGCTAGTGAATTTATTAATTTCAGCAGGGAGAAAGAGAGAAGCTGGAGATTATAAGTGAATGGTTTTTAAATATGAAAAAAAAACATGATGACGTGTCTGTTCCAGGGACGGAGACTGATAAACTGCATGCCCTTTTACTGTATTAGGTGTTTTATACCATCTCTACTTACTTTCCCTGGGAAATAAAAAATGATAAGGGTCAACAAGGTACATCCCACCTGTACTTCTTAATTATGGAAAGCATTTTTATTAGTGTTACTGACCTTGGGCATAATAAAAATCTATAGCCCCACAACCAAGAACCCTCCTTAAATTCCCAAAGCAAAATTCTATCTAATCTGATTTTATTATTGTACAGCTATCTTGACATTAAATCAGAAGGGAATCTCAAAATTGACAGATTCTGTAGGCATTCAGGGAAGCTGTTTGGGCTGGACGAAGCATACAGAGAAATGTTTCATTCCCTTTTGTCTTAATTTTACCATCCTTTTCCTTTTTTATTGTATTTTAAGCATTTCTTCAGAATAAATCAATTACTACAGCTTTATTTTTCTTTGTGGATTTTTTCTCTACACAAGATATTAACTTTTCACTTTCTTTAGCTTTTAAAAAAAACCTGTTAAGTCCTTGCCATTTTTTTCAATCACAGTCACATCAGCTTTATTAGGATGCTTAGAGAAAAAGTAAAAATTTTTGGATTAGTAGTAATATTCTGGTCTATTCTAGGCACTCCTGACAGTATTAATGCAGAGATTGTTATTTAAAGATTGCAATTTTAATGTAGATTGATTTAACAACTGAAAAACAGATTTATTTTGAATTTTCTTTTAGATTTTCTTTAAAAAATAGTTGTGGCTAAAGATTATTGAAACAAAACATTTTCTATGCTAGTGAGAAAAAAAAATGCAACCAGGGTAGAACTCATTACCAATTAAGAGCAGAAGAATGATGCTTGATAATGGATTAGTAGATTAGTTCTGACTCCTTATGAATTTGGGTTGGATCCAACATCCTTGTGGACGCATATTGTAAGAATTTAAGGGGTTATTAGCCAAAACCTTTCATGTCTAAGCAGCAGGCATGTTGCCAGAGTTAAGGCAACTGTAAAATGAACATAAGAGCTCCTGACACGTCTTTGTTCAGCATGACAAGGACTTACAACAAACATCAGGCTCCTATCAATGAGTTGTGATGGTGGCTTATTTCTCACCTTGTTGTTGCCTAGAGTCTTACACTGGGAGGAATGTCACATTCATGTTGGTGATTTCTTCCCCACCCTGGGATCTACTTGGTACTTTTCTGTCTTTGCTACAATGTTGTATGCTTTTATATCTTGCTGTCTCCTCATTGACCTGCAGCTCCATGTATTGTCTAAATTTAGTATATGTTGTGCCTTTCACATGTTCCAATACTATCACTTTGTTCTCCCAAAGAACAAAAAATACACAAACCAGTTTTGCCCAGATATACATCCCTTTAAGCAGACCTTTTGTCCTTTTTCACATCTCTGTGATCCCCAATGCCACCTGACATCCCATGTGTACTTCCTGTGTACTTCTTGAAAGGCTCCACCACTGCACCAGATCTGTACCTTTCAGTATTGCACCCCAGTCACAAAACCATGGCAGCATCATATGAAGATGAAAAAGTTAGCCAATTAGAAAATTAGAATTAGTCAGTTAGAAAATTGCTGTTGCAGCAGCAATGAGTAAACAAAAAAAGCTGCAGGCAATTCAGTGGAAGGTTCAGGCAGAACAGATCTGGCAACCTTCAGTCCCAAGGCAATGCAAACTCAGTATGAACCTGATGGCCTGTTACTGGCACAGGGAACATGTGAGAGCAGAGCAGATTGCGCCAAACATGACAAAGGGCAATGATGTGGAGTGCTGACCATGGCTCATGGAAAAGCCTGCTAGGGGTGCAGTGATAATTGGTATGTGTTATACAAGATGGGACTGAAATAACAGCATATTTTTGGAGGGTCAGGAACACTGAAGAAGTTTGTTTAAAAGACAATAATTTAAAATTCAAATTAAGGTGAATATAATATCTTTTTACTCTGCTTTATGGTAGAACATCTGATCTGAACTTGAGGCTGAGATCTTCCTAGAAATTTAAGAAAATAAATCACAGAAAACCTTTATGAAAATGTTTTTCTATATTGACTTATACCCAACTGTGAAAATCCAGTATAAATGTTGGTCTATCTTAGCTTTCACCTAAGCAGACAATTCTTCTAAGTAGAAGTGTGAAGTATCCTTGAAAGCTAATGTTTACTGGAGCCAAAATACCACCCTACAGTCCAAGATCACTGTTGCTTGCTTCAAAGCAAAGCAATTCACTGATCTCAGGCCACAAGCCACCCTGAACAGAGAAGGGTAGTGCTGTCATTGCCTAAAGATACTGTGGACACCCCACCTCTGGAAGACAAGGCTAGGCTGGATTACATTTTGAGAACCCTGATCTAGTGAAAGGTGTCCTTGTTTGTAGAAATTTAACCATTTTATGATTCTATGATTCTGTGATTAGGACTCCAGTGAAGAAACATTGAATAATCAAAGTAGTGGAAATGTTACTAACAAATAAATGGTTTTTCTAGGAAAAACAGAGAGTAGATTTAATCTCTGAAGCTATATTTGGAACTAAAGGCAACTTCAGCATAGTTTCTCAGGACTGGAGAAACACCCTCTAAAGGGATATTTCTCAAGCTGCACATTTGTTGAACATAATAATCTTGAGCAGCTGCCACAGAAGAGAACTGCAAGAAAGACTCCTTGTCCCGCATTCTTATTGTGACACTAAAAAACAATCACAAAACCACAATAAATATCTATTTGAAAATGAACAAACAAGTTAACAGAAGGCTGGACTCTTCTATAAGACTGTCCAAGTAGAAAAACAAAATACCTACAAGGAGATACAAAAGAGTCTGGTAGCTCCAAGAGGGCTACATCTTTCCTTTTTTTGCCTGGAAAAAGGAAAGAGATTATTTCACAGTTCCAAGTGGTACAGAGCTGAGGCTTTCTTTCTTACCTTGCACCTGCCCAGAGTGTTATTTTGCCTGCCAGAAAGAGAGATGGGACATACGCCTTAGCCCTTTTCCATCTCTTGCATTACTTCACTCTTTTTCTCGTAGGAAATATCACACTTCTATAAAGTGTCAGACTTCATTCTGTCAACCAAGGTAATAAGGAGAGATTTTACCCCCAAATCACTGAGCATCCAAGGACAAACCAGTCCTAGCTGCCACAAAACTCTTTACTAGAAAATAATATGAAGTAGCAGCCAGAAATAACTTTCCAGACAGAGAGATCATTTGTATCTACAGAATCCGAGAGCTTTGCAGAATAGAGCATTTATCTTCAAATAAATAAAGCTATGCAGAACATCTTGTAGCAATATATAGCAAACTAGTAACCAGTTATTTTTCTCCAAAAACATTTAGTTTATGACTTCAGCTGCTTATTTCTTTGCAGCAATAATAGAGTGCCAGGCTTTTATTTATGGCTCAGCATGAAGATTTTAGCTGTTGATAAACAGCTATTAATAATATTTAAGTATAGACAACCATGTAATATACACATTAGTTTGTGCCAGAGAAAAGGTGGAAATACCACACAAGAAAAACATGATTTTCTGATAAATGCTCTAGAAAGATTGTCTGAGATCAAAAAAATGAGACTGATTCTGATTTCAGAGTGGTGAGGCTATGAATTAACCAATTTAGAATATATCACAATCATTCTCATGTCAGATAAGATCAACAAAAGAAGTGTGTCAATATCAACATAAAATATTATAAGTGTTACAAACCTAAAGAGAGATCAAGAGAAGCTCTTAATGCTTCAGCCTTAAAATATTATTTTGTCATACCTAGAATGCTTTATGACCTAAATATTACATTCTAGGAGTCACCAAAAATTGTAGCATTTACCTGTATTTTGTTTGCAATTGTATTTTGTTTGAAATTAATTCAATCAGAACTGTTGGACATTCTGTCAAAGATGCAGGTAAAATTAATTTGATTATGTACTTAAATTTTAAAGATCACACACAGAGAAAACACAAGTTCCTAATTTGGTGAAGGTAGACTTTTTTTTTTTAATATGCACATGCATAAGTAGCCCTCTATATAGATTTTATACCCAGTTTTGTACTTTTGATATTTTAGACGAGAAAGATACAGGCAACAAGCATCATGTGAAATTTAAAGCATATTAGACAAGGATATGAAGGTATCTCTTCCTAATATGGAGGCTAGAATTCTCAGTTTGAATTCTTAGCAGTTCAAGACAGAAGTTTCAAGATGGTCTCTGTTAACCAAACAAAATAAAATGAGCAAAGAAAAAAAATTTCCTTTAAACACCATGTGTAAGAAAACTTTTGTATTTAAAAGCACTATTCTAAAATATTGGATATAAAAGCATGAAGACTTTGCATCTCTCAATGTTTTCCCATCCCCTTCACATGGACTCAGATTTTCTTCCATTCCTTGTTTTCAAAATTCCCACTGAGAAAGAATTTCATTGCCATGACAATTCCTCTCTGTGAGAATTAACTCATTATGAAAAATCAACAGGAAAACATGTATAAACCAAGCCCTGGAGAGGTTGCAACAGTGGTAAAAAAGCTGCATCACATCAGCAGATACTGCCATACACTATTCTGTGCACAGTGTGTGGCAACTGTACAGTGGGCATTGAAAGGACCGAGGCCCTAATTAATAAATAAATAAGTGGGGAAAAAATTATAAATAATTTAAAAATTATTTAATTAAAAAAAACAAAACAAAACAAACAGAAAAACACCACTGTGTGAAAAGACTGACAGTATGGATTCTTTGGAATTCTGCAATCATGGTAGCTGCGCTGCATAGGTATGCCACTAGCAAGAGATAGTGCAAAAGCTGGATCTCTGACTTGGCAGACAATCTGCCTGGATAGTAAATGTTGTCTGGGGACAGCTCTGGTAAAGAAATGCTAATCTGTGGAGGTGATTAGGGTTGCCACAGCAAATTTGCAGCTGCAATGGGAAAAGAGAAATTTGTACCTTTTTTTTGCTTGAATTCCTGTCAAATGCTGTTTGCTACTTAGCACAATAATCCATCAAGTGATCCCTGTAGTATTTTCTAAGTCTTCATTAAGTTTAACATGCAGAATGGTTATGGAGCTTGTAAACAGTTATGTTAATTCCCTGACACTGTTTCCTTCGCACAATTCCGTGAGAAGCGTTGGCGCTGCACCTGTGAGAAGAGAGAGAGATGCAGAAAGGACAGTTCTCAATGCCTGAGTAGGAATCAATTATTTTCTCCAAACATTTGAACAATGTGGGGAAAGAAATAGGTAGGGAAACATTTGTGCTACCTCAAGTTTAGTTCTGGTACTCTTTTATAGTGGTTTCTATAGCTGGTTTAACAACTTGCTTCAGGAATGTGAACCCAAAATTGCATGGCAGAATCAAACGGGCATTAATATTCAAGGGAAGCATTATGTCCTCACAGGGAAATTGAGAATATTCACAGATGACCATGAAAGGAGTGAATTTCATTACTTTTCTCAGCCACTATGATTTTGTTTCAGTTAAAAATGATGAACCATGCACCGCTATTGTTCCTGCCATTCAGAATCAACTGCATGGAAATTGTCAGACAATATAAGGATTTCAGAAAAATAAAAGAAGTTTCTTTTGAAAAAAGTACAATTGTAAATGCTTCATGGAACAATAAATGTGCTATTACTGGTAAATATGCCACCCAATCAAAACCACATGCATCTAACACAACACAAAAGAACAGCCATTTAAAAACTATGAAAGAGCAAGGATATTGACTAGCCAAAAGTAAAATTTCCCCTGTAACCAAGGACTGTGATAGCAATTAAATTATAAGTAAGATTACGCCCATTGTCAGAACTTCAAAGAGTTGGAAGAAAAAGGTTCAGAATTTCCCCAGAGTGTAGTAGCATCAGGTGGTACAAAAGTCATGTGAAAATACAAAAGTAGAGCTAGCTCAAATAAAATATGTTTCTAAATAACTACAGTATTCTATTAAAAGGAATGTTTAGAATAAGGGAATTTCAGGAAACAGGTTTGTGAACACAGGCAGGATTAGTGGTTCAGCATATAGCAAAAATCATGTTCCAAGTGAATGGTAGGGGCCCTCTCTGATACTGAAGAAAGTTTAAACACCTCACATGCTATTTACTAGGTATCAGAATTCCTTAGCTAAAAAGCCATGTGAGTGCCAAAGTAGTTTCATTTAATCTAATCTAATCTAATTTAATTTCATTTTGTTTCTTTGTAAGATTTAATTTGTCTGTAACCAGGAAGATAGTTGGGCTTTGTCTTTATCTCTGCTGGGACAGCCACCTAAATTTAGTTTTCCTCCAAGAGGTAAAGCAGAGCACAGTGTATGTTCCTTTGATAATTTCACACAGCCAGAACACAGAGGCAAACTCATGGCCAGTGACCAACTTGAAGTCAAAGGGTAGAGGAAACTGAACCTGACTTCTATCTGTTTGGAAAACAGCACAATAGCTGAGACCTTATAAAGTGAAAGCTAGTGAGTTCCAAGCTCTTTCATTTTTGGTACTGCCATTACAAATAAAACCCTAAGATGATTTGTAAGGATCATTACAAATTCTGCAGACCATGATATTGACTCCACTGAGCCCAGCAAAGAAGTGAAATCCAGCATCATATCGGAACATCACAGCTAAAAAAAACTTGCTAATATTTACTTATCAGTATTATTTCTAGCTAAGAATTAAAATTTACAGAGTAGATGAAAGTGAAGATGAGCATTTGAATAAATTAAGGTCGCTAGATAATTTCAAGGCTCTTGCTGTGAAATCTGGTCCCACTGATCACAACAGTATAATGGGCTCAGAACACAGCCATTCTGGATTGCTGTAAGACACACTGACACCTACATGGGGGATGACAGCCTGCCACACTGACAGTGCTGATGACTGCCAGCAAGACAGTCTTTGTTCACAAACAATCACAGACATCGTTAAATCCAATGGGTGGGCCAGCTACTTCTTTCAGGGTCAAATGGAAGGAGCAATTAAACCCACAGAGACACACATATGAAATGTCAGACGTTGTATAAAAAAAGCACAAAAGTGTCCTAGCTTCCCTGCTAAAACAGGATCTATATGCAGCCAGCTTCCTGTGGAGAAGGTATATGCAATGTATTGAAAGATGAAACATGGAATGTCATTACAGGAAAGGATATTAGAAAGATCTGCTAAGAATGGCACATTTTCAGAAACTTTTTAAGGCAAAAGGAGGAAATCATGATGGAAATGAATAGGTGGTGAGCTTCAGGAGCAGATTAAAATGCAGTGTGCCAGGGGAACCCTGAAGAAGATAAACTGTTTAATCTTTCAAGGAACTCCTGAACCTTCAAGGAATAGAATCTGATACAGAGCCCTGTACCAGTTATTATTTTTCTGAGGAAGAAGATAAACCGCTACTTCTAAAATGCAGAGGTTTTAGTGGCACATTTTATTTGGAATCTGATATGATATGTTTAGAAGACATTAGGATGCTAATAGGTTAATAAGTCATATTAGAAACAGTATACTTCAACGCAAGCCAAGACCACAAGAGAAGAAAAAATTTACAGACTTAGAGTTAATTCTGTGCCAAATATTACTGACCATTGCTGCAGAACTCTGGTGCCATCAAAACTGACACAGTACCAGATTTTAGGCTTCTATGCTCCAACAGTTTCAACGGCGCATACTGCTCTCTTCTAATGAATCCCATGTTGATAAAGTATGTGCAGCCTCAGCATTGTATGAGCAATACCAAGCTTGTTCCCATTTAGCTGGACTAATGATGCCACAGAAAAGGTGTCAGTGGAATGGAGCCTCCTGGTGAAAATGGTGCTTCCCCACTGTTGTAAAATATCAGCCACAGACATGTTCAGCCCTTATTTTGGATTTAGTTCATACAGTGGCTAGAAAAAAGAATTATATATTTGAGAAGCTTGGTTTATTTCGTGATGATCTTATACTGTTAGCTACAGAAGGATGTGGGGCACTAGGAATGAGCCATATCTGCAGTACAGTGAAAGCAGAGGAAAATCAACAGAGCACACACAGCTGCTTAGTGAAAGAGAGAGCTGGTTCAGAACACAGGGTGGCAACACAGATGGGAAATCAAACTCCCTTCTTTCCTGGCTCAATTTTACCCCTTGTTTTCTCTCCATCCTCCCCAACAGTGGCACAGGAGGATCCAGTCAGTTCATCACATGTTGTCTCTGCCAGTCTCTCTTCTTCAGGGGGAGGACTCCTCACTCTTCCCCTGTTCCTGCATGGTGTCCTTCAAACAGTTCTATACTAACTTCAACTTAAATTTTTCTCATGAGCTGCAGTTCTTAATGAACTTCTTCAGTGTGGGATGTCTTCCACAGGTTGCAGTCCTTCAGATTCAGGCTGCTCCATCATGGGACCTCCGTTGCATCATGAGTCCTGCCACAAAACCTGCTTCAGCCTTAGTTCCTGTCTATATCCACATGTCCATACAGGTGCCTGCACCAGCACAGGCTTCCCACTGGGTCAGAGCCTCCTATGGGCATCCACTTCTTCTAGCATGGCATCCTCCATGGGCTGCAGGGGTATCTCCACCATGAACCTCCATGGTCGGCAGGGACACAACCTGCCTCACTATGTTCTTTTCCATAGGCTGCCGGGGAATCTCTGCTGTAGCACCTGGAGCACGTCCTCTCCACCATTCTTCACTGACCTTGGTGCCTGCAGGGCTTTTTTTCTCACATACTCCTACTCTTCTCTCCAGCTGTTGCACAGGTTTTCTTCCATTTCTTAAATATATGAGATGCTGCTACTCTCAGCCATGGACAGTGGTGGGTCCATCTTGAAAATATCTGACACTGGCTTTGTTAGATATCAGGGAAACTTCTGGCAGCTTCTCACAGAAGCCAGCCCTGTAACTCCTCCCCTACCAAATCCTTGCCATGCAAACCCAATATATAATCATAAAATGTATAAAATGAATTTTCTCCACATTAAAACCAGAAAATTATTATTTTGAATTTGTAAAAATAGCTGGAATGAATTCACAAACTGGGACATGGGAAAGTTGTGCAGTATGTTTAAAAGCTCCAAAGAGTCTCTTTTAAACTACTGTAGAGAACACAGATGTATAAAATAGAAACAATTCCTTTCCAGAGCAGCAATTTGAAAGATACCTATTAAAAATATCATCAAAAGAGATGAAAAGTTGTTATTTGTATCTGTAGATATACACAACAAAATCCTTTAATCCGAAAGTAAACACAGTGCTCTAAGATTGGCAACTAATTTCATGTGTAAGAACAAGCATTCTCCTCTATAATAAACAAACAATCTTGTGGAGATATCATAATTAGTACAGGAACAAAAAAACTCCAGAATGTTTTTGGGATTCCTCAAAACGTGGTTCTAAAAATCTATTTGGGATGACAAGAGACTAAATTGATTACACACCTCTTGGACTATATCTAGCAGGGAAAAAACACAAATTTCTGCTTCTAAACAAAAACTTTAAAGCTCCAGGACTGACAGGCAGTCCTTTTCAGTAACAAATATATTTAATTTTGCATCTAATTTGCACTCTTAAAACTCTTGTTTACATAAGAAAGAGCTGAACGCACTTGAAAGAACGTGACATGAGAAATGCCAAAATGCTAAGCTAACATTATAAGTTCTGATATAAGACATTCTCTGGTAGTCCTGTAAAATGGTCACAACCTAAATTGAACATGTACAAAAGGTATAGAAGGCTATTTAAAATATTATTAAAAAGACTTGGTTGAAATGAATGACCTACTGTAAGCAAAAGATGATTTACAGCTGCAAACATTGCTAAACAAAATAACATCAAGAATTCTCAAGAATTAACATGAACTCCTTGATACTCACAGTCTGTGCATGTTAGGTTAACTCCCACATTGATCTCAGAACAGTCCAATTACCTTTCTCTGAAATGGAACCTTGGAGCAGTTTAAGAATATGACAGCTCAGGGAATTTTCAGTTGCCAAATTTTCGTGTCTAGTTACAGAGAGCTCCTCTTATTGTTTTAGATAGTCTCTCAGAAGAGGACATTCTTCAGTCCCTTCCCAAAAAATTTAGGAATTTAGGGAACAACATAAGGCTAGGAGTAGTTCTGTCTCTGTTTCAACCATTGTGGATGGGCTGCATGGATGGGAAATAATAAGCTTTATCTATCCTGTTGTAAGGCTATCAGGAAAATTAAGGTAACCCGCCAGGATTCTGCTGCCATGGAGGATCAGGACATGTCATATCTGGCCCTATTATGATAAACTGTATGCAATGTCTTCTCAAGAGTGTTCCATGAAGCCTGTGCTTATCCATGAATCACTAAGCCTATGTCTCTACTTGAGCAGGGATCAGGGAGAAGTAATATCCAGAGTGAGGTCATCTCTGCTAATGGGCTATAATGGCTCAACAGCACCAACATAACAGGCAGCAGCAATGGCCATCAAGGACTCCAAAAATATCCTATGATAATTACAGGATTACAACATTCCACTGTGAAACTCTTTGACCTGGGGAGGTACTAAGCATTCCTCTCTGAATATGAGCATAAATAATCTTGAGGTTTGGGGGCTTGGGCCACCACAACCAACACCACACAATGGACTCAGAGGAGAACCAGACCTTCCACACAACCACTGCTTTCAACAAGACTGCAACCATCACTTCAACAAGACTGACTACAACCACTGCTAAATCAGACTGTGACCACCACCCTGAGCAACAGAGTGCCAGGTTGTACTCTCACTTTGTGGGTTTAAGACACATTTTCTGTATTATTGCATTTATTGTAATCATTCTATTAAATTGTAACGCTGACCTGAAATGTGTCTCAAGGTATTTGTGTGTGATTCATTTCCCACACTGGCTTACTTTCAAACCTGCACAATGTAGTAGATAAGGTAATGGTCCACCTGTGAGCATACATGAAAAAAATAGTGAACTCTTGACAGATGAACAAGGTTATAATACAGTTACTGACCAGATCTGTAGTAGGGACCCATGCAGACTAAAATAAAGAATTCTTAAAGCAGGGAAAAAGTCCAAACACCAGAGAAGAAAAAGTAAAGTGAAAAGGGAAAAGAGAAGGTTGAGAAAGAAAGAAAATTGAACACAAACAGCAGTCAGGAATGAGGCTGGATAAAGGGATTAGGTAGAGCAAAAGACAAATCCACATCTAAACAAAATATTATTTTGATCTGTGTATAGCACTAAGTTTGAAATAAATGCAACCACACCACCGTTAGTAACGATCTTTATCAGACTCTCATCAAGGAATTAGACTACACCCTTTAATCACCTCAGACCACATTTTCTTCTGAAAGTAAACTGAATTCTCAGTTGCATCAAGATCTTCTTTCCAACATGGGAAAGCCTTCTGACTTTCATGACCTCCTAAAAGTAAAAAAAAAATATTTTTACATTTAATCTTTATGTGATGGCAACAAGGTTTATTATCAAAATCCCATTTTTGAAAACCAACTCTCTATTTGCAAAAACAAATTTAGCTTGTACAGGCAACAGAAACAACATGAATATTTTTCAAAAGTATTACTGGAATTACACTGGGAAACTAAATATATATGGGTATCCAACTTTAAAATTTCTGACAGGAACAGAGATTTGGTGAGTGTTGTCTTCAGTAATTCAAAGCATACAGTAAAATGATGAATTTTTCAATGTTTGAAACTTTTCTTATTTGATGTTCCTAAAATAGTCTGACAGAATGAGCTAGCAGGGGATAAATGCTAATTTTGTTATTTATTCTCAGCTAATGTCTTAGAAGATTTACTTATTTATGAGATTATGATTATACAAAGATATTTAAAATTATTTAAAGCCATATGTGCTATTAATACAGAATCAGACTTCGTGTTTGCCAGGGATGGAAGGAAGCTATTAAAATGCTCTATGTCTTATTCAAATTCTTGGTGGTGAATTACAACTAACTACTGTTAAGTTCAATACTCCTATTGTATCTCATTAATTATGATAAGTGCAGAGAGACATCAGACCAAGGTGCTTACATCTATGTAACTTACTATCCTAGGACATCTAATGTACATCTAACAGCACAACCAAAGGCAATTGCAGCTTTGGTGGGCAAAAAAATGAAAGGAATCACTCCATACTGCAGAAGGAACAGTCTCCTTTGTGACTCCAGGTTAATGACAAAAGGAAGATGCTTTTCCATTCCAAATGTTTTGTTACAAGAAGGAAATAAATGTAATGCAAGGAACTGACAGGAACATGAAAATATTATTAGCATAAAGGAAGAAAATCAGATATTAACTGATCTTATTAAAAAATATTTGATGCTTCTAAACAGTATGATCTAGTGGATTTTTACTCAGTATGATACCAAAAGAATGCGGGGAAAAATTGGATGAAATTAAGGAAGAATTTTCCCTGATTATTCAGAAAATATTTCAGAACACAATATATTTGAGGACATGAATCAGTATTTTAAGTCATAAATGAAGAAGTGTCTCAGAAACTAAAATTACCCCACATAAAAACTTTAGAGAATATTCATTAGCGATCAAACAACAGAAGAAAGGCCCAGGGGCATGCATAGACTTCTGAAAAACCCAGTGAGGGAAGAGAGCCCTAAAGGACACTTATCTTCAAACAGGGTAAGTGGGCAGCCACAGGACACCAGCTATATGCTTTTTGCAGTGCTGCACTTATCTGCCCCTCAGGATAGGGTGGGGGTTATACATTCATGATGGGTGAAGAGGGGTTGCATTAGTCTCTTGGAGGGGGACTGTGGTGGAATACAGAGTACTTCTTTTGAATAAAATCATCCACGCTTAGAGCATGGACTTATGAGTTGCAAATTTTTAGTAACTAATGTGTCTAGTCAGAGTCTTACCTTTTAAAGTTATTTTCATAGCTTCAGAAATGCATAATAAGGAGTTAATTTAATCTAGTTGATATATAGGCATAAAATTCATATATTTATTCTAGTGTATAAACAACTTTGTGCTAATGTGAAAACCAATGCCATTATGTTAAATTTGTTGCCTATATTTCATCTAATAGTCTTAAATATTTTAGAGTAAAAGTAAATTTCTTTTTTTTTTTTTAATTAGGTTTGGACTATTAATGAAAATTATGATTGGAAAACGTTTAATGTAGAATAACATTGGTAAAAAGGGCTCATATATTTGAAACTGAAAAATAGAAATATTCATTTTGTTAGAACACTAATTGTAAAAAGACAAATAATGAAATAGGATATTTGATATTAGAGAAACAAGAAAAATAAACATGAAACAAAATGCACAAAGCTTGTTGCTTGTTCTGAATGTTACAAGTGGAATTCAATAGATGACAGACTGAGATTTCAAGGCAATTATCTTCATATTATCTTTTGATTCTCTTTCAGAAAAGCAAAGGTCAAGAAGAATTTAGAATGTGTGAAGAAAAATAAATACAAAGACTTCTAAAATATTAATAATAAATTGTTTGAATAGTGGAAAGATAGAACAATTTCTGACTAGTCTATGCGATAACAGTCACTTTTAAATTTCAAGTGATCTCAAACTTCTGCTGCAGAGTGAAGAAAGTGACAACACCAGTAAATGTCCCCTTCAAAATGAGTGCAACAACAAAAAAATAAGTTTCAGAGCTTGACACTGGGGTCTGGATCTACTTTCCTACTGTGCAGAAGCAACAAAGACTAAAATACCTGACCACAAGAGACCTATGCCGAGCTTTGGCAACCACGAGGGGACACAACAGAGGGCAAGGATGTGCTTGACTGGTGGCATTCAGCCACTCTGGTTCACACTGGAAAGTAAAGTTCAGATTATTCTGTGGAGGTCTGGGAACAGTTGCAGTCTGCAGAGAAAAATAGGAGCAGGTTTTCGCAAAAAGCAAGCAATGCATTTTGACACAGCCAAGGTCTTTGCTGAGCAACACAAATTGTGAGCAATAATGAATGTGCATCTCAAGGGAGCCTTTTCCCTTCCAGACACCTGCACCTGAAGGTGTGCATAGCCAGTACAATCCTCTGTGGGATCAGCTGCTGTTTTAAAAAAGAGAACATGCACCTACCAGCATCCTCCTAGTGCACTGAAGATCCAACTAGCAGGAGAACTGTTTGTTTCTACTTGGTATATCCCTGGTATTTCCTTGCCTTGTTATAAGCCCTGGGCGGCACAGATGTCCCTGGAAGTTGTGTTATGCTGCAAGTGAACAACAGGACTGAGGTGCTGTGGGGATCCCTGTCCCTTATGGCTGAAGAGGCAACATAGTGAAAAGATGCGAGAGTAGCATGAGGGATTATGAGGGGAAAATGCCAGGATTATGAGAGAGAAATGCCAGGATTATGAGGGAGGAGTACCAGGGTTTGGGTGGTGCAAAAGGCTGGGGTTTGTGTTTGATTTAGTTTTTTCTCTGACAAGAATCTTCCTGTTACTCTGAATTTTGAAAGCAGAGCTCTACATGGTCTAAAGGACATTATATCATGGCTGTTGGCAATGCTCTGTCTCAGTGTGGAGTTCACAAAACAGCATTTGAACTTCTATTACCTCCAAAATCTATTTCTAACTTTCTTGATAAATTGACGATTATGGTCTCAAAATTTAGGCCATACCTAACATCATGCTGAGATTTGACAGACTGCATTTTAAGATTACTTCTATAAAAGGTCAGTTGTCATCTCTTTCCTACTGTCACTACATAGCATGTATATTTTTGCATACCAATAATTCACAATTTTCTTAAGAAAACCAAAATCTTTTATACTAAAATAGAGTAACAGAAATGAGAGAGAAATTAGTGTAACTGATCCAATATTAAGAGTATTAGATAGGCAAGCAGTAAAGTTAAGGCTGTTTTACATCATTAGGTCAGAAGGAAATTTTAAGAGAACTACATAGAGTACATCTACACTACTTGATGACTCAAAATGAAGATTACCCAGTGTTCTCTAAATAGAATTAAGCCTGTATATAGCAAAGAAGTTTCTTCTGAAAGAAAGTAATTATGTGCTCTGTTCTACAGGCAGATTTTCTCCTGCAGAAAGGAGAGGAACATCAACAATGTACAATATGTCAGCAATTACGTCCATCACAATGGTATCCTGCCACAGTAAAATACCTCTGAAAAACTGCACTCACTGAATGTTTTATTTTATATTAGAGAGTAAACAAATGAACTTTTGAAGGAATTTCCCTAGCAGAAGTCGCTGAAAAGCCGTGCTGTATGACTATTATCCTGACAGTTCTAAAAGAGTAACGAGGTTGAATTTTAAACCCTAGAGAAAAAGAAATAAGACCTTTTAATCTATAAGCTTTGATTATTATTTTTAGCCACAAAGATATTTTCATTCTTTATGAAAATAGGCCATACACAACAGATATTTGTCAATTTTGAAGCAGATTAAGCTATCTTAAAGTACATTATCTGATCACTTAGAATCAATTAATTCAACTAATCAGTTACTGCTCTGTAGCAGTTCCTCAAAGGAATTTGTAATGTTTAAAATTAAAATTGACACTACAAAATTTGATCAAGTGGAAAGATTTTGTTTGCTGGCCTGGCACTACCAGGATTCAAAAATCATGGACTTATATCCATTTTTAAAAAGCAGTTTCACACCTGAAAGTGCAGTACCCTGTGCTTAGTTGGCTCACTTGTTTACATGACTTGTTGCATTCAGGGCTTAATGAAAGCTCTGTTTGGTTTTCTTTATGGAAATGTTCTAGGTAGAGGAGAGTATCCTGCACTAATAAGGAGCAGATAACAGGATGGCAGGAGATAATTTTAAATTTGAACCTGTCGAATTTTCGGGGAAGAAGATGAGATCAGCTGTTCTCACAGTTTTTTCTTAAACTTGGTGAATTCATTGGAGAGTTTCACAGAGAAGACAGCGAATGCACCTAGCAGAAATTAAGGGTCCATTTTAAGAGCAGCTAGGTGAAAGAGGGTCCTACTGCTATATCATGGGTGAACTTTCCCTCCCTTTGGAAGATCAAATACTTTACTTGAAAAAAAATGAAATTTTGTTGGAATAATCAGAATAACCGGAGTTTAAAAAATTGTCCTCTGTAACAGAGATTTCCAGCTGTCACAATTTATGAAATAGGGTGAATAGTTATTAATACTGTACACAGCTCCTACAGGTATCATGGTGGTTTGTATAAATTTCCTGAAATAGCTCCCTGTCAGGACCTGGTGAGTTCTAGCCTGACTGTCAAGATCCAAACCGCACCCTCCCAGAGCTGCCCCTGCCTTTCTGGCCAGGGCCCTGCTATCCTGGCCCAGACCTCCAGCACCAAAAAGCTTTCCACAGTAAAATCGCTCCAGCCGCAATCCTGCAGGGATCACCTGACCATCTGCAGGCCTCAGGCAAGATATTAATTCTTTCTCTGCCCAAAATGAGACTTTCAGACACTTTGCTCTCTCTCCTGAGTGAGAGAAAAGGACCGAGATGAAGATGACCAGAAACAGCATGAAAACAAAGAGGTCAGAGGAAGAAGTCAAGGTCACAGATGGAAGGGATTGATGGAGATGCCTCACTCTTGGACTTAAATTTCTCTTTTTTTAAGCTGTGAGAAGAGACTCTTGTTTCCCTATAACTCATAGAAATGCATTATGGGGTGCATGAAATGTTCTAACTGTAGACATGAGCAGAGGCAGTTGTGCTAAAGCAAGCAGATGTTGAAATGGCTGTGATCCCATGAGAAGTTCGAATAGAGAGAAGACCCTTGTTGCCAGCCCAGGGAAGAGAAGAAAGACCTCTGTTTTCAAAGATGAGGTGAACTTTTGTTTAAACTGTTATGATGCTTATAGTGTTCCCCATAAGTTGACATGGTCCTCAGTAACAGTTGTTGGAAGATTGTTAGTGGAGGAAGGATTTTTTTACACAGTGACCAGGTTTCCATTCTCCCAGGCGGCTGATCACTATGACATCAAGGCCATGAGAAAACTGTTCCTTGTGTAGAAATCTCCATAGAGTGAAAAGAAGTCTCCTCTCCCAAACAAATTGATGAAAGAGTTTTTTTAGAAATGGTAAACTGGCTGATTTGTTTCTGTACATAGTCAGTGTGAAAAAAGTTGTAGGGGGAGGAGAAGTGTTCTGAAAGCTTTATTCTGATTCTTATTATTTTTCCTTATAATTTCTAGTAATAAAGTTTTTCTTTGTGCCCTTTAAAGTTTGAGCCTGCTTTGCCTTCCTCCTAATCCCATCTCACAGTAGGAAATAATCCTAGTGGGCGCACTGGAAATTTAGCCAATGCTAAATCCATGACAGGTACTGACAACTAGTGTTTCAGACAATTGCTAGTACAGTTCCGCTGCTGTTATCACATCTGCTTAGCTCACCCTGCTGTCTTTCCATGGCATTGTAATAAATATACATTTTGTCAAATTAGGGTAAGCAACCTCTTTCAACAGAAAGATACTGGTCCAAGCTTGATTCCTGACTAATAAGGTGGTGGTGGTGGTGTCAGAGATGCAGAGAGAGAAAAGGAAGAAAGAGCAAGTCTAACTAAAATTAGTTTGAAAGCTCTAATAAAAATAACAACTCTAGTCATTAGTAATTCTAATTCATTGGCATAATCTATATTGTCTGTCATAGAATAAGCATTATTTCTTAAGTATTTGCCTGATAAGTATTTCTTTCAGAAGCAATAATAAAAATAATGCAAATTATTGTCATTAATCTTATTTGACTATGAGAAGACTGGGCAAGTAGATTCATCTCAGTGGCCTAAAAATTAACCTCCTGTTCCAGGTAAACTCTGCAGATAAGAAGCAGAGTATGAAGAAGTACCTTATTTAAGGTACTCTGTCTAGTCAGATGACTAGTGAATGTAAACCCTCACGCATAATGTGATCTATGATATTAAGGCAGAAACTTATATTGGAATGATTAACTTAATATTAGAAACACGCTAAATACTGGAATTAGGATCTCAATATCTTAAAGAGATATTCGTAGGTTAAATCCCTTATAATATTAAATCTAGTTAAAACTAGTAGCTGAAAAATTCTTCTGAAAGTTGGGAGGATTCAGAGGCAGAGCATGAGACAATTCTAAGCATTTCAGTATCAGTCAAGCTTGGAACAGTATAAGTCACAAGAGTATACACAGGTCATATTCATGGACATATATTAGAAACTGGAGGGAAAGTAAAAACATAGGAGAAGGTATCACTCTCACTGGTCAGAGAAGCAAGGATATTTCACTATGGTGATAAGGCAAATTAATGTGATTACTTATAGCAAAGGCACCTCCATAACCAGAACTGTGGTATCAGCACTCCCCTAAGAATTTTATGCTAGAGAAGGAGAGAACTAGGCCCTGCATAACTAACATTTGAAAGTCTACTTCATCCGTATCAGTCTGGTTCTTTGTCTCCAACTATATCATTGAAACAGAAATCCAGCAATTCATCATGAAGGTTCATCCATATTTGAAGAGAAATACTTGTTTCTATAAGAAAGAAGACTATCCTGGGCTCAGAAAAATAAAAGGAGCTGGCTTGCATGAAACAATCTGTCTCCATAAGGAGATGAAAACCATACGGAAGGCTTAGAATACAGTATTCAGCCTACAGTACTGGAAGCCCTGTGCATCAGACCAGAGAATAAGCTTGATTTTTGCATAGTTTATGCCCTTTGTATATATGAATATTTAAAATGCATGGCCACTTTGATTAGCCAGTCTGGAGTGCACTACAAAGAAATAAGTTTCAGGGCATAAGAAGAATTTACTTACGACAGAGCTTTGTGGGTGACACTATTATTATATTGTTAGAAAGGTATATTCTGAGGAGTGTTGAGAAAAACCAAAATTATCAGTTGAAAGGAACCATATATCTTGAAAGATAAGGAAAGAGAGAAGCCTTCTGGTTTAGAATTTTCTGGGATTGTTGCAGAGTTTACTTAATTACACCATGTACAGAGCTGCAAAACCCAAACCTGTGAAGATTAAATAACTGACCGCAATGGCAGTGCTGTCTTGCAATCATTTATGCAAGTTCATACACTGAGAAAAAGATATAGTTGCCCTGTCACATTACTTCAGACATACGAGTACAGGTCTTCAGTCTGACATCCTACAACAGTGATGCTACAAATGACAGAGGATTTTTATTTATAAAGGGAAACACATTTATTGCTTTTATTTGATCTGGCACTGCCTTTGAGCCTTGTTTGCAATGTAGCTATAACAATGATTAGGCAACAGAATGGAGCCATTAATATCTATCTTTATTAAGAATAAGCTCTTACTGAAGCTACTAGGGGACATTGTCTTTTCTAAATCATGTAATAATTTAGTTTAGGATTAACCTTCAAGTTCATATCATTCAACCTCACAATGAAATCAGAGCTTATTGTGCTTATATAGTGTATTAGCATTCATTATGTCATGTATGGCAATAAAGTATATTTAGACCCTAATGATTTTTAGTCAGAAAATACAAGAGAGAAACATATTTTTTATTCTGATGCTTGCACACCTGGTGCTGTTGTAATAGGACTTGATCCACAACTAGGACTTCTAAGTACTACAAGAATCAAAATAATTAAGTTCAGGAAAGACAAATAAGCTGGGCATTTGACAGGTAGTCTAGTAATCCAGTTAATGTTCTAACAATTCCTAGTCATATTGCCCTTATCTAACAATAGTTGGTCCAGCCCCATAAGGATGCAGTAGAATTGTCTTTTACCTCCTTAGGAAGACCAAAAGTTCACATGCTACTACAATAAATCAAAGACCATAGAAAAACTACAGTAAATGGTTAAGATGTTAATATTTAATTGAAATTGAATCAAATCTAATCTTCAAGGTAAATCTGTTTTCAAATGATGTGTCAAAGATGTAACAGACCAAAGTTTTGTGAATGCTTTTTGCATTACGCTCCAAGACATAAAAGATTACTTCATTTTTATTAAGTACTTAGCAGTTGCCAGCCCACAGAGAATTTTAAATACTGTTGACAACAGTGGTCCAAAAGCCATGATTTTTAATTCAATTGTACCTTTTTCCTTCTTCTATTACACTACTAGTAGAACTGCTTCTTGTTGGCTTTGTCTTTTCTTTCATAATTCTTCTTCTATTATTTGCTAAACTAGACCCATAAACATTCTTCTGAGTAGGGTTATGCTCACACATGCATATATTCTAAGCTTGGAGGGAACTTAAAGCTGTATTCTGAACTGAAGGTGCAATTTTTTTCAGAATTGCTACAAACAGAAGTGATTTTTCAAGCTTGTTTAGCATAAACTCTCCCATGAGCACCAATGTGTTAATGTCACTTCTAGAAGACAAAACAAGAACAAGAGCCTTCTACAGAGCCAGCAGCTTCTGGAAATTGAGTTTTGTTGAAAAACTTTGTTTATTTTATTGTTCACAGCACAATGTATTATTCAAGACCAGTCAACACTGCTGACACAAGATACTTCCCCCATGTTTGTCATAGGAAGAAGACACTTGGCAATAGCTCCTCGAAGTCAGTGTCCTACTCCAATTCAGGGAAGAATATTTATAGGATAGAAAAACATGTTTACTCCTGAGAGCATCTCCAAGTGTTTCTCAAATTAGAATACACTCCTCATCTGCCCTCTCAGTCAAGGACAAATATGTGATGAATATTGTGAAAATGAATTTAGATGCTCCTCAATATTGTCAAGTGAGACTGAAGGTGAGGCAGGAAGATTTATTAATAAAATGAAAACTTTTTTATGCAAGAAATTTTAAAACTGAGTTATTACAATTTCTTATTTTGTTGTAAGCTTGCTGTAACAAACAGTATCATGTGGGACAGAGCTGACCAGATTATTATGTATGTCATCACGCAGAGCAATCTCAGTTTCCAAAATGGGAAGAAAACAGATGCAAGTGATCATGGCAGGAAATGAGAAGCTGTACTTAGTGTAATGCTGCCTGACAGCAGGTGGCCATAAGCTGCCTTCACATATCATCTTTTAGTCTAACACTGTTCCAAAGCCATATTTTTCCCAAGAGGAATAACTGTTCAAATGCAGGAAAAGAAATAGGAATATAAAAAAAAATGCATATTTGGCACTGTAGTGACCTGTCAAAATGGCATTAAGTGCTGTTTATAAAAATGTACTCACAAAAAACTAAAAGCATAGAAAAATTTTGGTACATATGATAGATACCAAGAAATCTGTGTATCATTTCAGATTTGTGAGGTGAGTCACAGGACAACTGTGTGAAAAGATAAAAAGAAAATAATTTAAAAATTCATCTGCAATTAGCTGGAATCAGCTATTGCCAAATGGTTACACAGATAATAAATATCTTCCCACCTACCCAAGTGAATTAAGATATGAAAATTTACACTCATTATGTTTGGTGCATTCTTTTAAAAATATTATTTCTTTCATATGCTTGAAAGAACAAGTGTTGACATTCTCTTGCATGGCCAAATATAACAATAGACTCTGACACCAAGATTGGTCAAGAGAAATATTTCCTCCTTCCTGTGTAGCATTTTACAAAAATTTTGTCTTGTAAAAACGTCTCTAGCAATTTCATTCTTCTCTGGTTTTAATATGAGAAATCTGTAGCAACTAAGGATTAAAAATAGAAAGAAAAATAAACCTACAAGTTTTTAGCAATAGCATTTAAAAAGCCTATTGTGAAAGGTTCTCTAATTTAAATACATTTTTTTTCTGCAAATGAAGAGAAACGATTTAAATAAAATTTAGAATCAGGTAACATTTCTCTCTATATGTTCAGTGTCTCTAGTACAAAAAAACAATAATAAAAAAAACAAAAAGCAAAAAAAAACCCAGAAAAACCAGTTGTACTGAGCAAGGGCAAGAAATACATATCTTTTATGTTGTCCCTAATTTGTACTATACAGGCTCACATTCCCAATGCAAAAAATGCATACAGAAGAACCATCAGAAAACAGAAAGTTTTCCATTTTAATTTTACTTCAATTTCTTCATAGAATATTTTTAAGCAGTTTTTGGAAGAGAACTGAGAGAAGTTTTCTAAGTCTTTTTAAGAGAAAAATTTCCCCAATAAGGCAACTTTTGTGGTAACAAATTATAAGAATTACTGTATGTAAAAAACACATCCAAAGAAAAAAACAATCTTAAATGAAGGATTTTCACTAGACAGATCATCATAGAGTAACCAGCTATAGAAACCATTTTAAGCAAAATTATATAAACTTTTTTTGTTTCAACAATGTACCCCAAGAAAAGTGGACAGAAAATTCAGCTAAATGCCTGAAATTAGACTGAAGGTAATTATGATTAAGGAATAAAAAAACCAATACAAACGTGTCTAATTTGTCTGACAGTTCTGTTAAACAGAGACTGTTAAACAATTCATTCTCTTGTTTCATGTTAAGTGCTTATTAGTTTCAAAATAACTAAGTTTTCCTTAGCTCATATAATTTCTGGAATTTTTGCACAAAATTTATAGGTTTGCATATGCATTTATTATGTTGTTTTGATTTTGCAATTCGAATTTTGTGTGAGGAGAAAAAATTAGTTCATCTTTGCCATTTTTTGTCATTCCACAAGGCCCAAATGAAAGTGAGAAATTATCTTGGAGGATTAATAGATATTTCTGTTCTTTAAGATTCCTTCAACTATAGGGCTCTTCATCAATAAACCTGGTTATTAAACAGAAGCTCCAAACAATACAGCCTTTGCTTGTGCAGTTAATCCTACTGAAAAAAAAAAAAAAAAGCTAATGATTTTCCAGTCTTGCTTGTATTCTGATGTATTGCCACACTATGTTTTACATATCTCAGCTGATGAACGTGCATGTGTTCATTTGGATTTTATTTATAAGACAAATGCTTTCCAGTCCACTATTATGCAAATGCTGCTCTACTCAGAGTGATTTCTCCCTAAGAGAAATTAAATGCTTGTTTGACATTATTTATAAGACTTTCATTAGGAGGCACTGGCCAAAGGGCAGAGTAAATCAGTGCACAAATTTCCATGCTGTTGCAATCAGAAATCTTCTGGTACCCAAGCAATATTTTTAAAACTCACGCCTTACAGTACATTGCACTAGGGAACGAACACAGTTAATTTCAATATATAAACAGAAAGACAGCTTCTCTTAGCAGATAAGCCAGAACATGCAAAAGTCTTCCAAAATGCTCCTAAACATGATTGCACAGCAGTTTGCATAGTCAGACAGATGAAGAGTTTTGCTTTTTAATAATTTGGTAGCTCTGCTACAAAAGTTCTCTCAGCTAAGTACTTCCCTATATAGAATGAGGAAGACCAATATTCAGTATGATTGTTTAGTCCTTCTATTCCTGCTACAAAATACACCAATGAAAGTGGAAGGCATTTTCAGAATAGAAAGAACACTGATTATATTTGTTGAAAAATTATGTTTTTTACGCAAAAGGCAAAGTGTCTAATGAAGAGGCGTAACTAATCCAAAGTAGAATAAACACTGTAAGTATCAGTTGAAAACTAAATGTAGTACCTTTTCCCAAGTTCAAGCTCTCTAGGGCTTTAAAATACTTTTCTAGATCAAACACAATGTAATAAGGAATAACTAGATACTTCCATCCACCTGACCTGCTTCAGACAACTATAGAAGAAAAACTTTTACTCACAGAGTGCTCTATTAACAATTCACAGTTGCATGGGATTGTTGGGTTACAAAAATGACAAAATCCTTCTGTTTTGAGCAGGTGACTGTGTTGCAACACTGATTTGAATTCCTTCTCTAGAAGATTTCTGTTAAATTAAAAGCACATAGATGAAGTGGGAACAAGCCCTTGGCTTTCATCTGTGCCTCTGACAGCTGTCACCACCCCCAAGGCAAGAGGGTCAGATCTGCTCATGAGCAGCCAGTTATCAGACTAACTTATTAAGCTAAACTGAATTTCAACATGGGTTTTAAGGTTTTAATATCATTTCAAGTAAGCAGAGAACATATCTGGAATAATATTATTATGCAGTGAACTAGCCAGCTGAGAATGAAATATAAAGAAAATTGAAAACAGCAGGGAACAAAAGCATACAGCATTGAGTCTTCTGAACATGAACTGCGATAATAATTCTCCCAATTAGAAACTGTTCACAATCAAAAGCATACTATGTTAAATTGGCTATAAAGTTCTTTAAAAATCTGAGAATTTAGACCCTGAAATAAAAAGATGATAGAGGTTATTTAATTAATGATGTATATCATTTCAACTTCACCCAATTCCTGATAAATGACTGAATTTTCAAAGTGTTAGAGAATCAGCAGAATTTATCTTAAAGATCAAGTAACCTAGTTTTAAATTAATTGAAATTATGACTGCTCTCTCCTAAGGACTCTCTCACTATTGGTGAGTTCATATAGAAAGTGTTTCAACTCTGTTGATAAGGGAAAAACATAGGGCTTTTTTCCCAGCTCTACAGGATTACACTATGTACATGACAGCAGATTTTCAGATGAAATATATTTAGTGCAAGTCCCAAATTCATTGGTGTCCTTCAACAACAAAAACCTACTTTATTCCAAAAAATTTTGCTCTGGAAAAGACAATATACTTTTCCCTTCTTCCTTCTAAAGATTTTTGGAATCATAATCAAGTAAAGTTCCTTCCTGGATTCAAGTCTAGTCCTCCAGACATTAACGAGAATCTCTTCTCCCTAAGAAAGGCTTCATCATTATAAACCCTCATGTTTTTTCCCTAAGCAGAGATTAGAAAATGTTATGTATTGGATAAAACAAGAAGCTGCAGTATCTTTAAACAGTGTTTTGAACCATAAACCAGATGGAAATTACTAGTCACATAGTCACATTGTAGGCAGTCTGTGTTACTGCCCAGGTTCATGCTAGCACATGCCGACAATGGTGTATCACTGTCATTGCAATCCTCAGTAGCATTCATGCCAGGTCATGAAACCCAATCCAAACCTGGCAGATGATGGGCACATAAGTAGCTGTAGACAGATATTCATGATTCATGCCATTATATTGTATAAAAAAAGTCATTAAGGTTCTTTCAGCCCACTCAATTGAACCAAACCAATATAAAGATCAAAATATTAAAAATAGATGTGGCCATGGTGCTCTTCCACCCCACTATCTCAGTTTTCTTCCTTTTAACAGAAGATTTTGAAGAGTTCTGACACAGACAGGTAAACTGTTTGATTGTTTGAGGTTGCTGCATATACAGCCTGCTCTGTGATGCTCTGTGATAAGCACGTTTCTCTCTCATGCAAACACAATAGGTTCATGAAAATCAGGCACAGATAAGTGTGGGACAGAAATTCAAAGTCAGGAAACAATCATTGTGGAGTCAAAATTCAGCCACTGATTTACTGCCTTATTTTCAAATACATTCTGCTCCCAGAGAAACGTTAATGTTCCTGCATGAAGAAGTTTTTCATTCATCAGCTGGAAGGAGTCAAGATTACTTCAAGATGACAAAATGTCATAGTTCAATAAATAAAGTAATTTGTACATAGACTGTTAAAACAATATTTTGGGTCATAACAGAAATACTGTGGCAGTGATACTTCACTACTAAGGATAAATATTTACTGTTTTCTGTTGTTACATGCTCTTACGGAAGTATTTCACAGAAAGAAATACAGTGCAGTTCAAACTCCTCAATGCAAAGCAAAGCTTTGTTTCATATAATGCATAAGGGTACAGTTTAGCAAGGGAGAATATAGAGTATTGTTGAACATTCCTCCTTGCTCAGGATGTACAGATACAATGCAACCAGCTGCTTGCACTGAAGAAACCTCAGCTTTACTACAAGAATAATACAATTAAATTATTCACCAGGACTTCCTTGCTTGACTACAAGGATAATACAATTAAATTATTCACCAGGACTTCCTTGAATCTATGTTCACAGTCTCTGCCCTTTGACTGCTACAACTGTTGAGTCAGCCCAGACTTACAAAAGATGGTGCCTTGTGGAAGTTGCTACTACAGGAACAGTTACACTAGGTGTTTAAACACCTCAGGGCATGTAGTGACATTTTCAGCACCAAGAGTATATCAGTTCTTCCCACTATGTCATGAGATTTTGTTCCTGAGAGTTTGTGAGAAAGCAGGCCAGTTGAGCTGAGAGCCTGGAAATTAGACTTTAGTAGAAAGTAACATTGTCAGTATGGTAGGATTACTCCAACTTGAGACCTTGGAGACAGCACTAGCTAAAACTTAGCAAAAACAAGAACAAGCATAAAGCACCTTATATTTTCTATAAAACATAATATCTCCCCCATAGCAGCTTTAGCCAGGATAGGAACAGACAACTCTAAAAGCAAATTTGCTTTCCCACTAAGGAAGTGACTTGATTTTACAAAACAAAGGAAACAATCAAAGGCCAAGGCAGTCAAATATGGTGCAGTTGTGTAGGCCCTGAAAAGGCAATCTCACAGTGCAGCCTGATGAACTATGATGCCCAAATCCAGTTTGCATCAACAAATATAATTTTTTCTTTTTAATTGGTTGCTTTTTTTGAGTTTCTTTTTTTAATTTTTTTAATTTGCTTGTTTTGGTTTCTTGCTTTTCTGTCAAAGCTTTCATTTCAGTAAGCATAAACAGGTCCTTCTGAAGTGGTGGTAGAAAGAGACATGATTTGGGTGTAGCCTACCATCTGAGGAATTTGGCTGTGAAAATGAAAAATACCTGATTCAGATAGTCCACCCTCTAAAAGAATCAAGGTAAAAGGAGTCATGCTTTTAGCTGTGTCTAGGCTTGGGAAATTGCAAGATTTACATACTTTGTCCAAAACTTCCTTCTAAACCTAACATTCCCATGCTTGCTTTGGTTATCCCACAATCAAACTGACGCTCCTTAAATGTCTTAAATGGACATGCTGTTGATGTAAGTTGAGTGGCTGTGGTCAATACAGAAGAGATTATGGCACATGCAGTGACCAAAAAGGAGGATGTCTACATTTTTAGTACTGTATTTATCTTGAGACACAAAGCAAGGTGTCATGTCCAAACTAATTGCAGTTGCATTCTTTAAGTGTCTGAAAATCAGTGGTTAGTTTCATCTAGACTGTCAGCATGTCATCCAGGCCCCTAGCTTCAAGATTTTAATTTGGTTTTGACAGCATTCCAAGACACTTATGTTATTAGAACCAATTCATTCAACCTTTTCTAAAGCAGTACTACAGTTCTGTAATGGAATGAAACTCAGTGTAATTGATATGTCTTCAGAATTTAACAGCTTTTCTTCAGGTCTCCCAGTACTGGAGGTTAGCTGTGGTGCTGCACAAATATTGCAAATGGAAGTTGGCACTCTGGGTTCTGTGGTGGTATTTAGTGAGATAGTTGATGAACATTTGATTGTGAAGGGAAAAATCACTATAAATATGGCTTACGCAAACATTTGACATAACTAGTGTCCCCAAATTTCCTGCAGTATTCCATGAAGAAAGCTGTGAAACTGCAACAGCCAACACTGATACCTTGGTACAGCCTTTGCTCCTCTGGTTAATAAAAACAATGGATGTGCTGAATGCCTGCATATGAACTGCTTCATGTTGAATTGCTGACCTCAGTTTAGGTGGTTTTTGTTTTCTTGAATTAAAGTCTTATAACGTTATTCAGCTGCTTGATTGCAATGCCAACAAAGCAAACTAAAGGGTTATAGCCTACTTCATGTCTGTAGTAGCCAAAGTAGTAAATAAGACTTTGTAAGTAATATGGGACAGTATTACTTCCTCTCATATTCACATCACACTGCCTTCAAGCTTTCATTCAAAGGAAACAACCGTGCCTCCACCAAGCAGAACTAAAAAGGCTTTCTAGACAGTTCTTTATCCACCCAACAGAATCAGTATAAAACAGACTGTATCTGAAACATTCTTTTCCTGAATAACATAATATTGCCCAACACTGTGATACTGGGTAAAACTATTGCCTACAAAAAAATAACTGAGTAAAATACTGCTAAAATAAGATATATGACCTTTCCAGCTAAGGTGGGCAATGACCATTTCTGCTTGTTTAAAGGGTCTCTGTCTGGCCCAAGTAGGCCTTCAGACATGTACCTCATCTTTCCTCAGAAATATAGTTGGTATACTTCAGTCATCACAGACTCTCACCTTATTTAGAATAACTTCTTTTCCCTGGTATCATACAGTCCCATGGTTCATTTTTCTTCCTTGGACATCCAAAACCTAGCACCAGCTAGACGACTAAAGAGACAAGGGAGATTTCTAGAACAAAGGAGAAGCTGCCAATAAACAACTTAATGAGGCAGCTTGGCAGTAAGTGAGCAGGATCATCAAGGGAAAGAGGTGGCTGATCTCATTAGGCTCTACATCAAATGCAAAGAGTATTCATGATAGTCCCAGCCAGACTGGGAATTACAAAACACATGGGCTCCTCACAGTGCCACAGAGCACCTGTCATCAATGGCAGTAAGGATGCTGCAATTATCTGCAATTGACATGAGCACACAACAGGAAAAGCCCTTCCTGTTGACGAAGAAGCAGGGCTGGCCATGGAGACCAGGGCTGCATATGTTAGACAACTAAACCAGACAGCAAAATTCCTCCTTACTTCAGTTCTTTCATTCTCTATTCCATTTACCTGTACTGATGCATCAAACACCCTTAAAACAGGAAAAAATATGAAGTGAGACTCATCTGATACAGACATCTGACTGGAATAAATGTGCCATTCATTACTGGCATATAGACAACCTTACGAGCAATAGCTGTCTGGAGTGAAAACTGCTGACTGAATACATGGCATACAAACTCACACAATGTAGCCATAATGCATGGACATTAAAGAAAGTAAAAACATGGTCTATTACTTGGAGTACTGTGTGTTGCAATATTCTATATCATCCGTGTTACACTCTATAGTTTAAAGCATACCATTAGCTATCAGCCTTTAAATACAATTTACAGATAGTGGGAGGACTATGTACGCCCATGTAAGCCACAAGCAAGCCACAACACTATGATACATTAGTCACCAAGCTAAGTAACTGGACAGGAAAATTCATTCCCTGCTGAGCCTATGTGGCTCCTTAGAAAAAGTCTTTGAAAACAAGGGAATAAAGAGCACAGGTAACAGCATGGTTGTTTCTTTTCCCACATGTTACACTACTCAAAATAGCTTTGTGGTCTTCCAGTAGAAAGCCTGATTTCTGTCATTGCCCACATGCTGCTACACACATCCACGTCCCACTCAGGGCTGCAATTCACACATGTTTTTAAAGTGAACCCTTTACAGTTAAGATAATTCTACTCAGATTCAGAATTCACCAAGAACAGTCATTACTTATTGCTTACAAGAATCCTACTCTTAAAAAGCCATATAGCTTAATATGGAGTCATAAAATGTTTCTTTCTTCCAGCTTCATCACTTGGCTACAGCCAACAAATCCTGTTATAAACTCGCATTGAATTTCAAATGGCTGATTAGCTAGTAGTCATTATACTACTAACTAAATCTAGCAACATTATAGAAGATGAGAAAAGTAACATTGTTGTGATATTTTGTTTAAGTTAAGAAGGTTTTCAAAAGCAATCACCAGAGAAAGGTGCTTTCATTTAAAACTTCAAGCATAAAGGCTTCAGGACAAGACAGTGGAATCAGATAAGAAGAAAATGAAGTTCAAGCTCACAAGCTAAAATATTAATCAAAACAATGAAGTTCTTTCTTTACTCCAAAAACCTTTGATATAAATTACTCTCTTTTACATCCCACAGAAATACAAAAATGTATACAAGATGAGATAATATCAATCTTATCTTGTCTATCTGTATACAATTGCATTGTTGTGATAATCAATGGTGGAAATCATGTAAGGAATGAGGGCAGGAGGAAAAGGGCATACTGGTTGAAAATAAAAGCTTATATCCCTTCTATCTGTCATTCCTGTGAAAGTAAAAAGAGATCATTAGCAGGAGAATTTAGAATTGAACCATGAAAAAAAAAACAAACCAACTTTGCCACACAGATGGAAGTGATGGCAGTTTATAATGTTGCACTTTAATGCCAGAAACCATCTTCTTCAAAAAAGTTTACATTTAAGGTTCTTGTATCTGTGCTTGTATTTTTGCCAGTAATTTTTTCACATATGAATGAAAACATAGTAGTGACGTAGCAGAAACAGCTTGTTTCTTGTCTTGGTGGTTTCCTAAAGGGTTCAATACTTTTATCCTGAAAAATATATGAAGTTAATATATGCAGTGAAAAAAAAATGGCAAAAATTATCAAGAACTGCAACAATAAGATATAAGAGATAAGACATAGAAGTAAGCAGAGTTTGTATTTCAGAGAATTTCTATTTTTGTAAAGAAAAAATCCACTGGTACAACATGATATTATCAAGGCTGAAAGCCAAGGACACAGCTAAAAAACACTGTCAGTTGGTGTCATACTGAAAAATGTAAGAACTACTGACTGAAATAATGCTATGACAAGCCCAAACACACTTCGCATGGAACAGTTTTTTCTGTCATGATGTCTGAATTTAAAACCATTTTTACAAAGTCAGCCTCCTATCTGTAGGTATCAAGCAAATGTGTAAAAAATTATTATTGAAATTATGTTTAATATTGCTTATAAAATAAAAAAAGTCCAAACTGTATCTGGAAGAACAATTTTGAAAAAAAAAAGAAAAGGGAAAACAGCATATATTTTGTAATGTCATTTCAGCCATGATACAGGAATCAATACATCTGAATAGTCTGTTAAATTATTTTAGTTTAAATTTATAATGATACATATAAAATTTTCATACAAATCTCATTTATCAGGAAGATGTTCAGAAGCTAGATATGATTTTGCAAGTGGGGAAAGGATGAAAAATATGCTCTAAATGCTACAGAGTGAAAAAAATTCTAAACCCTTCCTCTAAATACATAGACTTTGGTGTTTATTTAACTTTTGTATTCTTCATCAGCTTTGAATAATTTTATGTTGTTCATTTAAAATACATTTTCTTCCCAAAGTATTGATGTAGTTACATTGAATTTTAGTGTCTAATGATACTTATGATAATACTTAATCTGGAGGAACTCAATATTCTCTTTGAAACATGTGAATTAATTATTTTATAGAGTTTGAAACCTATGTGATAATTAGCCTAATTTAGAAGAAATGCTGAAATTTCACTCTTTTTGGAGCAAAATTTCCCTTCAGATTCTGCATACTATTTAATTCACAGAAAAGGATCTTATGGTTGTGTCGTTACAAATGTTCTCCATGTAGAAAATACCAATGAGACTTAAACTCCTATTCACATCAGCACTTAAAATGTACTGTAAATTTGTACATGGTTTGAACAACAGTTCCCAGTAATAGAGCTAGAATCAAAGTATATGGTAGGCTTTCAGGAGACATTACTAAATGGTCAACTGAAAATAATTTCAGGGCCTATGTCAACAATCTATTTTGTCATCTAATTTTAATCATAAATACCTTAGATACTTCTAGCAGGAAAACACATACATACACAATAAAAATTATTCTGTGTTTCTCCAGTTGTTTCTCACTTTTACTGTGGGTTGTCAGAGATTAGAGTTCCATATTGCTATTATCCTAAAAGTCTAGTAGCTTCTCAGTTCAGAAAAATCAGCAGAAATTTAGAAAACAGATAGATAAGGTATAAAATAAGACTGTTAACTATGATTTTCTCGCCAACTTAAATTATGGCTTTACTTCTATTTACAAACAGAAAGCCTAAATCACTATGTAATAATAAAAATTATGGTATGAAACTGAATTTAAGTCTTGAAAGACCCAAAGATTAGTTCATTTCCAAAGTCCGAAGACTATTTAGGGTAGGTCAATAGCAAGTACTTTTATTTTAGTGATTGTTTTTGATTTCTGGATGCTTTCCTAATAGTAGGTAGTATGCTGTCATTACAAGATTTGCTCTCCAGCCTCAGTGAAATATATACCAAACATTCTTCAAAAGCTTTTCCTACTTTAGGGTAGCAGTAGACTCATTACTAAACACGAATTTTTATACTTTTACTTGGTGCTTTGGTTTGAGACAGCATAAATTGTCTCAAAATGTATATAACACACTAAATTTACAACAAATATGAGGTTTTTTCCCTAAAAAGAGTACCCTGCTACCTCATAAGTTTTTCCATTTTTCCTTGTATGTAAGGACTCACTGACCTGAGTATTGATTTCTATTTTGCCTGAGGATTAGAAGAAAGAAAATGTCACCCCAGTCTAAAATGGCAGAAAGTAGGACCCAGGACAGTACCGTCCAATCAGTCTCACCTCAATCCTTGGAAAGGTGACAAAGCACCTCATTCTGGAGGCCATATCTAAGCACATAGATGACAAGAAGGTAACCAGGAGTAGGCAACATGGATTCTCTAAAGGTAAATAATGCTTGATCAATCTGATTGCCTTTTACAATGAAAAAAGATACCTGGGTGAATGAGTGGATATCATCTATCTTAACAAGGCTTCCAAAACAGAGTCCTCAGAATGCCCTCACAGACAAACTCAGAAAGTGTGCACTGGATGAGTGAACAGTGAGGTGGGTTGAGAACTGGCTGAATGGCAGATCCCAGAGGGTCACAGTCAGATTTAGGGACTGGAACATCTCTCTTATGAGGAAAGGCTGAGGGACCTGGGCCTGTTCAATCTTGAGAAGGGACAATTGAGAGGACACCTCAAAAATGTCTGGAAGTATCTGAAGGGAGGGTGTTAAGAGGATGGGCTCTTCTTGGTGGTGCCGAGCAATAAGACAAAAAGCAATGGGCAGAAACATGCACAGGAAGCTCTACCTGGATATAGGAAGAATTTCTTTACTGTACAGATGACTGAGCACTGGAACCGGCTGCCCTGAGAGGCTCTGGAATCTCCTTCCCTCGAGATACTCGAGAGACATCTGAACACAATCCAAAGTAACATGCCATATGGGACCCTCCTTGAGCAGTGAGCTCAGACCTGGTGCCTTCCTGTGGTCCCTTCCAGCCTTACCCATTCTATTATTGTATTGTATTTTCATCAGTTCTGATTGTTGTTTTACTCTCACATCAAAAGGCTTAAATTCTATATGCCATTTATAAAGATTATAGAAGTATGTCCTTGGAAATAATTTGCATGCTTTGAGTTCGCAATCACAAATTCAATGCAATGAGCCTTGACACAAGCTAGAAATCAAAAACTGCAAGATGATTAATAACACTTGAAAAGTTGAGCTGTGATTTCATTAAGGATGGATCAGATTGACAGGTCTGGCTGCAGTGTCCCACTCCCAGCAGAGATCAGAACATTGCCACAGGGCGGCTTGTCACAGCCTAAACACAGAATGTTCAAGGTGGGACCATGACCATGCTGCTGGACTGGACCACTGCTCTGTGTTCAGAGTAGTGTTCAGTCTCCCCTCACCCATACTATCTCAAGGGAGAATAAACCATGGTAGAGTTCATTTGATAGCTCAGTTGATGCTGTGAACACATGTGTGAGCATGATTTTGAGAAGATGATCACTTTTCACCAGCCGCACTCGTGGTCCATCCAATAAATTAAACTTAGCAAGTCATGTTATTTGGTGCTTCTCTCCCTCCCTCTGTTTTGACATCCCTGTCTGCATTTTTTTTTCTGAATTTCCTTCATTAGCTTGAAGTTTTTTCTGTTTACAGTAAGTCTGCTTCAAAATACAAATTTACAGCACGTATAACAGATTCATGTTGACAATTCCAGCTTTCTTCTTTATATCTGATATCAAAATCCCAAAGGTGTTTTTTTCCTCCAATAAAGACTAAGTATTGACATGATTTGATTAGCCTGTGTTGTTTTGTCATCAATTAATTGCAAATTTTTTATGTCCTATAACGAAAAAGATAATTTTTAGATATGTAC
>JANRGV010000001.1:82995463-83018170 GCA_024734035.1 Alethe castanea | reverse complement strand
AAAATAGTTTTACATTAATACTTCTAAACAAGCAACTTTCACTATAAATTATCTCAAGACATAAACCAGGCTGTACAACCAACACTCAGTAACTGCAAATGTAGCCAGTACCCTGAAGCACAACAAATCAATGCAGACTGAAAAGTTTGGTAGTTGACAATACTTAAGGAAAATAGCTTCTTATCATTCCTGTCTTCATCTGATTGTGCATAAAAAGACCTAGACCTTTTCGAAACATTTTTTCCCCATTTTGTGTTTTTTCCAATATGCATTCTTTGGACAATGAGATCAGCTCAATTGGTTGAGCACGGTGCTAATAAGAGCAAAGTTGCAGGTTCAATCCACATACAGATCATTCACTTTAGAGTTGGACTCAAGGATCCTTGTGGATCCCTTACAACCCAGAATATTCTGTGATTCTGTGAAATTTAGCTTATTTCTAACTGTTTTCAGTCCAGTCACATAAAAATTACTGAAAACTATGCAATTAAGTGAAACTAAACAATAAGCATCAGATATCATCTTGAATGATGGACATGGCTCGTATCGCAAGAAGAAGGGTTCATTAATGGAGCTTCTTCACCTGCTAAGGGCTGCCTGTCACGTGTAGATCTGAAAGCATGGGCAGAGTTTACCAGACATGTCTTTCTTTACCAGACATGGCTTGTGGAAGTCTCTTGTTCCCCTTCATGATAGCAAGAGAAAGTAAAATAAAACCAGGAAACATTATCTCATTAGAGTATAGATAAAGTCCTAAATTGACTGTGATAGGTCACACCTACTTAACAACCTACTTTGTGGTCTAAGCAATACTTTGGACTTAAGAAAAGAGGAGAGGATTATCAGGAAAAAAAATTGCTTCAGTTTGTGGGTAGAATTTGAGATAATTTTGCAAAATTGTTGCTTTCAACCTTTCAAGTTTTACTTTAAAGCTATCTTTTTTAAATAAAACAAAGTTAAGCATTTAAAAATAATTTCTTCTAATAGCATTATTTAGTGTCTGAAGGACTGACTTGTCCTAGGTTTATTTTCTGCTAAATTTATAAATATCACTATACCTTCTCATAGGTACACCAACAGAAGTGCTCTGTTTTTCTCATCGCTTTGCCAATTAGACCATCTAGTTGGAGAATCTGGTAACTTCCTATAACTGCCAGGATAATTAAGGACTGCACAGCTAGACAACTCAAAGTCTTAGTTTTGGTCATCTTGTTATTAACTCAGCTATTTCTTTTGCTTTCTAGGGTGATAAATACAACAGAAAATTAATTTTGAAGCACGCAGAACAAAATATATTTTAGTGTTATACAAATAAGCATACTGTCTTATTTATGGATGCTTAAGACAAAACAAAGGACGTGTTGGTTAACTCTTCTTGAGTTTAAAACAATTTTGTTTTGTCTATTATGTTATATATGTAATTTTTTTTTAATTCTGTGTTGGGCTTTTTGACAGACATCTATAATCTGTATAAATTTACTCATATCTAGTTAGTTTATTCATATTTGCACTCATATTTATGCATCACCTACCAATTTGTTTAGTTTGGGATGTACTTTCTCTCTTTTACACATTGTTAATCTCTAACATGAAATGGGTTTTTTTGCATTAACTTTTGTTTTTGATGAGCAGTTTAGTCAGTTGATCAGTCTCCCATTGCTTCAATTGCAAAATCAATAACCGCCCCCTCAATCTTTCCTGTGCATATAATATCAACAAAGATTATGATTTTGTTTTATAATGCTATGATTTTTATTAATTTATAACAAAGATTGTCAAACTAAGAGATTTTTTCTTCTCTTGGGAATTATAAGTCTTTTTTACAAAAAGAGAAGCAAACTTTATAAGAAGCTACAAATTGATCTTTTTGAGACATGTGAATTGGTAGCACCAACAAGTAAAAAACAGTAGTTTTTGGCAATTACAAGGAACAACATTTTAAAACAATATGAATTCATTTTCATTCCTGACTTTTTAAAGAATTGCTTGTAAACTCTCATGGGTAGTTCGTAAACTATCATGCACAGATGTAAGAACTGATGCAACAATGATTGATAAGTACCTGTAAGCAAAATTCTCAGCCTCTTTAATTTCAAAAAGTGTTATTCTAATTTTAAAAATCACCAAATTAGGAATTAAAAATTAACAGAAAAACCAAAAGATTTGCACAAGTGAAGAGATGGTTAAAACCATGTTTTTTTAAAAGCAACAAATGGAAAACAATACACTAGTGAGAAAACTAAATGGAAAGAAAGAAAATATGAACATCATTCTCTTTGTGTTTTTAATCATGTAAGACTATGAACAATATGTTGGAAAGAGAGAAAGAATAGAGTTTGTATTACGAACTAGAATAAATCACCATTCAGTCTGTATCAGTTCCTGCAGGAAGATATAGACAGACTGTTCTGCCAGACAAGTTGCTCTTCTTTGACCAATTTTTGGGAATCAACAATCAGATTAAGCCTTTTGTGCTGCACTGGTAAATATGGTCTGAAATGAAGGCTGAGCATCTCAAAACTTCTTTTAATACATTGGTCTTGACAAACATGAATAAACTCGAAGCACCTGAATATACTGATATTAACATCAGATTCTAGGCTGCTTCAAGACAGTATGGCCATTGAGTAGGTAGAAGACTTCAGAATGGTGCTTTAATGGATTTTATATCTGGATCTGAATTTTGTTTATACACAAAATTGCAGGAAATATATAGCTGATGAATGAGTGTTTAACAGTATGATCTGATCACTGATATTTCTGTATACCAGAAATACCTATAGCCTATATAAATATGCTGAATATTTATTATTACTTCTTTACAAAAATATTGCATAAAGATGTCAACTTCTTTGGGTTTTAAAATTAATATAGATGTAAACTTGAAGAGCACTAAATGCACATTTAGTAATGCTTACATTCTGAGATCACTAGTGTGTTTCGGACAGTAAAGTCCTAGGAATGTGCAGGAAGGCAATATGGAAAACATAAATTTTAAAAGGTTGAAAATTTATTTTTATTTCAATTAAGATGAGAAAGATGAGTAAAAAAGACTTCATTTTTTAATTATTTCAATTTTTTTAAATAAAATGTTTATATACATTTATATGAGAGATTTTTCTTTGATCTCAAAATGGTTGAAACACTTTGAAAAGATATTGAAAAGATTTGCTTGTAAGAAAACAATACAGTTGAAATGGAAATAATTTTTGTAATCTCTGACTAGTTACAAAAAAAGAAATTTCTGAAATGAGAGAGCTTGAAAACCTACAGGGCAATGTTTACAGATAAAATCATTTAAAAGCCTGTTGGCTATGTATTTAGCTATTGCTTATTTAAACACTGGCAATTTAATTGTTTTTAGATAACAGAAAAGTGAACTTTAGACAAAAGCATGTGAATAGAATATTTTTTGAAGGGAATGCAAGAAAAATGAAACTTAGAGAGAGTGCACATGAGTAATTTTAAAATGTTGGTGAAGTTATTATTACACTACCCAAACTGGTCACAAAGGTTCTTAATTAATGCTGGACAGCCAATTCAAGAAATAAAAGTAACTGCTTTTTGTTAGTTTGCAGTTAGATGAATACAGGTACTCTGTAGGAGGGGATTAATATATCTGTATTGTGTCACATGTGTTTGTATTGTCTTAGCTCCTGGGCCAGCCAATCAGAGAACAGTCAGTCACCTTACTTCTGCATGGGGATTATCTTGAATTTTCAAACCAACCTTGTAATTTACTTGAATTCAAAAGAGTTAGCTGACTGTGAAATGCCCAACAACAAGGATGAAATTACCTGTTTCGCAAGGACTGCTTTCTGAGATAAAAAAATTTCACTTTGCACATTTCTGTGAACAACGAAGTTTCATCTGCCAAGGGTCCTGCTGGTAGCTAGTAAGTATTAGTCTGGTGGCTGGGACTTGCTCCTTGAATTAGTAGGGAAAAAAAAAAAAAGGAAAGGTGAAATACAAAGATAATATATAGAAAAATAAAAAGAAAACATGGAAATACAAGGCAGAGAAAGCAAAGTAAAACAGGAATATGATTTAAAGATGTAAAATATCTAAAGAGATACAAGCAGCTGTAAGGTCAGGATGTCCAGTAAATGGATTTGCAGATGTTTGGCGCTGGAGGGTAAATGGAAAGCTATTCTCAGCACTTCTTTCTCAGTACAGTACAAAGATCAGCTGAAAGGTTTGCTCTACTAGCTCCTGTGGGTGCCATGACTGTCAAATAGGTCATGTATGCTCTGTGCCTAACAAAGTATTTCTGGTACTTTCCACCCACATAAAGTTTTGACTCAGTGGAAATGTATTCACATTGTTATTTTCAGATATGGTTTCCTGTGAAGAAACTCAAGTGTATAAAGTAAAATTGCTAAGACCTGAAGCAGTATGAGACAACTGGAGATTATTTGAATTCTTATCAAAGGACTCAGACCACTGATCTAGATGAAGAAACTGATTCTCATGTGAAGGAAGCAGAGTATGTTAATTGCAGAGGACACTGTAGAAGTTCAGCTAGATGCTGAAGAGATACCGATTAAATAACAAATTCTGGAAATATTATAGTACATGTACTGTCTCATTTAGCATCCTTTGCCAAAAATGTAGTTTTATCTTTTGTCAAGAATAGATTGGGAGACCTGGCAGTAAAGGAATTGGAGCTCATGTCAAGATTAGTGCTTTGATTATCAGAAACTTCTTGCATTAAGAATTTTACTTGAAGACTTAAGAAGAAAATATCAACTATGTTTGAAATTGTGTTAAGTGAACTCTGAGCATGTTTAACAGTACTGTGGGAAAATTTCTGAAAACTATTTTTCCATTCTGATCACATCCGACTGATCATAAGATTTAAGAATTGTCTTCAGCTTGAAGATCTGATGGTGAGAAAACCAAAAGTCTTTAACGTGTAAGACATTTACCATGATGAGATGACTAGATCTGTTTAGTGTTCAGTACATGGAATTATTGCCACCTGAAATATCTTTTCAAGTTCAGTAACCTCTCAGGGTGAAGACAAAACAAGAATCACCACTTTTTGGCAAGGAATGTGGCATACTTGCCCTAAAGTTTGAACTGCAAAATATGATAAGAAATTGCAGGCATTTTAGTCCTCTTGGAAAAAAAAAAAAAAGTCATTTCCCTGCATTAATCAGAATCAAACTAATATTCATGCAAATATTAAAATCCAGGTTAAATATTTTTGCAGTATTCTGAACATGACTTGTGCTGAGACTGGTTTTGCAGCCGAGTAAGCTTTTAGGGGTGCTTCGATCTAAACAACAGTCTGCAGTATTCTCATTTGATGATATCCACATAAAAATGCTGGTAAATTTGAATTAGTTCTAAACTTGATTGAAACTTCTAATTTCCATTTCTCAGGCAACATTTTTAATATAAAATGTATGCCTATGAACCAGAAACATTTTATAAATGCAATACATCATGGAATTTGCAAATTGACTCAGGAAAATACTTGGCATCTTGTGGGAAGATTTCACACTTTGTTTGCACAACACTATCATAATGTACTTGTTGAAGCTTGCTTGAGAGGCAGAGACAGTAAAAACAAAAAACATCATCACCTTAGAGCCATTCCTATTGAAATTTTTATTTCCTTTTCAATAAGGCCATAGTCACCACTCCCAAATACTTTAGTCAGTGCAACTGACTGCTAGAAACTTTGATCTGCTAAGTGACAACCACAACCAAAGCTAGCTGCCTGCTTTTATTTGATCTACACTAGAAAGTACAGATCTTTTTTCTTTACAAACCACCATTGCATATAATAGACTATAGTTAGGCCACCTTTGCTTGTTTAGACCTGTTCAGAAAAGGGAAATTATAGTTACTAGAATTACAATATTTCTGTCAGTCTCTAGATGTTACAATAACTTGCTTCTCATCACTTGGAGCATTGCTTCCATCACGAAGTGCAAATATGGGCTTCATGAAATGGGCAGCAACTCTTTTAGTGCAATTAATGAACCATTTTGTCCAGATGTAGAATTATTAGTGATGTTACTGTCCAAGATCATGTCTTTGTAAAGTGATCGAGAACCTGCTAAAGGAAAATTGTGTTTTTCAAGGAAAATAGAAAGCAATATTTCATTCTCAATAACTGTCTTAACTGAAAAGTAGATTTATCATCCTAGAAATAAAAGGGTATACAAACGGAGAGTGTAGTCTTTAAACTGGAAGTAAAACAGCACTCCTAAAAATGGTGGCAACTGCAACAGAACTCTGAATCCTTTTTTGTTTCACAGTTTTCAGTAGTGGAAAGGAAATGGTTTCTCTGTTCACAGCCATGAATATTTTGTTAATATTACTACTGCTATTTGTGCTGCTGAATGAAAGTCACTGATTTCTCAAGGTTCATTTGCTACATGTAATCTACAAATGCTTTATTATTTGAAACTCAAGAGGTAAAACACCATGTCAAAAGATGACTTGTAGAAGAGAAGAGAGAAGAGATTCTCTACTCAATATTGCAGAAGACAGCAGCAATTGAAGAAAATCATGGTATGAAAGGAGATTCTGGTGAGCTTTTGTGCCTCTGCTAGGATTGAGACAGTATTCTATTTTGTGAGGCATTTGAAACTTGCCTGACCACGTCTCTTTTATATAGCACATTGCTATTATTTTCGTCATAGAATCATAGAATATCCTGTGTTGGAAGGGACCCACAAGGATCATCAAGTCCAGCTACTGGCCCTGCAAAGGACCACCCCAGGGATGTGCCTGTGAACATTGTCCAAACGCTTCTTGAACACTACCAGGCTGGAGCCTGTTCCAGTGGCCAGCCACTCTCTGAACAAAGAGCTTTTTCCTAATATCTAAGCTAAATCTGCCCTGTTACAACTTCATGTTATTTCTTCTGGTTCTGTTAGCAGAGAAGAGATCAGTGTCTGCTCCTCCACTCCCTCTCATGACTAAGATGTAGATTGCCATGAGGATTCCCCTCAGCCTCCTCTTTTCCAGGCTGAACAGGCCAAGACACCTCAGGTGCTCCTCGTACAGCTTCACCTCTAAACCCTTCACCATGCTCATGGCCCTCCTTTGGACAGTCTATAACATTAGAGAGTGTCCTATCTTTGTATCTTAAATTCTAGCACCCAAGACAGCACACAACACTTGAGGTGAGCACTCCACAGTTCTAGGCCCACACAAGCTATACTACTTTCTTGTTTTCCTGATCCCTGATGAACAGAGGAGTATTCTAATAGCAAATTCTAATATGAAAGCTCTTCCTTTCTTTTGCTTTTACTTTACTGAAATTATGCTTTCCACTGTCATTCTACACTCCAAATCTTGATTTTACTGAAAGGAAATCAAAGAAGGGAAAATACCAGAGGAAAAGCTAGAGGAAAACAAGTTGAATCATTAAAGCCTCCCTTGAGGCTGTGTCTCTTCTAGTAAATTAAGCATTACCAGGAACATTTCTTAACAATAGAACATGAATATTCTAGGAAGTTTTTCTCTGGCAAAACTTTTTCCAATCCAGCTAGTACTTTTCCTAATTCCAGTTCATATTTCAGGAATATTTCTGTTTACTAAAATATATATTATTATGTAATTTTGAACTATGAGGCCATTGCTACTCAGAGTGTCTTTCAAGCTTTATGTCTGCCAGGCTGCACCCAAGGCCTCACAAAAGATTTCGGATAACAGCTCAATAAAATTGCTGACCAATTAAGAAGATGGTGCGGACCAATGCAGAAGTTAGTAGGACGACCATAAATATCAAATAAATAACAAAACTGGGGACAATGGAGAAAGATCAAACAGCTGTGAGATGTTAATTTGGAAGAATATAAAGTTTGGTGTGGCTGGAATTGTTTGGGGATATTTTTTAAGCAACCTTGCCCCTGATGAAGACAAACAAGAAAAAAAAACCTTTTTTCAGGCTACCTGCATACACCTTTTGCTGTCAAAGTAGAACAACTAGTTTCTGCTAATGCTGATTAAAGAATGCCCAGACAAGAACGACTGAACTTCTTAATAGTACCCTTCATATCAAAATAGTGTGAGCATTGGTTGCCTTTCTCAAATAGAGGAATTAGGAATAGAGACAAATATTGACAACCTTTTATGGTGTATATTGATCTCAACTTCTTTTGTGGTCAAAAGCACCCATTGACTTTTTTTCTTAAGTAAGATGTTCAGACACTTACTTCAGTCTATTCCAAGTTGCCTAAAGAGGTAAAGGGTAAAGCAAGGCAGCTGGGCAAAGGGATCCCTTGATTTTTTCAAGAATAAAGAGATTCTTTACTCTTCATATGGTGAAACAGCCTAATGAAGTAAATAGTCCTAATTTTAGCATCCCACTCTGGAAACATCTGTGTAATTCTGAGTCAGACAACAGGACCATGAGCTTCCTGGTTCCTGTCATAGTACTGATTTAAAAAAGACAAATTACACTGAGTAAGGATGCTATTGGTAGGGTGTGGGAGGTGATATTTAAATTTTGAGCTTCATAGTACTTTCTTGTGCTGAAATTAGACACTGCAACATCACTTTTGCTTAGTTATATGTTTGGTTAAAACATGCATGGCATATAAAGTGACAATGAGTGCAATCTTGAAAAATTGTGTTACCTTATGTGAACCCTAGCTGAGAAGATCAATATTTTCCAGAGAAAAAGACATTAAAAGCCAAGAAATCTGAGAAGTTTTAAAGATGGGAAGTTTTCTTTGCAGTATAAACAATGGATTCCCGCCTAACTGAAGCTATTATTCTTTTTTACAAAATTACCTGTGTTCTTATTCTGAGTTTGCCTGTGTGCTGGTTTGTATTCATTATTTTTTTTGTAAGGAAGGAAAGGAATCAGTTATAGAAATAATTCCCAGTAAGGACTTTGGCACCTTCCTTTAGACCTGACCAAAACCAATCAGTGGCTGGTTTTAAAAATTGACACATTGTTACACCAATGAAAAAGTTAGATGCGCCTTTGTGAACACACACGTAAAGACGCAAAACTCCCCGGGAATCTCTCCGGGTTTTGGCTTCTCCACAGGTAGCTGGTCTGGCAGGTCCAGGCCCGGCATGGCCCATGGGCCTGGTGGGGCTGGGTCGAGCTGGGCCGTGCCTCTGCTGCAGCGCTGGCCAGGCCGGGCTCCCCCTCAAGGGCGGCCAGTCCGGCCCATGGTGTGGCTGGAATGGTGTGGCTGGAATGCTGCCGCTGCTGATTTTCACCAGGCAGGGGGAGGGGAGGCCATTGGCCTGCGGGTGCTGCCTCTGCATTCTAGCCTGGCTGTCAAGATCTCAGCCACCCACTACCCCGGAGCAGTCCCTGCCATTCTAGCCCGGATCACTGCTATCCTGGCCCAGACCCCCAGCACGGCCTGAAGTACTCCACGCGACTGCTCCAGCCACTGCCCAGACAGGATATTAACTCTTTCAATGCACAGATGAGACCTACAGACCTTTCATCCTCTCTTGAGTGAGAGAAAAGGACAGAGTGAAGACAGAATAGAGGACAACATGGAGACACTGAAGTCAGTAAGAAAGAGTCAAATCCCAGATGGGAGGAGAAATGGGGAGATGCCTTAATTTTGGGCTAAAGATCTCTTGTAAAGCTTTGGTGAAGATCTAGTTGATACATCAGGCTTTTTCTCTGTAACTCATGGAATGCATTTGGGGGGATTAAGCGTTCTAACCGCAGCCATGAGCAGAGGCACCAGAGCTGAAGCAAGCAGATGTTGAAGTAGCTGTGATTTGATGAGAAACTTGAACAGAGAGAGAGTGATGAAGACTCTTTGCCCCCAGGAGAGAAGAAGAAGACCTCTGTTCCCAAAGATGAAGATGATCTCAGAGATAGGTGAAGAGAACTTTTGCTTTTGAACAGCTCATCCTTAAAATAGTACCCCATAAACTGACATGGCCCATGAATTCAACTGTGGGAAGCTTGCAAGAGATGGGAGGGACTTCATGATTGCAGCTTGTCACAGTGACTGCTATTTGTGGAAATTGTGGAAATTGAAACCAACAGAGAACTGTTTCTTGTGGACAAATCTCCATACCATGATGAGAGAGACTCCTTTCCCTAAGTAAACTGGAGAAAGACTATTCTAGATGTGATAAACTGACTGAATTGTTTCTGTACTTTGTCGGTGGGAAAGAAAAGAGGATGTAGAGGAGAGGAGAAGTGTTCTTAAGGTTTTATTCATAGTATTTTTTAAAATTTTCTGTTAATAAAGTTTTTCTTTGTACCCTTTAAAGTTTGAACTTGCTTTGCTTTCTTCCTAGCCCTATTTAACAGCAGGAAATGAGTAACTAATTCTAGTGGGTGCACTGATGATTTGGTCAGCACTAGACCCACCACATAAATTGCTGCATTGGCCAGGAAGATCTCAAATTGGTGAACCGAAACCACTACAGCCTGCTAGCTATATTAACTTCCAAAGTTGCTACAAGGTTATTTTCACATTTGATTTAGTAGAAGAGATGTTAATAATTTGTGTTCAACATGCACTATGACTTTGTAGTCTTATAGTATGTTTTTTCCATGATAAAACTGGTATGGCAAGATGAATATATGATTTACAATTCCAGAGGAACTACTTGATTCGATTCAAGGGAAAATGAAATCCAAAGCTGCCGTTAGGTAAGCTGGGAAAACTTCCCTGAGTATTCTGCATCTGCTAATAGAGTTTTTAAAAAGAGATGTTTGGAGATTCATGGAAACCCTTTCCAGCATCCTACAGAAATTAATTTTCTTGGTGCAACTGTTTCTCACAGACTAAATTCAGCCTGAACATAAGGACCATGTTAAGAGTAAATGCCTCACTTTAGAATATATATGCATGGAAGACCAGTCAAATCTATAATCTATTTTTATTTGTTGTTGGGTCAACCTGATGGTTAGTCGTTAATTTGAGTGATAAATATTGCCACTTTATTTTACTCAGTATTTACTTAAAACAAACAAGTAAAGTGATTTTTTTTTCTTTTCTTATACTTCTCAGGATGAGAAATGTGCTCTTTTCTATTAAAGTGGAGGACATATTTACTTCAAACTTAAAACCAACATTAGTAGCATTCTATACCCTGTTTGGGAAGTTGTATTTCAGTTGTTCAGAGCATCATTTTTAAACTGCTGTTTTCTCTTCACTTCTCATTCAGTTTGCATCATTTTCCCCCCTTTAATCTCTGTCCTTTTACATGCTGCTGTTAGAGCCCTACTCAATAAATATCTAGAAGTCCTATTAATTTCAGTGGGATTTCTTCCCACCAAGGCTTCATAATGATCAAAGTTGTCAGTGTAATATGTAATATATACTGGAATTAAAGAATATCAAATACACAGTTCCTGCCTGTAGTTTTTGTGCCACTGTGAAACAAATATATTTTCTTTTACCAAACATGCATTATCAAGTTTTGTATTTTTGCTTGTTTTCTATTACATTATTTCAGAACCTCACAGTCATATCTTACAGGATAAGCAAAAGCACAGGCTAAAAAAGAAATCCTGTAAAATGAATGAGAAACCTCAATTCCAAAAGTTTATTGTAATGCTAGAAGTTCCATATTTCCACATAAAAGTATTCAAAATACACAGGTTACAACAAAGTACATTTAAAATATGTGAAATACATACAAATAAGAGCTATTTAAAGTTTTGGAAAGAATCATCTAACAGATTATGTAAAATGATTGTTGAACAAAACAAGTTGCAGTTGCTCTACATCAAAGGCAAAAAATGCCACAAACTTTATTTTGAAAGACATTCCTTATGTTATTCTGACTGAAGAAATTTTGAATGGGTCGCCACATTTTGTGTTGCATCTGATGGCATGAATTTGAATAAAAACATTTTTCAAGCCAGAAAAATAATGTGGCAGACCTAACTTCAAAATTATTACATCCTAATTTTGTCTGAAAAGAAGTTATGATAATATTTATATCTATCTCTTCAGCTTTTTTATAGTACTGCATAGCACTACCTTGTAGCGGCATTTCTAGAACAGAGGTAGTCAACTTATGAGGCAAAGTAATCTCTAAGTGGTTGCTGAGAACCATTATAAAATGGAAATATCTTAGAAGCAAGATTCTTGATTTACTTGCTGACATAGACAACCTAGTTGTTTCCCTCATTTTAATTGATTTTGTTGCTTTTCTCTTGCTGAGAAAAAATGCAAGTAGGATTATTTTCAGCTGTATTGATATAAGAGAAATACAGACAAGTGAAATATACTTTCTTTAGGAAAAAAAAAATCTTTTTCCAGTGCAGATACAGTTTCACTACTTCCTGGGTACCTTTTTCCGGCCTTAACACTTCCCTGCCAAGGCAGAATATCTGATCAAGATTTTTAAAATATACTGTATACATCCCTATGTGTTTTTCTATCTTGCTTTATCATAGTTTTGATCATTGCCTGCCCAAATTCCCTCTAGGTTTCTAAGTCCTTCTCTTAGCTTGCTGCCAGTATTTTGTCTCAAGTATGGAAAGTTTATGTGATGACAAACTTTAAAATATGCCATAATCATGGTGCCTCCTGTAGCCAGCTAAATTCCCTGCTAGAGGTTGGTGAACCAGAGATTTTATTCCACCGAGACCCTCAGCTAAATAATGGCCATGATAATTCAGGACAAACAGGTAGCAATTATTTTACAGTAATGTCAGGTTCTCTTATGGCAAAATCTGTTCAACCTTGATTTGTTAAGATTAGACAGGAATGCAAACTGGTGCATGAGGGAAATACAGCTTTTATGTGCAATTTGTTTTACCTAAATGGCAAGGCAATAGGTCATCAGAGGTATATTCAAGGACAGCAGGTAGACACCACTCTTCCAGAGGGATCTTTAGATATCTTTTACAAAATCTTCATATGGAAATGAGGCCTGGTATTGAGGACAGAATAACAGCAGGAAAAGTGTCCTCACCTGAATTTGCTCAGTTACAATTCTGAATAACCCCTCCCAAGGATGGGTAGATTTTTGTTCTCATCTTTTACATGACACCACTCTTACTCAAGACCTAACAAGAAGTATAATAAGCACAAAAAATAATCCTTCTCTTGGTTTCTCTGAGCTGCAGAATTATCTAGCTCCACTCTTTAATAAGAAGTCAGTATCCCTTGACAGTACAAGTCTTTTGGCTACAGCTTTAAAGATCTGTGTTTGAGGATTGGCCATACACAAGACAGTGACCGTATGTGTCTATCTGGCCATTTATGTACTTGCTTGATTAGCAAATACCTTTTGCTACCTCTATGGGCTTTATTTTTAGCAAGGAACAAAGGGACTTTAAAACACTTTGAAACTGTTGTCTCATTAACGACTAAACAATTTACTTCTGAAATCCTTTGTGCTGGAAGTTCCATAGGAAGATTAACATGTGGTTGCTTTCACAAAATCTAAATATTTGCCTCCTGTTTAAAAATCGTATATCACTATTGAATTATCTTTTGAAAATAGTAAGACTAATTAAACTGCTCATCTTAACATTTGTGTACAGTTCTCAGCAATCACTTTTGGGGTTTTTTTTCTGTTTAAATCCATCAGAAAGAAATTTATAATACTGAGGGCAAAGAGACTCTCAGTAGCTGTACGTCCAGCTGTGTATCCAGTGTGGGATTAACTCAGCAAATGGGTTTCTTCCATTAATAGGACTGGTATTAAGAAAAAACTAATTTCAAATAAGATTTATAGCTGAGAAATTAAATACATTTAATTTTATGAGGATGGTAGAAAACCTACTTCTAAAATTTTGCCATTTTCACATTAGGGAGATGGACAGATTTACAGCCTTGACATGAAGATGTTGAGTGGCCACTGGAACAGAACCATGCCAGTCATTGAGCTAAAACTAAAACTTTGTCTGCTTGGCAGGATGGGCACGGTGAGCACATAATATTTCCTTTTCTGCAAAAACACACATGTACACCCTTCATTCAGACTGCAATAGCCTGCAGGGTTCCTGGTGTACTCACAGCCTTTGAGTAGTGTTTTCTACTGTCTTTAAATGTGTAGTTCACTAGGTGGTGTGGAGAATTGATGAATGTGCTTCTCACATTACATAGGTTACTCTTTTGAAAAATGTGATTGTAATCCTAATAAAATACTAGCTTTATAAAAAAGCTACAAGCAATAAATAACCCTCCCCTGCTCCCCAACCCAACTTTTATCAAAAATTAAGCTGAGTGATTCATAAACAAATATGTATAAAAGGAGAAATTAAGATCTTCATTGTGAATGCTTGTTTTATTCTAGTAGAACCAAGCTCCTTGTCTCTGAATTCCTTTACTGAATGCAGCTTGATAATTCAGTATTAAAGACTATTTGCCAGGAGAGAATATGCATTTACTATGTACAACTTGCAAATTAAAACAATATTGAAGCATTCATATAGACTTCTGCTCATCAGAACTTCAACCTCTGGATGGCTTCACCTTCTCCAGTTATGCTGAGGTTGTGTAAAACAGCAGTCAAATAATACTGTTCTGGACTGCAGAGAAGGCACAGTCCTGTAGGACCTATGGATTGTCCTATAGGCCAGTTATAAACAATTTCATGTGAACACAATTTTTTCTGGAGTACTGACATCCAGAGCTCTATCCCAAGAGCTAATGCTTTCCCAGTGTCATTAACTCGTCATATTCCAGACACTTGAGCCTGTCATGAGAACTGTAATAATAATGTTCTGCAGCCTCTTTTTGTGCACCATTCTGACTTCTCTTAGTCATTAGTGTCTTTGGCCTGCAGCAACTTACTGCTGGAAAGGTGGCAATTGAGGTCTCTGAGGCTGTCAGTCACTTCTCCCTCATACGAAAGGTACCCCTGGGGAGCACTGAGTCACACAAACCTCCATCCTGACAGTTGTCTGGAGCCATTTGCAGGTTTTACATTCTTGCCCTCTGAGCTTTCACTGTACATGCTAAAAACACTCCTGCTCTATGGTCACACAAGGCTTGGGGACCATCAAGGGACATTTAATCATTTCATTGATAGCTTTATCGTCTGATCTCATGACACCTATGTTTTCTTGAAAACTGAAAATATGAGGGATGCTAGCAGCCTTATCCTCCTATAGGAATCAGATTTCTTGAGTTAGAATGCCCATATGACTCCTGAGAAACGCTGTCTACCCCATGGTGGAGGCATAAGCCCTGGACTGCTCAGGTGATGTGAGTTGTTCAGCCAAGCATTACCTGCTAAAGGATGGATGGAGGGGAAATGTGCATCTCACTGAGATTGGTCATCTCACTGCATAGTCAGGGAATGGCATTGTATTCTATCAAATCCAGTGGTATGAAGGCAATTTAATTCTGCCTCTTCACTCTGTGAGGAAGTGAACTATACCCAGACTATGCTCATTAAGAACAATTTTTCCTCTCTCCATTATCTTCTGCAAGCGGTCACAGTACCAAGGATGTCATAAGCTCCTGATGCATTTCTTTTTTAGAAGAATATAGGTTTTACTAGAAAGCTCAGCCGTTTTTCAAGTGTCCCTTATAGTGGTTTAACCGTACTCCTATGATCCTTTCTCTCAGTACAGCTAGGGCTGCAGCTACACATTTTATTAGCAAGCTCTTTACATTTCCTCCCCATGCATCTGAGAGAGAACTCAGCCTTGTTTATCAACCTGTTGCTTCACAGTTTGCAGTTTATTTCATAACCTGCTATTCCCATCACAAGCAAACTCCTAGAAATGAACATGTGCTATATAGATACTCACCACTAGGACTTGGCAGCACCAGCACGGTGATTAATTATTTTTGCGTTTTTACCCATCACTGCTTGAAGCTGAGCTGACAACTTAATGCATCCTCTGATCTCTCCATGTGTAAAGACAGAAGCCTCAAGAAAATTTTGCCCTTTGATATGAATCTTCCATATGGTGTTGAGCTCCTCATTCAAAACTGAGAACTTACTTGGGTTTAGGATCACTTCACCACTTTTTGGGATGCTTTGAGCACTTCCCTTTGGAAACCAGAAGCCAGATGAGAATGGAGAGATGCTGAGATAGAATTATGCCTACATCTCCAGCCAAACCCAGGTTGTAATCTGCTGTTTTGTAGAAATTCTTCCAGCTGAGGTTCAGAGGTGCAAGATAACAGTGATATTGCCAGGATGGCAAGGACAGATTGCTTCCTTCCACACATTGTCTCACCACTTGTTGCTTGGCTTAACACTCTGTCCTAGTTTCCTAGCTTCCCAAATGAAGAAGAAAGACACTGATGTCAGCTGCAAATGCAACTTAAATGGATAGCTGCCTTTAAAAGTTATACAAGGAGACTATCTGCAAGCTAAAATTGTTTCAGAATCTGGGACAGCTGTAATTGGTACTATTTGGACAATGTCATCCTGGTTCCCTTCACCCTTTAAATCTGTTAAAGATGATACTGTTTTGGTTTACTGTTAAAGATGATACTGTTTTGTTTCACTGTAGATCTGTTATCATCTATTTCTTCTTAGGGAGTACAGAAGCTACATAAAATGTATGTGATCCAGAAATGAGTGTCAGCTGTGTAGGCTGGTGCCACAAATACCAGCAAATCCTTTCATTCTGCATAGAGAGCAATGTAGAAGAGAACTCTTACTGCTTCTACACAGAACATGTGTAACATTTTTATGATGGCATCCTCAGCAAGTTCACTAAATAGATGTAATGTTACCAGAATGATATACAACAAATTAAAATATTAACACCTATATAAACCTCAAATAAGTGCACACCTCCACAGAGGCTAACACATGCATGTCTGCAACATAAGTTGTTAAACTTTTAAACATCCTTTTTCATGGGAGCAAAATATCTTTTGCTGATTCATAAGATTTCTATGTATCATTGAAATGAAATGTTGTGGTTTTTTTGGGTTTTTTTTTGTTTGTTTGTTTTGTTTGTTTTTTTTTCTATGACACTTTGTTATGATTATAGGAAAGTGACCTGAAACTATTATCTTGACAAATACACTCACCCTGATAAGGCTTGTCATACATTAGACATAAGTATGTAGGACCTAAAGTGAATAACCAGGTCAGTAGCATAGCATCAAAAGACAATAGCTCCTCCGGAGCAGAAGGACAAAAGATATTTCTGACAAGCTCCATACTACCCAACAAAAAAGAAGAGTACATACACAAGGGACTGTTCAACATTATTTTGTTGTTGTTGCTTGTTTTGGGGTTTTTTATTGCTTTTTTGTGCAAATCAGTAGACAGATATTTATCACCAGTGTAAATTACTAAAACACAGATTATATTTTGATATACGTATAGAATATGTGATCATTAGCAACAGTTTCTGGTGCTTTATCTTTCTTTTGTTGTCATCTTGATCACCTAAAACAACACCTCTTATTGTAATGGTGCTGTAAAATACTGTCAGCTGATCCCTTTAGGCTGTGGTGCTGATGATCTTTATAATTCTTGCAGAATTGTGGGATGGGCTGCACTATACCAAGGCTCGCAGCAAGAGTGTCTCACATTATCCACCCGTCACACATGCAAGTTCCAACCATCCTGCTGTGCTCCTCATCTGGCAACAGAGAAGGATACTGGCAGTTAGTCTTTCTAGGCTGGAAGTTACTGGCTAGCATGCAGTTATCTCAAGATGATTGTTGTGTGGGTGGTATTATGTTATTTTCTGCAGAGGTGCCTGCTCAGGCATCCACTTGGCAAATGAATGTTTGTCAAACCACTGAGAGTTCAACTTCTGTTAATTTATTCAGCAAAGACCATTGGTAAATGTGCTACGAATTTAGTGTGCTTATTCAAGCAGTAGAAAAACTTCAAAAAAACCCAAAAAAAGCAAAAAGAAGTCTGCAAAGAACCATTCTGAGAAAGCTCCAAAAGTAAAATCTCTGACTTCTTACATTGCATGTCATCAGGTGTATTTACCTTAATATATTGATGGAGGCATACCCAGAGTAAGTACCAAAGCTAAGAGCGCCACTGAGATAACCACTCTGGTGGGGGAAAATGCAACCTTTCAATATCTATGGACCAGATAGTTAAATGTACAGTATGTATTGCTAGATGCCACAAATCCCAAGCATTAGCAGAGGCATAAAAATTCTGAAAGAGACCAGACCTTAAAAATAGTAACTTGACTTTCAAAGCAATCTGAAATATAAAATAACCACTTTCCCCATAATGTGTAATGGAGAAACTTTAATGCATCATCTAACATCATACATGTATCACTTCAAGGATCACGGGAGCATCAGGGTATCAAAAGGAATTATCATCAGACAGTTTTACATGCATGGCTGTTTAAATGTTCCTTGTTGGCATGGTGAGATATCATTGTTGTCGTTGTACTGAAAATACTAACAAGTTCATACCTCAAAAAATTAATTGCTATTGTTACTGCATTAACAAAAACAGTCTCTGTAATTAAGGCAACCTGTTAAATGCTTTTTCTGTTACACTCATATGTGTTAATAAAAAAATCCATATCATTAAATTTTGCACACAAAATTCTAATTGATTTCTATCTGTCTATCACCCTAAATGTCATTGTTAAAAACCTTTGGATAATCAGTAAGTTCTTTAAAAGATAGCAGTACAAAGTTTTAAGATATAGCAAATATAGAGAGGATCTGGAGGATGTGCAGTGACATGTATGGTTGAAACTGTCCTTCAGTCGCACTTCCATGTTTTTCACTTCTTTTTAAGGAAACAGGAAAAAGCACACTCAGGGGCTGCAAACTGAACATTTTTCATTTTGGAAAAATTCAGAATAAAGTGTGTGTGTTACCTGTTTAAGAAATGTTTATGAGGGTTTTTTTTGAGTAATGAGAAAAGGCAAATGCAGAGGTTCCAAGAAAGAAATTTACTTACATGCACCTGCTGCAAACACTGATGATGTTGTACTGATATGTTCACAAGACCTTCAACAATGGTTAAATCACTCTGAGACTCAAGAACAGTTAAAATGACTGGAGAAGTGCAGCCTCTAACTTTTGATGACAAATTAAAAAAGCTAATCTTGCATAACCACAAATAAGAATATGCCAAAGCCTATTTTGCTCTGGAGTACAAATAGGTGAATAAAGGGTTTCACCTACTAGCAAATGTAGGTGTAAATTACTCATGACTAACTTTATTTTTATAATTAGAAAAAGTTTTCTAAATATTCAAAGCCAGTGGGCTTCAGAGAAAAGTTCTAATTAACAACAGGGTAAAAAAAAGTAGAATTAGTATCCAACTGGAGCTTGGTCTTAGAACTTACCAACTTAAAGCAGTGTTTATCTTAAAACTTAAGAAGCAATGACCTATTTAAAGTAAATTAATCCTAAAATTAGCTAGAATCTTTGTAATTAGACAGTTTGATGCAGAGTTACAAGATACACTCAAGTCCCTAGTCTAAGGTGCAAGTAAAAGTGCATATTAAACCAGTGAACTTTATCAGACAACCCCTTCACAATTTTAAAGCCTATTTTAAAGATCATTAATACCTTAGGGAATGACTGTGGGTAAGTTTCACACATTGTCATCATACACTCTACTGCATATTGTACTTTAGTGACTGATAGAGCTTATATCACTAAGACCATTTTCTCAAGAAAAGGAATGCAGTTATGGAAATAAGTTAAACTACATATTTCAAGGTTGGCAGAGTTTTTAAAATTGAAAGACCTATTAGCAATGAGAAAATTTCCCAGCAGTTTTGGGGAAGCAGGTCTCAATAACAAATATGGAAGGAATCACAATCTCTTATTTAGATAGTAATGAAGTTTATGCGTCATTCTGATGGTAATGTGATGAGGTTTTCAGTGTTCTGGGGAGGAAAAGCTATGTAGAAGAATTTTTGGTTTAATTTAGTTGTTTGCATTCCTTTTAATGTGATCAGACAGGTGGGAAATAGTGGGGCATTAGTCACTGAAATAAGAGCTGAGACAGTCCCAATATAGTTTCTATGTCTTATGCATAGAAAAATGGAAAACTCCATGATTGTTTAATAGTCACCATGTCTCTATTACTTGAAACTTTCATCCATCATTAGAAACAAAGTCTTTCAAAATCCTGTTTTGACTGAGGTTTGCAATTGGTGCTGATAGTCAGCCTCGGTGTATGTGATTATTCATTGCAGTTGAGCCTTCAGCTGAGTTAAATGAAGTGCACTTAAATGCTCATTCTTCCCCTGTCATTAACTTCTCCATGGCAGCCTCTAGTTAGGTCCTATAGATCAATGTTTCTCAAACTAAGGGCTATAAAAGAACTCAAAGAGGATTTCCAACTGTTAGCAACAGTCAGCAGTAGTTCAGTTCCCTAAGTCTGCAGTAGATCTTTTTTCCTGGTAGTGGAGAATGAGAAAAACATTACATACTGGCTGCACACATTTATTCTATCCAGAAAACTGCTAGCTACCTTTGGCTGCTGTCAGTGCCTGATTTCCATTAGAGTAGACAGTACATAATTGTGGGTTTTCAGTCTCTTGCTGTAGAACTGATCTGTTATGAACTATGGTGATTATATTGAAACAGTAGAGTAAACTGTAGATACTTGACATATTGAGTGTGGATTGTAGTGCCAAAGGGTCTGGGAAAAAATCTGGCCTTTAGATTGTTCTTGGAGAGAGGACAACTCTCCCTTTGTCTACCTTTCTCACAACTATTTTCACCACTTGAATGTCTCAGGAGACAGTCAGATGACTTCACATTTCTGTATGAGTATTCAGAACAGACTTTCCTCTTCTATTTCATATTCTTCTTCCTATTTTTCACCGTATACCTCCCCTACACAAGTGTCTGTTTCAGCATGCTGTAAATAGACCACCCTCCTTGACTCATAGGGTGCTGCATTACAGGATTTTAATATGGTCAGGATCTTTTTTCTTTTTTCACAATTGGAAGTAAGCTCTTATTCTTTAGTCACCTGTGATTCTATCAGTAAGTGCATTGACATTTTTGATGAGAAAAGTAGTGCATTTCACCTTGTCCCCAGGAAATTTCCAGGCTGAGATGACTGGCTGTGCTTTCTTCTCTCTAGTGATAAATCCTACAGTTCAGGTTTCTCTTTCTTTCCTGTAACTGCACTCACCTGGTATATTAGTCTGCAATTCTAAGCAGACACTAAAAACAGACATGTCTTTAACCATCATGCTGTGAATGAGAATATGCACATAACACAAAACTTCTTGAATTTTAGGACTGCAACTTTTAACACTCAAGATGACGCACAAGGTGAAACCAGCACTGCCTGCACAAAGAATAAAAGTCTGTGCAGGAGTGTGGCTCATAAGATAAATAATCTGTTGTGACTAATAAAAAAAGGTGGAGAGAGATGGTCCTTAATTACTCTTCCTGAAAGGAGCCACCTGTGGGTTGAGCACAGCGTGTCCCCATTAGAAAGCGATCACAGTGGGAGCAGGACACCTGCTTCACTGCTGTCTGGAAGTAGCTCATTTGTTCTCTGCCAAGACCAAGACCTGAAACAGTACGGGGCATCTGGGGACAGCAGAAGGATTTGAATCAAACTAGTTCCAGATGAAACTGCGAGGTTAGATATGGAGTGTTAGCAGAGCAGCAAACAATGATCAATCACGAACACTGGCAGAGTCTGCCCGAGCTGAGCTGTGCCCTCTGCCATCCTTCAGGCTCCAAACCTCAGCATGTCTTTCCAAGGGCTCGCAATTGCTTAACCTCTGGTGCCCATCAGTCTTTGTACTGTGGGCATGCTGGGTGCTGTAGGTGCAGCCAAGTGGGGAGAGAAGATTCGAGCATGACCAAGATACAGCTTTATTAGCGTTAGAAGCAAAAAGAATTGGGAACCAGCATTAGGCATTTATTAATGTCAGCTTTGCTCTATCCAGGGAGTTGATTAATGTCCTAATTATCTCAACACAGCAGGACTCCTCTAGGATTCTCCCTCCTGCAGCTGAATAGCTTTCACATTACTTCAAGGTTTCCTGTTTAATCCTACAATTTCAAAATATATTTTTTCCTCTGTCAATGAGAAGGGTAAAAACCTGAAATCCATGAAAAAAAAACAAAAGATCCCTAAGAGGTTCTCTATAAGCATTCTATAATTTTTCTAATTATACTGCCAGTGAGATCCAGGATGGATCTCAGAGGTTTTTCTGAAATAGTCATGCTGCTCTTTATCTCATTTGAAAACCAGGGGGTTATAGTTCCAAGGCATTTCACCAGTTTCCTCATACTCAAACTTGAAGATCTGAACGTTCTTTTATTTCCATGATTCTAGCATTGAAATCATACCAAAAATACTTAGCAAACATGGGAAAGTTTTTCTAGGTTTCCTTTTCCTTCACATTGGCATGTATGATACTTCATTCTTGCAGTCTAGTTTCAACATTCACACTATTGTTTTGGATTACAAAGTTTTTTCCTAAAGTTTTCATTGCACTTTTCTGGACATGGCATAGGAAACTGCCAAAGAAAAGTTGTCCTTGAAGAGAAAGTACATTGTACTTTCAATACAATGTACCAATCTGAATTATAGGAGTAATAAAAATGTCTAACTTCACTTTATAAATGGGGTGAATTATTGCAATTTTTTTTTTTTTAAATTTAAAAAATCTACTGTAAGCTTATCTTCAGATTTGGTTTTGGGTTGTTTCCACTTACAGTGAGATAAAGTGAGTGTTCAGATATCACATTTTTCTTTCTTGCAGATGAAGATGTACAATACTGAGAACTGATTTTGACTGTAAACTTTCCATAAATTAAACATAAAATAATTTTGTTCCTGAAAACTGCTAAAGCAAATGTGGAGCTCATGATTTTTTTT
>JANRGV010000001.1:82979728-82995216 GCA_024734035.1 Alethe castanea | reverse complement strand
GAGAGCTGCAGGAGACCTGTTGATGTTTGCTTTGTTTAGGTGCACCAGTGTTCCTGATAGTTAGAGCTGTCATTTTACACATGTAGAATTATCAATCACTTTAGGATTATTAATCACTGACTACAGCTAATCTTTTATAATTTATTTTGATAGGGTTTTCAGAATTACAACATAAAAAATGTTTGACTAACGAATTTTGGATCCAACCTTGACTTTACTCTTCTGAAAAAAGACTGATTGGAGTGCCCAGAAAAGTATAACAGCAACTTGTGAAGCAAGTTCATTGTATCCATTATCATGGATTATTGCAATAGTTGCTGACACCAAGATCAATTTAGATGTATGTTCCTGGTTACTTTGGGGTGCCTGAATGGTCAGAGGCATCTAGTCATGGTAGTTTATCTTTCAGCTACTTCTCTTTTTGGAGATAAAGACCTTTTCCTCTTTGTAGAGATATCCTGAACACTTACAAAACCAGTCATGTTTAGATTAACTCCTCAAAAGTTTGCCCAATAAATCATAATTGTCTCCTGTTTCACAGAGAATCTCAGTTTCATCCAACAGATCTTCAATTTCGCTGAGCTTAATTCCTTTCTCACTATTCATTCATTTTCTATCCCCCAAGTTGTTTTACATTTCTCAGTGTGACACTGCTGATTAAGAGCTCCCATGTGAATCCAGTGTAAAACCAGCCTGTCTTTATAACTCCCTCTTCAAACAATCTTAAGATTATTCTTAAAAATTGCTGACAGTATTTGACATTAGAACTAGCAATATTAAATACGTGGAATTCATTCTTCTGTATTTGTTTGTTTATGGTGAAACAGAAGACATAATGCCTTTTGTTCTTGTGATCATTCCTGCCTATCCCTCACCATATATTTGAAACAGAACAGCAATCTACAAGCAATTATGTGCAAAGCAGTAAGAAAGAAAAAGATCACATTTTTAGCTCCAGCAGCTACATGGTATCATTACCAATAGCAAAGATTTCCATTCAACAACACTGAAACTCCACTGTAAAGAATACAGTGATGAAATTTTGACAGGGCTAGGACAAATATTGATTCAAGCAGATAGATTCAGGCTGCATCATTCAAAGGCATTCTGGGTAGGACAAAGACGTGATAGAGCAATTCACTGCACAGGACCCTTCTAAAAAGACTGGTAACTGAAAGTCACTGCCCTCAAGGCACATCATGCAGAGACTAGAAAAAGCTTACAGTGCAGACATTGACCAAAACCCTCAAAGTTAATGGCCCAGTTAAAGCCTTGAAGATGGTGAAAACTGACTTGCATAGATGTTTGGAACAGAAGCAGCATGAGGGCAAAAGTCTTTTTATAATGCTTTGCCTTTTTATAAATTTTTCCATTTAATAAGCTCTACATGTGCTGTCTTTTTACTTAGGCTGAATTTATGATCCCCCAAATCTCCCTAGCTCTCAGCTAAATCTCTTTCAGGTTATGAGGAGCACCTGGTTGTTTTTTGCTGCAAGTGTATTATAACTCACCCTATTGTCAAGTCTAGAGGCCTTTTCAACCCTCAATAATGTTCTTTTCCTTACTATGGCATTGAGTGATGCGAGTCATAGGCTGAAGAGGAAAGAAGAGATAATATGAAGATGAGACTGCCAGGTTAGTGCTGGGTAACTGAGCCAAGTAGGCATGCAAATATATACAGCATTATCTAAAGTGCTAATGGAAATATTTTTTGGCATGTGCTGGGAATTGTTTTTGAGCTTACAGATGCATCAAACTAGATACAGAGATTGCTATAACCATTTATAAGCAATTGTCTTTCTTGTAGGCAGGAATTGGACACTGGATAATTTACTAGTTTAGGAAGAGCTAGAGGAGGTTGATCATGTTTAATTCACTCTGAACCTTTGATATTCTTTGTTGCTGACACATGATGGTTACTGGCGAGACAAATCAGATATCATCCTGGATAAAATGTCTTCTCACCTGATAACAAAAACTACTCTTTGGGTTGAATCTAAAATGCCTTTTGTAAACATTCATACTGCTGATTAATACCTTAGATATTATTTTTCCTCTTCGTGTAAAAGGCTCATAATATTTTTATAAGCAATTTGTCATTTTAAAAGAATGTTTGGTACATAACTTGTGTATGATGCCAGGCATGATAATTCTGCATGTGGAATCCTGCAGAATCTCTTCACCATAGCAAGGAATCGTATGAGATTTCACACCCAGTATAAGAAGACGAGAATTCTGCCTGTCTACAGCGGCTTACTCGCCGGAAGTTAAACCTTAATTCAACTAAAACAAAATGAATGCAAGTGGAATTTTTAAAGTTTAGTAGAACCTGCTGACGTGATCAAAGTTTAGCAATGGGAATTAGTATATTGGTGAAACAGGGCCTCAGGGGTTTAATGGGACTTCCTTGATGATCTGTCTTTATGTATACAAATACTGTAGACTGTTCATGACTTGTTTGCCCTGTTTAACAAGAAAGAAAGGATAAATTCCCATACTAGAGATCTCTTGGTTTGATGTAGTACAAACTTTATTATCTGAGATCTTGCAATAATTAAAATGTGTATCAAATGTGCAAGCAGGTTTTTTTTTCTTTTTCTGCTAAATGCATGAATTGGTTAAGCAATGTTTCTATACTTTAATTAGACAGTAGAAATCTATGAGATTGCCTTCATTTGGCTTTCAGCTGTTTACTTTGCGTCAGTAAAATCCATACACTTTAAAGGAGATCTCAACTATAATTAAAAGTGTTATTGAACTAAACACAATTACCAATGTTTATCTCATTATGTAACGCTGTTGGCACAAAATGTGGAATTCAAACGTGCTTTCTCTTTGGCATTGTTGTTTTGCAGAGTTTAAAAAAATGCCTGTAATTTAATCAGGTAATGAAAAATGCTCTTGTCAGTCTTGGGGAAAATTTGATGCCCCTCAAGTTCATATGTTTCAGCTATGCTCTAGATATTGAGGCATGTTGAATTTCAAAAAGTGCAGAACTGGGAAATGAAGCCCATCGATATTTTTCCCCAGTACATCTTCTACTGGAATTTGACATATGGAATTTTTATTTATTTGTACAAAAAGATGAAAACACCCAGGTAATTTTCTGGCTGCATGGAATGTTTCACTGAATTTTGCAATATGAATTGATATATATAATATTGTATGATGCATGAAGTTCTTTTAATCTCCGGAAATCCATAAAAAAGATTGCATGATAAACATTTGAGAATATACAGGAAGTAGAAGTCAAGCACCTGTTCGAGTGTACTTACAATGTCAAGAACTATAACAGATATTAGATAATGTGTAAAATACATAAAGTTTTGTCCAGCCCAGGTCTTCTATAGATACATCTTTTGGAGAGGATCATCCTGATGAAGATCTGCAAGTTTTAGCTTCCCTCAGTCTCTTCTCCCCACTCTGTTCCTGTGCTCAGGGTTGTTCTGCCTCACTCCAGCTTTCTCACTTCTTGGTTATACCTCCCCTGTGTAGCTAGGATATTACAGGAGTGACCACAACCCACACTGGTCCCTTTTCCCATGCAACAGGCCCATTGCACAGCAGTACAAGGTACAGGGAAGTTTGGGACTTAGGTAGACCAAGGATACTCCCCATAGGAACAGTTCAATAGCCTCTTTGTCTTGTCATTTGACAGAAGAACCAAATGCACTTCCATTCAAGTAAGTTGTGAGATCTTGAGTCAGACTTAAGAAAGACATGCAGACTTGAGCCTTACCTCATAGGAATTCTGGATTGCATTGCACACCTGCACAAATACTCAACTAGCATATCCTATTCAGAGAAAGTAAATATTTTCTCTCATATTTCTCAAAATTTTTTGCTTCTCTTAAGGCTGTGCTAGCTTCTTGTCCATAGGTTGATCGTCCTGAAGATTTTATGTACACCTTCACTGCCCTAACAAACCTTAAAATTGGCTCTTACAGACTGGCCTTTATGAAAGAAATGAACAGCTCTTACCTAGTTGTGCATAATGCAGTTAAGGACTGGGGTTGAAAGATTCTGGAAGTAGATTTAGATTTGATAAACTGAGCTCAAAACATTTCAAGTTCAAGAAAAATTAAAACAGATGGAAAGATAGTTTGGGAACAAAAGGTGGTCTCCTGGACCCTGGCAGTTATATGTTCTGCAGAAAGTTTTGTCACTAGTTACTGACTGTCTTGGGGTGATTTTATGCTGATAGTTTATTCCCTAATTGTCTGCTTTATGCCCAGAAACGGCTGCTGTAGCATTAAGATAAACCTGGTAGCTTTAGGGGTGGGGAGCCTTGGGGCCCCCATGGTTTGCTTTAAACACTCTCTTTCCAGCATGCTTAGGCTGCAGCATGGACCAGGATGTTGCATTATTCTTTCTGTTGGATTAGGTTTTTTTTAGCTTGAAGCAAGAAGTTTTCTTTTTTTTTTTTCCTTTCCCCAAGCCTGGAGGCTGTACCAGGAATCCTTTCTGTGGCTTTTTGGATTTTTTTAACTTGAACAATTTCAGCTCGGATTTTTTTTTTTTTTCCTGGGCCAGGGAGCTGGTGGGGAGGCCACTCCAAACCCGAGACCTTGGAGAAGGTGAACCAACACAAGGAAAGGCACTAGAACCCATGAGCTTCTCCTGGTGTGAGGAGGAGACTAGACTAGAAAGGTACCCAACTATTCAGCCAAAGTGGCTGTGTGAACTACTGTTCCTCCTGGCCTGAGACAAAAAGGGCAGCCACCATATGGTCTGGTGGGGGATGGGGGTTAAAATTTAAAAATGTCAATATCTACTATTTATTCAATCCTTTTCTGTGCCTTGTGGACACCTTTTTTTTTTTATAAATAAACTATTTGGGTTTATTTTCTTCACTTTCACCTACTGGTATTCACTTCTTTCATGGATGAATGAGATTATTGAAGCCCTTCTCTTTAGAGGAAATGCTCATTCCAGGGCATTTACTCCTAAAATGTTTCTCTAAACTAAGTCACTGATCTACTCCAAAAGAGGCTGTGCTAACAATGACACTTGGTTTCACAGGCCAACCACTGCACGAGAAAATAACTTTTAGGAGAGAAACTGTTCTCAGCTCAAAGTCAGTAGTAGTCTTGAAATAAAGCAACTACAAGATAGATAGGTTATGCTGGTTTTTTACTAATGTATCTCCAGAGGTGTACAGACCTGGTGAACTTTATTAAAGGAACTTTGTTAACCTGTCTCAACTGCCTATATTAATTACTATATATTGTGTAAAAGATGGACTATCACAGTGAGCTGAAATCTTACAGAAGCATCTGCATCATCTCTCACTTGTATTCTAACACTTCAAGTGTAAACAATACAAGAGCCTTCCGAATAAAGAAAAAGATAGAACTGCAACTCATAGTAATGGACAGCCCTGAATGGCAGATTTCAACTGTAGATACCAGGGAGAAGCTTCCATGTTGCACTCTCTGTGCTTCATCATCACAAAAGCTGAAGCAAGCTCAGAAGCTTCTAATGCCGTGAATATTTGTGTGTGTAGTTTCAAAAACATTTTTATCCCAAAATGCCTAGGCAGCAACTCTCACCTGGGAGTGCATAGATACCATCATCATGATCTATCAAACTATCTTAAGATACAGTGCTTTCAGGCTCTTGGAGAAATGTGGAAAGGGTATTTTGGGGCTTTCTGGAGATATCAAAACAGTAGATCACATTTGGAAATGCTTCGTGCTAGACCATCAATTCTGTGTATTTACAAAATTGTAGCACTGGGAATTAGGTTTGGGTTTTTTTGTTTCATTTTTTTCATTGACGTGGGATTTCTAGAGCAACTCTTCACTAAAATTTTCATTTTTCCATTTTCAAACAACTGTGTATTTATTGAGCTCATTGAACCCTTATGCACAGACAATTTGAGAATTTATATAAAGTGTTTAATGTGAGGGAAAAGTCATATTTCTCATATTAAATTGTCAGGTGAATTCTTACCATCCCTTTTTTAGATTCAGTTTAGATGCACTGCTATTCAAAACATGATGAAGGCTCTTCTCTATTTGGGACTCATTATCCTGCCTGGCTTATGCTCTTGTGGTCGCCACTCGTTGTTTATGAAGTATTCCATTATTGTCACATAAGATTTTGCAGTCTTATAGGTTATTCATATATCAATCACTTATTCCCTGTGAAAATGATACTTTAATAAACATGTAAGAAATTTAGAATAGTGTATCTCTTTTGCGAGAAATGGATTTAAATAGTATTTGTATTTGCAAAAAATATACTCCAGCTGATGTTAGTAAACTTAAATAGAATATAGGGACTTTGATTTTTAACCAGTAATTGAAATTACCATAAAGGCAACATGTGAATGTAAGTCAGGGACTTATTAATTTATCAGGGACATTTCTGACATCAATTTTTAAAGTGAATTTAGTACTTTGGTAAATAATTTGTTTCAACTTATGGAATTAATGTTATGTTGTATATATATTTGTATATACATAGGCACATATATGTGTGTATATATATATATGTTATACAAGACTTCAGAGTGACTTCATCTTTTATGAAGATAAGGCTGATCATCCAAACTGCCTTTCAGAGAAGACCTGTCATGAAGTGGAATTTGTAAAGGCAGGTAGTTTGATCTGAAGTCTTTAAACTGTGCAGAATTAGAACTTGTTTTGCTTCTTCAGAGTGAATCTTGCCTGGAGAGCTGAGCCACCTTGCACCAGCAGGGAAGGGTCCTGCCCAGATGCTTTAATGGTACCTACTGGAGAAAACAAACACCAAAGACATTGCTTTATAAATCTGTACTTTTGTAATAAGGTAGTCCAGTTACTAGACAGTGCAAGTGTCCCTAGATATATTTCTCATCTGAGACACACATGGTGCTGGGCTCCTCAGCCTCAGCCCCAGGCTGCCATTCAAGTCAAGGTTAGGGTTTAGAGAACCTCAAACCTGCAGCTGCAGGGAGATTGGGCTGCAAATAGCATACCAAGGGGATCAAGGCACTGTACAAACATTGCTCCCTCTACGCCTTTCTCGTTTAGTCATATTGCATACTAGATATCTCTCCTCGAGCTACCTCTAGGGTATGTGTTAGCTCTAGGATTCAGAAAGACGCAGTCTACAGCTCAAGGTGCATTGTGACAGCAAAAGGAATGCCAAGGGGATTGAGGCACTGCACCAACATTTCTCCCTCCACAGCTTTCCCATCTAGACCACCCAAGATGCCTGTGACCTCAGCCTCAGATCCCAGCTGACATTAAGTTTAGGGTTAGAGTCCAGAGAGCCAATGAGCCTTCAGCTGCAGGGACCCGGGGGCTGCAAAAGACATGCCAGGTTTGGTTTTCTCCTTCGTCCTTTTGCCCATGTTCGTTCTACTGTTATTTTCATTCTATACAGTCAGTAGCTTTAAAGTTTGCAGATTTTATGCATTAAGCTGAGGGGATAGCTTTTCAAGATGGTCACATGCAGTTACAAGTAAACCTTGGAGACAAGGTAGAAACTCATGAAAATAAAGTAATAATCATAAGCATTAAAACTATTATGCTTTTCAAACATGGTTTCTTCTTAACTCCCTTGCCCTGAAGTTTCACAGCCTGGGATCCATTAATGAAGGCAGACCCTCTATTCTATTTCACCACTAAGCAAGTTACAGAAAAGCAGGATTTGGAAGAAGGCCAGTACAGAAATGCTTTTACTGCCAGGGAAGAAAAAACCCTGGACAGTTGCTATTAAGGAAAAATGGTTCCTAATATGAGGTTGTGTAGTGGGCTGGTTCCCTCAGCAATTTGCTGACTGCTTTCAACTTTCACACATCAGTGACAATAAAACATAAATGGTGTTGAAATAAAGAAATAAAGACTCAAAATAGCACCATAGTCTTTTTCACGAACAGAAGTGGCAGAAACGCAATAAAAAATTTTAAAAAGGGACAGGTAGTTCTGTATAGTTATAATGAGATATAGATTAAAAACTGTAATGGAGGTCGGGAACTACTGCACAAAAATTGCCTCTGGAAAAGAGATCTTCTCTCATATATATATATATATATATATACACACATATTACTATGTTAATTAATGACTATGTCTTCACACCCATCTGTTTATCTCCTGCTTTGATAGTTGTGCAACAGTAGACATTTATCCTCAAATGATTGTAGGAACAAGGAGCAAGTAAAGTCCCTCACGATGAAGAAGGAAAAGAAAAATTACCACCCTCAAGGCAGATATTGTCAAATTATAACCACTTTCTTATCCAGTTTACCTTAGGAACCAGACAAATGTCTTCCATAGGATACAGTGTGCAATGCTTTTGCTAGTAAGAATTTTTTCATATATACTCTCTACTCACAAAGCTTTAAAAACCTCAGTTTGCTGTGTAGAAACAAAAATCAGTATCAACTCTAGAGTAAACAGCCCTTCAAAAATAATGAGCAACTTAGCTACACGGTCCATTCACCATGTTGCCATCTGAGGGGCTATGAGTCTCCTAGTTGGAACCGTGGCTTTAAAATGAACATATGGGATTTAGGATGCTTATCCATCTGTCCTGCCCAAAGGAAGCTCAAGTAAAGTACAAATTGACTCAAACCTGTATTCTATGAGATACTTGTTTTATTCAGCTTTTTAAAATTCTCAGAACTGTGGCCCATAGTGTGGCTCATGAAACGCAGCAACAGATTGCTGTTTAGCCTGCTGGCTTCAAGATTTTTATTGCACTGGGAATTAATCTTAAAGGGTCTTTCTTCAATTAAACCCAGGCCCAAAGGCTGCTCAGTTGCCTTTGCAGCAACCAGGCAGAGTAACCCAGTGCTGGAATGGGTAATAATAGCAGAAAACCTACCTCTGTGGCTTAGTATTTGAGAGTGGGAACAACAGAGATGGAGCAACTTGGGGCTTTATTTGTGTCCACAGAAGACTCCTGAAGAGGGAAATAGAGGTCTCAGTGTTTACTGACTCACCTAGAAATTGAACCAAGTAAAGGACTAGATATGCACAGAGCTAGACTTCTGACTTAATATTTAGGACATCGATTATATTAGCAGGAATAGAAATTCTCAATCAGAAATAGCCTCTACAGAAATTGATATGTAAATTTTATATGCAGAATGCTGGCATTGAAAAGCTAGTCTTTCCAGATTGTAAAGTCCAGTCAGGCACATCAGTGGGACCCAATTAAAAACCCTGTGTTTTATATAAATAATCATATTTTCTGTTATTTTTTAATTTTATTTTTCTTGTCTTGACAGCACTAGGAAGACTATGAAGAACACTGACACACCACAATCACTGACAAGGTTGATATGTGTGTTTCATGCTGAAAGTGCAATATCCTAATTCAGCCAGATCATGCCATAGACCCTAGAAATGACAATAGAGCTTTCTTTTGGTATTTGGATATTAGCTGTCAAGAAGATTAGTGCACAAGCCAGGTAGTGTCCCTGACACTTGAGAACATTTGTTATAGATGCAAGTCTTCCTTGGTAGCCAATAAATTTTGTGTACTTGTCCACCTAGATTCTTTAGTTATCAGAAGCAAGAAGAATTACCAGAGAAATATATACTTGCACATTTACTATGTGCAAGTTAGTACTTCTTGCTAAGGAAATGATAGCATTCACCACATCTGGCCAGTTGCCTGTGGTGTCTTTTATCTCTTCTTACAACTCAAATTAGATTCCTTTCCATTCACCAGAGTATTCTTAACCTACTTCATCCTGCAAATTGCTAAAGGTCTTAAGTGCAAGAGAGAGATCAAGAGTGTTTTTAAATGTTGCAAGTTGTCCAGAAGTCTCAGTAGAAGTCTAGAAAGCAGAGGAAGGACGCAGTCATGAATGTCTGATTAGTAATTTTAATAAAGGCATTGAATTTACTACTGTATCTATTAGATTTTTCTCTAAAATGTTTAAACTGCACTTGTACTGTACAAGCACAATCCTAGGATCTGTAAGATGACAGATTTTTATTCAACAAATACTTATAGATCCAACATACCAGAATGGTATGGTTTTAAACCAGTATGGTTTTAAAATTCTGTAATTGTGTAAGTTTTTATGTTTATTTCTAACAGCTCCATATTTCTTTTTGTTGTTTTATATCATAAAAATTGATCTGTTACACTTCTACAGGTAAAACAATTATATGTATTAATAATTTGTTTTGCATGATAAGCCATTGTCAAAGAGTTCCTTTACTTTTAAAAATATCATCTTGTGTCTGGTTGACAAATAAGCTGTACATAACATAGCCTGTTTAAATCATGTTGAAATTCCTATAGGATATACCTGTCATAGAGTTTTTATATTTAATGGGCATATCAGGAGGTACCCAGAATGGATATTAGCCATGTTCAGGTCTTTTGTTTCTTCACTATATTTCACCCTGACTACTACAGTTTGTGAGAAATGTGCCCTCTCTTCTCTTTTCCTTTTTCTATTCTCAAAGTATTAGTTTCTTCTAAAACAATACCACTTCATTCAACATTTACATTGTGATGACTTCTATCTCACACTTGGCCTTTTAACTCTTTATTGGTACAAGGGCAGGGGGTGGTGGCTTTTGGGGAAAAGATATGGGGTCCTGGGCAGGATAAAGGAGTCCTAGGGAAGGAGGGCAGGGACAGGAGGACCTGCAGCCCACAGGGCCCTGACAATATCTTCTGGGGTGGTTTAGGAAGCTCTGTAGCTTCCATTGCAGCCTTATGAACAAAATTTGTGTTTATTCTTGAAAATTTGCAGAAGCTGCATGTGTTTGATTAATCTTTGGTGTCTCTCTCTGCTCCATAAAAATAATCTGAACAGCTGTCATTTTGTCTTTAATGTTAGTAAGGAGGATTGACCTAGAATTCAACAGCTTTTTGGGCTTATGCACAGGTTCTTGTTGGTTACTTTTGATGTGAAGGGCCAGTGGCCATTGAAGACATCTGGGTAAGACTTTCAGCTGAGTATGTCAGCAGCCATGCCTGGAAAGAAGGCAACCAGAGCAAACACCACCACCCAACTCTTCAGGGAGGAAACTTCATCAGCCCACAGCCAGAAATGATGTGATGGAGGAGCTTGGCAGCTTTTGCCATAGATTACAGAGAGCCCTTGAGTGTCCCAATGGCCTCAAGGTGCTAGGGCAGTGGGAAGTCCTTCTGCAGTCACTTTGTGAAGGGCATCCATGGCTTCTAGCCAATAGGAGAAGAAAATCATGACCAGAGCTCATAGATCTTCAGGACATGCTAATGCCAGAGTGCTGACTGACAAAGACACAATTTTGGCAGAATAAAAGGATGTTTAGTTGGGTATGCAGTATAAATGAAGCAGATCATTTCCTGATGCAGACCTTTTGTGCTCATTTTAAAACATATAGATGCTGATTAATAGCTGTAATATCCTAATGTGTTACCTTCACCATAATCCAAGGTTTAAATAGAGATAATATTTCAATTTACTTTTTCTTCTTAATATTATTTTTGATACCATTCCAGTCTATTTTAAAAGAAGAAACTTGAGATTTTAATCTTGAGAGAACTGTCTTGGTGTGGAAATGACTGAATTTTTCATAGAGCAAGAAAGATGATTTTCAGTACCTATAAGAAAAATTTGGTTCACATAAAGTATATAGAGCTCGAAATATTCAACATTTACAATCCAGATCCCCAAAAGAAGAGAATAAGTTAACAAAATGAGAGCAGGGTTTTCTTTACAGCTTGGTTATATTTGCCTTCTTTCTTTCCAATCTTTAATTTAAATTTATTTATATTTGCAATATTTTCTATTTTCTAAACCTAGGATTATAGAGGTATGAGTATTTATTTTATTTTAAATAAACCAAGATTTTTAGGTATGAAATTGTTCTTTAGGATACTGTCTATTCAATTGCATGATCCGCTGTCTCACCTGACCTAAGCAAGAAATTGCTATTTTCAATATGAATTCAGCTTCTTAACATAGGCAGGAGCTTTTTCTTATCCATATTTCAGTGCTTGCCAGAAATGTAATAGATATTCTACAAATAGAAAAAGAACAATTCTTGAATTGAAAATCTAACAGTATTGTTCATTTTCCAGGAGTCAGATAGCATTTCCCATTAACTGTAATATCTCCTTTTCCTTTAGCATAAAGGAAGATGTGGCTATCCCTCCTTTGACCTTAGATGAACCTCGCTAATACACATTGGCTCATAAATTAAATGTTTTTGCTAATTCTGTATATGCATCCAGGTGATGCTTTCTTGTTGTTGTTGTTCTTGTTACTCTTTGCTGCTGCTATCTAACAATCCTTGTAACATTACTAAGGAATGTAGACCTGCCAAGAAACAATAAAGAAGGTGTCAAATTATAGTTTGCTACACCAGCTGCACACGTCTTATCCTGTCTAGTCCAAGATGTTGCCACCTACCTAACCAGCACCAGAAATTTTTATCTTTAAACAGGTGACACTCAATTCTCTTTCATTAATTTCTCAGGCTTAGATATACTGTACTTTGTTCATATTCTTGGACAGAAAAATAGTGGTTATATTTTAAAAATACTTTTAAGAGAATCTTTTAGTGTCATGCCAAAGTGGAAGGACCTGTACTGTAAGTCAGTAAATGTTTCATTTCAAGCAACCAATCAGAGGGATTTAGAGCAGACTCACTTCTCAAAATTTAGTGGTACTATTCATAAATAATGTTTAAAATGTTTAGTTGCTGAAGTGGAGAGATTAGGTAAGTTTATTGTCAGTAAACATAGGAATGTGAAATAATACAAATGTATACTTTGCCTGTGTCAAGTTTAAAATTACTGTGGGGAAGCTAAAAACCACAAACTTCTTTTTATTGCTGTTGAAGCATTATATAGCAATGGATGTTAAAGTTTGTTTATCTCTTCTCATTTTTTTGTTGTATGCATATAAATATTATGTAAGATATAAGAGCCTGTCTATAGTAACTTGAAATTATTTATTATGCCCAAGTCATATTTGTTCATACAGCCTCAACTTAAATAAATTGTCAAAAAGACACCAAGTACTCGATTCTTTTTTTATTAACCAAAACATATTTTCATTTTATTTCAGGTCTCTGCTTTCGTAAATGGATCTGAATAGGTCTATATGAAGATAATCACAAAACTCTACATTGTTTTATTTCTCTACTATCTTTACATGTAATACTTTAGAGTCACAATATAACAGTCCAAATCATTTGTCTTCAGTATTCAACAAAACTTAAAAGAAAATTTACGTAAGACTAAAATTTCACTTAATGAGTGCCTATGAAATGATGATATGATCAAATTAAAGTGATTCCACTAGAGTATATGATAGTTCATAGCTGGTAGAAAGAAGACCCTCTGAAACCATGTGGTTTATTTACCTGTTCCTTTACACCATTATCAAAGATTTCTCTTGAATGTTTCTTATGCTGTTGATGTAGAATTCAGGCCCTTGATATAAATAAATAAAAACCTGAAGCAGACTTTGTGTAAGGCTCTGCATGCACCCAGAGAGCACACAGAGAAGGGCTCTCTGCCTCTCTGTAGGCTGGCCCTCCTCTTGCTTACAAATTCTTGCAGATCGGCGGGGAATGGATGAGAGACTGCGAGGCAGCACCTTCAGGCTCAGCATTTGGGAGGCACGACAAAGCTGTGGGTAGCCTTACCAGAAGCAGAACAATGCTGCTGAGTTATGAGGAAGCAAACAATGGGGTTCATGAAAAGGCTCAAGCAATTTGACTCTACATGACAAAGAAGAAAACACTGCAGAGGGTGGAAAGACAGTCAGTCTTGCGCTATTGCTTTCTAAATTCAGTATGAGCACATTTGTGTCAAAAATTTGTTTTTTACATTACAAATGGGTATCTTTGTGCCAAAAATTCTTCTGAATACCTTATGTAAAATAACACTGTTTTTATCTGACAGTTTTTGGTCTAGCATGCTGTAGTTCATCTCTATGGATATCTCTGGGATTTTGAAAATGATTATGCCATAAATATCTCAAAATAAGGGGAGAGGATAAACTCAAGATGAAATTTCTGAAAGCTATGCAGTTTTGTTGCTAATTCCTAGTTAATGGCATTTAGATTTTTTTAAAATAATTTATTGTTAATGCAAATGCTGATCTGAAAGCTGAGAACAAATATAAGATATTTCCCAGTAGTAAATGTGGTAAGAAGAGCCATGGAATCTTACTTAATTACTAAACAGCATGTCATTGGATTTCTTTTTTTAACAAATAAAAATATTTTGGTTTAATTGACTGCATTTGCACTTGGAATATTACTCCTGCTGGTTTTAATTATGGTTTTGAAACAGACACTAGCTAGTGACTCTTCGTTCTTTTAATGAGTTATGCTGAGGATTTCCCCACTTCTTGTGTTAGTTTCCACTTATTTTGAAATTCTGATCATATATAAGCAATTGTGAACTAGATTAAAGTTGTGTTATAAAGTTACATAGCAAAGTTTGTCTTTGGAAATATGTCCCAAATTAGATAAAACCCCCTGAGTTTATAGAAGTCATCAACTTAAAAATGTTCTATGAAAGAAACCAACCACTGCTACAGAAATTGCAGGAGACTATTCTGTAATGATCACCCATTTCTTGTAGGTTATACCGCACTGTTTTCTCAATTTGAAATCATGTCACAGGGAAAATGGAGTTATTACGAAAATTAAACAAACATTTATGGGTTTGTCCTGGGGATTATTTAAATTGTATTTTTTTAGATAAATGCTGCATGAAGTAAGCTTCTTCTATCAGAATTAAAATATTTTTTGTAATAATTTTATTAAATCTTCATCCAATATGATTCCTAAAGTGATTCACCATAAAAGAGTTTCATTCCAAATGGCTAATTCCAGTTACAATTTGCTGTTTGCTGTTTTTCAGTAAATCTTATCCTTCAGCCTTTTCATAGTAATTGAAAAAATGAGATGCTGATCTCAAGAAAGGCATCATATTTTTCACAAAGCTTTGGAAAGTGAGTGAACTTAGAAATCCCATTATCTATGAGTTACATCAGTAGTATTTGAAAAGAAAGGTGGGAAGATGTCTGGGAGTACAGATTTTCTAGCTAATTATCTATTTTGATGCAGCAGTAAAACAATTAGGTTTTCAGAAAACATGACAGATTTCTGTTGTTTTTGTAAAATGTTTGGTTTCTTTATCTTCATCATCTTCTTCTTAACTGCTTTTCTCCCCTTATTTTTGGTTTTTTTTTCCAGATGATAATAACCATAAAACCTGATCCATATTTTCCATGCATTTTTTGGCATGGGAAATATAAGTGTCTATCCAACAGGATTTTTATGTCAAGTAAACTGTCTAATCAATATCAGTAAGAGACAATGCCCTGGTACAATTTCAGTATGTCAAAATTAGCTTTAACACCTTTATGTTGCTGTATAATATGTTATGGAGCGGCGAGAGAGCACAGCAACAAGGCATTCTTTTACTTGGTGCAAGAATGAGCAAGAAAGAGCAGTTTATTGAAAGAAGCCATTGCTTTTTATAATACAGTTCGTGCATAACAAAATACAGACAAT
>JANRGV010000001.1:82956565-82978798 GCA_024734035.1 Alethe castanea | reverse complement strand
TTCTCTTTCTCTTTCTCTTTCTCTTTCTCTTTCTCTTTCTCTTTCTCTTTCTCTTTCTCTTTCTCTTTCTCTTTCCTTCCCTTTCCTTCCCTTTTTTTGTCTTACCTGAAATCTGTAGGGTGTCTAAAAAAGGTATCAAAACTCCAGGTGGGTTTTTATTCTCTGAAAGGTGCAAGGAGGTAAAGGAGAGAAGAATGTCATTTTAGGACCTGTGAGTTTAATGCCCAAAAGACGAAATATCTCTTTAGAAGCAGAAGGAGCAGGTGTGAGTCTTGGGGGCCAGGATAAATCAATATGGAATGCACTTTTTAGTGTAACCTCTATAGGATGTCTAAGGAAAGCACATCAAGTGAAGGTCTCACAGCTGTCCAGATGCTTGCAGTTGACCTCTAAGGTGGGCCAGGGCTTCTGAGGGGGAGATCAATGGAGAGTGTGCTTGATATCTTTGTGCAAAAAAACACAGTATTGTAGTATTTACTCCAAAAAGTTTTTACAAGCCATTGCCAGGAGGAAGAGATGCCTGAGGAACTTCTAGCAGATAAGAGTGATTTACCCTCTGATGGCCTTATTGTATAGAGACTATCCAGAATAGGAAACAAGAAACAGCTTGGCTGTTTCTTCTGTAAAATATATCGATTTTTTGTAATAAAAAACCAATATCCAAAATATCTTGCAGTTATGCAGTTATGTCACTAAATAGGTTACGAATAGATAGTTTCTCCAAGTTGTTAGACTGGGCGGCTATACCTCATTAAATGTAACTTAGTAGTGAAGAACTTTCTTTCTTTCTTTCTTTCTTTTCTACTCCTGAATATAAATTTATTGTCTTAAACTGTGATTTTTTAAGATACAGACACAAACTTTGCAAATTATAATTATTATCATTATTACTATTACTCTTACTAATTATGAAGTTACACAGAATAAGGCTTTTCATGATATATATCTGTTAGCCATGTGGTCTGACTCTGGATCAGACAACTTGTGCATAGTAAGAGCAATGCATCATTCCAAAGTCTGGGGCAAAACTTTTCATTGTATTTCTCTGACTAATAACTGAAGTTAAAAAAAAAAAAAAAAAACCAAGCAAAAAGACCCACGACCATCCTACTATCATGGCAGCTCTAATGGTATTTTTTACAGAATACTTTATCTTCATTGCTCTTCAAAAATCCAGAGTGGAGTTATTTGATTGTGTGTAATTGCCTGGAAACTTGAGTTTGACTTCTCTCACTTACCTGAAGAAATTAATATGTTTTACATTGACCTTCATAATTTTCCACCAAGAAATGGATTGCATTCATTAATGTTTTGTGTGTTCAGAGAATCTAAATTTTTGTTTTAAATGTGTTTCAGGAGCAAACTGATAGAATATATCTTCTCTTGCCCTTCCATTATCAAAAACCTTCATAAGAAAAATTAAAAAATGACATGAAATGCCATTAATGAGGTTAGTTGACAGTTTAGCATTAATAACACAGAAAGATATCTGTTCCTGAGCATAAACTGTAGAATGCAGAAAATTATTTGTTGAATTAATTACCTATATTTGAAAGGTTGGCATCAAACTATTCATTCTTATGTACTGCTTGCAAGTTGTAAATGACTAAAAAGTTTCTGCAGGTTGTAAATAAAGGCTTCATTCAAAACTCTAATTTTTCTCAAATATGATAATGATGTCTCTGAAGGAAGAAGGTTCCATTTCCCTTCAGAAATGCTAACAAAAATACATATATGCATAATCACGATTTTTTTCATTCCTCACTGACTTAGAATTGGAATTATATATGATGCAAAATATCGGGGTTTTTTTCTAAGTACCATTTTATATGTTTAGGCTATTTTACTCTCTCGAGGTAAAGGAGGGGGTAGATGTAGAGTGGAGTTTAGGTGAATGAATATAGTTTGCAGAGATCTAGGGAAATATCCTACTATCTCAGAAAATTTTTGGAGCTTGTAGCATGTTTGATCAAAATGAGTAGTTAGAGCATAGCAATTATTTGCCTTCTCTGAATCTTAAAGTATTTCCCTTCTGCAGGTGTTTTCATTTTGCATGACAAATTCCATTGACTAAATTGTCTTCAGAAAAATTCTTTGGACTCTTGGATTTTCTGGTTAGCTTGAGAAAGTTCTTAATGCATAGTCTTATTTTCTACACCCCATTTTTGAATTCTTTTTTACTTTCATTTTTTAATGGCTTTATATCCTTTAGTTATGATAACTATGAAAAAAAAACCCAAACTTGGTGTAATTTTCTTTTCAAATTATTATTCCTTATACAGCTGAACTGCATTTTTTAAAAATAATTGTTCTGAGTCCTAGGTTTGAAATGCCTTGAGACATATAAGTACATAGAATCTGGTCATTCCAACATATAGGTCAAATCTCATCAGTTCTGAAAGCTTTCTCCCACAAGTGCAGTATAAATTTTACTGTGTTCCAAGTGAATAAAATTTTTTAACCTTATAATGCTTCCCTCTAAGTTATCAGACCATGATAGAAGTGAAGTGAGCATGCTGATGATGGAATGTAATAATTAGGATCTGTGGCCTTCAGACAACTGGAAAGCTTCCAGAATACATCATCTGGTGTTCTGCTTGTTGTCAAATAGACTCCAACATCTGATGTTCAGCTGCATCATATCACCAGCTGTTTCCCTCTCCGTTTTTCCTCCCTCTTACCCAGCTCCCTCTTTCTCTGACTCCTTCTCCCTAATCCCAGTTCCCTACCCCTCTCCTTCTTCCTCTCTCATTCATTTTCCTTAGGAACTCTTAATATATTCACATCTTATATATTTAAATTGTATAACACACTTGGAATTAGGAATTAGAAGATTAGAAATTACTTGGAGGGATTTGAGTAAAAAGAGCACAGAAAATAATTGGGCAAAAATTCAAAAAAGAGACATTAAATATTTAGTAATTACATATGATTGCACTTGGGGCTTTTTTCACCACAATGAGGGTTAAAGAGATTATTCAGAATTGTGGGGAGTGAAAGCAAAGAATTGTAGGTAAAAGATCCTAAAATAAGACATGAGAGAGATTTGTATATGTTAGCTATAGATACTTTTATCAGTATGTCATACTGCTGTTATGATAAGCTGAGAAGAGAGAGGGAGAGAGGGAGATGTTTTCCTTCACAATGCAAATGAGCACCACAGTCAGATGTCCATTCTGATCTGGTTTCTGGAGAAGCTCTTCTCCTACCCTGACTCTACAGAGCACCTCTTGAGTTTCACTCTGCATCTGAGTTTTGTGCCTAAACTGTGTCTAAAGATGCAGGTTGGAAATATTTTTTCACCAGGAGCCACCAAGAATACAGAAAACATCAAGGCAATGAAAATCTATGCCTATTCTTGAAATGCAGGATTAAAGACATATAATTGGCACCTTTTATCTGGGATTTTTTTTTTGTTTGTATGAATTTTACACTCCTACTATTGATTTAGAGGAACTCCTCAAAAAAAAATACATGAAGTTAATTTAATTATTATATTTTGGCTTGTAACTATCCAATATGTATTGCTAGTTTTTAACAGCAAACAAGTTATTTCTTCTTCCATTGCATTGCTAAGAAGGGAATGGTAACACTGCTGGAGCTCAGGGAATGACTGGGCATCAGTTGTTTGGTGGGGAGCAACTGTTTTCATTTGTGTCATTTGTTTTTCTTGGGCTTTTTCTATTTATCTTTGTTGTTTTCATTTTCCTTGCAATATTATTTTCATCATTATTATTAAAGTACTAAAATTCTTATCTCAGCCCATGAGTTTTCTCACTTTTACCCTTTCAATTCTCTTCCCCCATCCCAGTGAGAGGGAGTGAGCAATGTGAGTGGCTACCTGGCGTTTAGTTGCCGGTAGAGGTTAAACCACAGAAAAAGAAATATTGCAATCAGCACTATGCAAAAGGAAAGGTTATGCTTACTGATCATCTATGCATGATGATACAATGGAAAAGAAGGCTGCAAAAGTGAGAATGCATATTTATATTAAGCAGGTTCAGCCACAAAGAAGCAATTTTTGGATTGCACAGGTCCTTATAGAAAGCTACATGATTTTTTTCATTCATCAGTGACTACAGAGGTTCCTGTTAATTTTTCAGACATCACCATGGATGTAAAGGATTCCATGTTAGGATTAGGAAAGAAAAAGTGGCTACAAGTGCGAAAGTAAGGAAAACATATTTTATTTTCCTACTTTTGCATGAAATTTTCAGAAATTAATGATTTCTGTGCTCCAAAAAATATTGACTGGACTTTGCATCTGGAGTGTGTTGAGAAAATATTGTGTAATATAAACATTATGGCAAAAGGAACAAAAGCAAAAAAAACAGCAGCAAGATTGAATTGAGAGACTGAGACTTTGAAATTGAAAGAGAACCTGTGCCTCATCATTGCTTTTCTTGAGAATTTTATCTGAAGCAACTCTCGAGGGATCAAGGAGGAATTCACTCTTTCTGATATTTTTGCTTTGTATCCAGCACTGTATCTGATATGCACAGTACAAATTAGAGAAGAACTTCAAGTTTTATCATGTTAGTGTTGTTAAGAGCATATCAGAGGAAGCCATCTTCAAAAGAATTTTGCCACGTCTCATTTGAAGTACTTTTGAACTCTGGAATATCTTTTATAATTTCCTTTTTAAAATATTAATCAAAAAATAATTATTTTCTGAAACTCTTCTGTCTTTGTGGGCTTATTATTTTTTCCAGCTTTCTTTCAGCATTCTATGCAAGACTCATTTTCTCCTTAAAAGACAAATGCATAGCTAACTTACAGTGAGACCTACTGGAAACAGATTGATTTGTCACCATCAATCTTGTTTTTCGAAAAACATTTTCATTGGCCTCAAATTAGTCTAACTTTTTTTTCTATAATTTGTGCATAAAATTGAAAGCTTTCTGTTTCACAGAGATTATAGAATAATTACAGCTTTTATCAGTCATTAGTGGCCATTTTCTTACATCAGTGATTATTTTCTGTTTGCAAATTGATAACATGTAAGCACAATGTATATCTACTTTGAGAAGCTGGGTTGGGGCCCCTTCAGGAGTTTGGGCCCTAATTTAAATGATGTTTCTTTTTTACTGTCAAAAAAGAAATGGAATTCCTCTGCACTGTGTTGGTGGTAGCAGTAAAGCCACAATCCAAAGAATATTTGGAATTAAGAGGATTGTGTGTTTTTTCCAGGAGAATAATTCTTAGGCTTACAATAAATACTAATAATCTGCAAAAGAACACAGATCATGCTTATTACTTCCAGCTCCACTGAAATGTGTGCTTGGAAATAAGTTATTGTTTTTGAAAAAAGCAGGAATTAAATTCTCAGGTTATGAATATATGAAATGGAATTTTTTCTAGTCGATTGCACTACTTTTATATGCATATTTTGCCATAATCTGTTAGTGATACAAATATGTGTTTGCTTCTTTCAATAAGTTTTAGTACTTCAGAAAAGGGGGTGAATAAAATTATGGTCTGTACCGGTTCACACATTAGCAGCAGTTGCTGCTTTATTTCCTTCGTTCTTGGTATGTTGAATAATCCAACAATAAAATTCTTTGAATTAGAATTCTAGGTTCAGATTTTGGAGCCAGCTTTTATTTATTTTTCATGTTTACACAAAACATAATGTCAGAATTTGACATTATTTAAATACATTTGATATATAAATCTTCACTAACATTTTAACTGGAATTTTAGAAGACAACAAAACTATTTCAAAGTTTCATTTCATACACAGTTCAGAAGTGTTTACTTACAATGCTTTTGTTCAAAAGCCTCCTTTCCAGAACTTCAAGTAGAATTAGCTTTATAAAATTATTTCCCCTCTGCCTTCTTCTTTCCCACATTTTCATTTCAGCTGCTATCATGAAACCAGACTCATTTGTAGTCATTTTGATTTCTGTGTGACAGATTTAGCTTTGTTTGACATTGTTCATAGTAAGCTTCCTACTCATTTATCCCTGAAATATACATTTTGTCCATCTTTTTAAAGGACTTGCAATTTTGAGGGGAAAAAGTCAGGATTAATTTCTGATATAACAGTTTAGTTACTCAGATACTTAAAAAAAAAAAATGCCAGAATTTGGTATTATTTAACATAGAGCTTTCATACATAGGCATGGTAAACCTTATAGAGAACAAAAATATAGAGTAGTGGAGTTTTGGAAAAGTAAGTTTCTTGTGCTTGTATACGTGTAAACACACAAGGGCACTTTCAAGATTTAATGGTAATCATACAAGAGTCAGTGATAAAAAATACAAAAAAACAATACACAATTTTTCCAATTCTATAAATCTAGTTATTGGCAAAGATTTCAAAAGCATCCTATCTTGATCTAGATGTCTTTTCAGACAACATCAATAAATAACAGTATTTACCAGCCTCTTTCTTTTTGTATACCCTGGAAATGATAAAGTGTAACTTTTCCACTTATATATATAAAATATTGTTTCTCTCTGAAATTGTCATTTCCAAGTGTTTTTGCATGTTCAGGCACAAATATAATTCAATTTGAAAACTTTTAAGTATGGTTCATAGTTCAATACACAAATTCAAGTTCTTAGTTCATTTCCATTGACATCTATTTAATTAACATAAATCTTGCAATGTTCAGCTTCTGAATGATGAGAAATGTTCCAATTCTGTAACATCTTTACAACATGGAAATGAATTGTGATATCAAGCCTTAGAATAACCTATTTTTATTTGTAAGGTATAAGTGAACATATTTAGAAGATGACAGAACAACAGCCCATGACGCATAGCATTTAAGGACAGTTTCCACTTAGACCATAGGTCTGATTTAAATAATTCTAAAAGTTGAGAATAAATTATGTATGCAAATCTGTTCTATAAACCAACCTATTTCAGCAGAAGCAATATGCACTGTGCCTGCTTAATCAGGTATATTTACTCATACATGTACAGCTCTTTTGAGAAAGGGGGAAAAGGCAGTTTTAACTGCAAATGTCCTACTTCTCCCCTCTCCTCCCTGTATACTAAGTTTGTATCAGATTTACAGCTGGCACTGATGAGCTTCAAAAGAATGATGCTGGGGACAAACTCTGTGACTATGTGCCTTGCTGCCTCCCCACATGCTCTTCCAGTGCACCTGGGAGATTGCCTGTGTCCAGGCTGTCATCCCTTCCCTGTTGAAAGATGCCTATGATCAGGGTATACATCCAGCACTGCTCACAGTGGTACGACTGGGTCATAATAAAGTTAAATACTAACTAATAAAGACATTCTGTAAAATAACAATGTTTGATTTCTTTCAGTTCTCATATGCTCTCTCCCCCAACCCACACCTTTACAGTATCAATACCGTTTTTACTTCCTTCAAGATCCTGCCTCTGAGTTGCTTCCAAACCTCAGCCTGCAAAGTCATGTTTCTATTACTGATGGTGGTTGGTGAAGGAATATAAGATACATTCAGGCTTTTGCACAGAGGGGAAAAGGGAGAACAGCTGATGGGCTCAGGTCCTTTGACACCAACATTGTCCTTGATGATGATCCATATGCAGAGGCAGTGGGAGAGCTCAGTGTTGCAGCAGGGCTTGTACTAGGGATAGAAATACGACAAGACACAGACTCTTGTTCAACAATCTGAGAAGGATCCCCACTTATTTTTCCTCAGAACTCAGTTTACAGACTCCAGCTCCTCACTGACTCACTACAGCAAGCTCCCACTTACAGACTTCCCTTGCAGACTCACTACAGGCTCCAGCAGCAGACCTAGACTGACCTCAAAGCTGCAATTCTCTCTCCTATTTAGCTAGTCCCCATTTGGTCTATCCTTCCTCTTGTCTTTGTTCTCCTCTAAATCCTCCGGATCCTCCCCTGAGCGGCCAGCCTGCCCTTTTATCACACTCATCCTTATTGGATATAGCTGTGACCTATTAAGGGCAAGACAGTTTTTGGTAATTAGCACAGTTGTGACTCATCCTGGTGAGGTTGCCTGTAATCCCTTCTCCTACACTCACACCTCCACAGCAATGGTCACCACAAAACCTGGGAGGATGATGACTAAAGACTTGTCAGTGAGACTGTGTTGTGCTTTTGTGTCAGCAGTATCACCATTGCTGCTGTGGTAGCACAGATACTGCATGATCCTCCAGACGTAAATATGGTTCTCTTCTACATCTAGTAACTTTGAGCACTTTTTCTGGACAAATTCATGAGTTGTCAGGTATTGTGTTGTCTTTTTCTCCATAAAGTACCTTCTTTATCTGTTGCAGCATGCCCTCAAGGAAGGATATCCTAGGAATAAGAACCTTGGCAGCCTTCTTTGCTTTTCTCTTGCCACAGCAGAAAAAGACTGAGGGTGGAACTACAAATAGGGAGGTTTTGTCACTACTAGAAAATCACTTTTTAAAAAGGAAAGTAAGTATTTAAATTCTTGAGAGCTTCTAGGTGCTTTCCTGCCCTGTGAGTTGCCGTTAGCTATTCCTCTCATAATCCCTGGGCAGGACCCAGCACTTCACCTAATTGAAGCTGATACAGTTTCATGGTAGAAACCACACTGTATCTTTCACCTGCTTAATGGGCCCCTCCTGATTCTTTTCTTCTGCAGTCTGCTTCTTTTAAATTTCATCTACCAGAAGGAACCTTACAGTAGTTCACAGGACCCTGGGGACCTGCTTGTGCCCTGGAAATCAGCAAAGGGTTGTGCTCCTGGTACACCTTGCTTGCTGTAGGGTAAGCAGATGGTTAAGGACTAAGGTTAGTGTCATGCTCTGTGGCTGGAGATGGAGTTACTAGTTAAGGTTAGTGGATTTGTAATATGAAATGGCTTCCAAAGAGATATAAGGAAAGAAACTGGATGGATGAATGGCAAATTTGCACAGTGGTTTCCTCTTAGCAACCTCTTTCCTTATTAAGTTTGGGAATTCATACCAGCTGTCTAGCTGAATCCTCACATATAGTCACATGATTATCAGTCTTCATATAGTGGCAAGATAGACAGGCAGATCTTGGTATCACCTAACTTTTCCCAATCTTCAGAAATATCACTGCCTTCAGCTCTAGTTTTTAAGTGTCTCCATCATCCTGGTTGCCCACCTACTAAAATGACTAGAAAAGGACCAGAAAATATTTTAGCCCTCTGCTAATTGGCTATGTGCTGATGGTTTGCCTTGAGATGCAGGGCCCAGTAGGATGCAGGTGTGTAACCAAGAACTGAACCAGAACTGGGTTTTCATTTTATTTTTGCATGATTAGAAGATTTCAGATTTTTATTAACAATATTCAAGAACCAAAATCACATGAAGTAAATGGGGCTAAAAAGCTCAGATATTCAAAATATTTATTTTTTACACTGTAAAGACAGAGCTCTACGGTGAGAATTTAAAGTAGGAAACACCTCAGGCAAAAGAAATTTAACTATTTTTAAAAATATGGTATTTAACTTTTGTCTTATGCACACAGATTTCCCACTTCCTAGGCTGTATGTAAAACCTCAGGACACGGACTAAAAAAAAATATACAAATGTTATTGCATTTTCTAGCATCAATGGAAGGTGTTCAGGGTTTCCTAATTAAAACCTATTAATCAATTATATAAGTTAGACATCTTTTAAATAAAGGTGCTTCCAAACAGTACACTTCATGCTAAAAAATTCAAAATCTATTCCTCTCAACAGTATACGTATTCCAAACAAATTGTAAACTGATGATTACATGCAATACTATTCTGTGTTGACTGAAAGAACATGCCCCTAAGAGCTGTCTTGCACTATGAACACAGCATATGAAGTATCACACATTACATCATTCTAAAGAGTCCTTTTCACTCTCTATGGCTTCGATCTCTGCTTAAGGGCAATCTTCTGAGACAGTAGATTGAGTTCAGACTGGAAATGAATAGTAGCAAAGCAATATCCTGACTAGTTAAAACATAGACCTGATTCTTTGGAAAGGGTAATTTTACATAGCTGAAAACACTTATGGACAAAATCAAGTGGGAGGAAGTGCTGAAACATAAAAGCATGAATTATGATTTGGAATTATTTAAAAGTACTTTATGAAATAATGTCAAAGCCTCCTGCAATTTTATGGTCATGAAACACTACTTCAGTAAAATAACCACCTTAGTTAAAGTGAGATGTGAAAATGGCAATAAAAACATAATTTTTTCCAAACTGCAACATGCAGAAAAAAGAGAAGCATTCAGAAGATACCAAAAATTCTGGAATGCTGTAGCAGTACCCCAGTCTATGTATAACCTTTAGAGTTAAGAATTATAAGAATAAATTTTATAATTTTACTGAGAACAAATGAAATTTAAAATCTGCAATATCAAAAGCTGATATTAAATAAAAGTGCTAAAATGACTAAGCAAAATTCACAAATCATGCAAATATTGCATATACTTTGCTCCTTAAAAACATACAGAAAAGTAAAAGTGAATGTGTCAGTTTTAAGAAAGGTGCAGTATCTAAAAGCTGAGAAAGCTGATAGCCAGCAATATTAAGAAAATAGAAGATAGGTCTCTATTCATTAACTGTGTAAGCACCTGACTGTGGCAGCTCTGAGAAAACCAACTAACTATTGAGAGCAAAAGAACGGGTCAGTCATCATGGAATAGAAATCAGAAAAGCTTTAAGTTTGAATGATTAGCTGCCTTAAATAAGGTAATGGGAACTTTTATCTCAGCAATGCCAAATCCTCTGGCACATCAAGGTTCTACACAACCCCATTGGAAAATGTCTTAGATTTCACTAAAATAGGGTCAGGGTGGAGTTTGGGATATTTTATGGACATATTTTTGACATATTTTTCAAAACCCCAGAAATCAGCTTTATTTTTAAATCATGTTTGTATGAATGACCATAGTAAGAGTTAGGTGGTGATACATGACTTCTTCCCAAACTATGTGCATGGTTTATATAATGGCAGTTTAGTGTCAAAACTACAAATTACTTCTGTAAGGAAGCTTGGATTAAGGATCTCCCTCCTTTTTGATAAACTTTCTAATCATTAGGGTACCATTTTATGTAATTTTTTCTCTCTTCTTACTGCCCAATTGACCTGTCATTATTTTATGCAAAGATGTTACAAGCAACTTGAAATCAGTGTAATTTCTACAGCAATTATAAGTGTTTATTCCTTACAGAAGGATGGCTTTGTTTACTGTTTTTGGAGAAGGAAGCTTTTTCTAGGCCTATATTGCTCAATAAAATAGGCTCAAAAAAGAATTCCTGGCTTCCAAGGCCCAGTGAGTGTATTGAACTCACATCCACAAGATCTCTTTCACCTTCCTTGTCTCCAAAGTTGTCTGGTTGCATTTATGGCTCAGTGGATATCACAGGGGCTTTTTATCTGTGTGCACAAGTTTGCACCATGCACAGCTTTCCTGCAGTGTACACAGGACTCTCAGCACCCACGAAGAACATAATGCCTCGTTATTCTCTGATTAGGTTTTTGCATAGCAGATTGGTGCTGGTACTTCTGTCATTTTTATGACTTGTTTCATTTTGTCACCTCTACATTTGCTAGTAATGTTCATGACAGAAACAGCTTTTGATGTTGCTATTGGCCTGGTCTTTGGATGTAGGAATCTGAGGGTCTTCCTTTGTAGATAATATCCTTGGCAGGCTGCCTGGAGGCATGATCTGGGCACAATTTGGTGAATGCCTCCGAAATTTTAAGGATTTATGGTAACCTGAGGGCAGATCCACATCAAGAAACAGTTTTATCTTGGCAGCACTGTGCTTTTGAGTCTGGAAGAGGACCAGTGTACACAGTTTATAAAGTCATGGCACTCCTTTGCCATGTCTTCTGCAGCCTGCTGTATAGGGGCTGTGGGTTCTGTCTGCCTGCATATTGGAAGATGCTCTGTGATGTGATGCTGCTGCCCAGACACACAGAGATGTAGTGATGTCCTCTGCCATTATTATTGAGATACTATCTGCTGTTTCTGCTGAAGCATAACCACCTGAGGTGTTGCACATTGGGTGCCCAGTATTGAGTGAGTGAGTGTTCACCAGATTGTCATGAAAGCCAGTCTCTTACTACAAATTCAAACTACAGAAAAAAACCTCAAATCTGAACACCCATGTCCTGAACTCTGCCTGTTCATGAAGAGCCAAGAAATTGGGAGGTGCAAGGGGACAGGGGCCTGCTACTTCATAAGTAACCATATGAGTGGAGCTGATATGGAAGGTTAAGGATATTTACAGAGTTGGAAAGTTTTGGGAGAGAATGTGTCATGGATATTTACCACTTAAGACAATCAAAATCCACTCCTAAGAGCATATCTTTCATTTCAGCAGTGTGTGGAGGAAAGGGTTTCTTTTCTTTACAGCAGCTTATGTACCCTCAGATGGATTCAGAAAGGATCATAGACTCCTTTCTAGCCATGTATGGCAGGAACATTCCTACTTGGAGGGGTGTATGTGCAAGCTGTGCAGGGAAAGGTGTATGAAAATTTGGGATAAGAGACAAATTGCTTTTTTTCTGAACTTAATAATATCATTGTCATAGCTAATGTGATCATGTTCCCCAGTGAAATACTGGGAAAACATTTTTGTTGGTGATGACTCTTTTTTTCCAGAGGGAAGGCCCAGTGACAGTGGAAGGTGGGAAATGGAAGTGAGATGCCATATAGGTAGACATAAAGTGGAGATTTTGGGCAGACAGGATAATTAACCACTCAAACAATTACACTGGAGCATACTATAGGTTTTTCTTCAACGAACTAAGGCTTTAAACAACTATGAGCTTCATACAGAAACTTCTAGATAAGGTCGTCCAGCATGCAATATGCAATTAAGCTGAATATATGACCCTAAAGGTGCATTTAGGTTGCAAAAGCTTAGAAGGTGCCTCTTGAAACTTCTTATTTTCATCCAATGGTCAATTTTCATCATTCGTGACAGTTAATGAAGGTGGAAAATTAAGCTGCCCTTTTATGAGAGTTTTTACCTAATACCTCATCAGAATTTTGCACATTAGTATTGTTGGCTTCTCTACAGTCCCCTTGTTCTCTCTTTTATATCAGAACTTAATAAAAGGATAGGTAATGTTGCTCCATCTCTCTCTGACCCCATTATCACAGGTCTATAATTATTCTTGCCAACCTGAGGGATTAGAAGTGATCAGCATTTTTGTGGCTTGCAACAGTTGAAACATCACATGCTTAACTCTTTCCCTGTATTTTTTTTCAAAAATCCTCTCACTTTTATTAACAAAAGTGTTAAATTGACTTAAAGGTACTGAAGCTGATAATTTCTTCCAGTTGGATCATGACACAATTAGGCTTTTCACACGAATAGAAAAATTATTCCTTGTATTTCAGTTTCGATCTTTATTCGAAGTTTTTATTCAACCATGAAAACTTCTGTTAGGTATCTAAATGTCTCCTCTCTGAGCAGATAAATGATTTTAGAGGTTTGTAGATGCTTGGGACACATTCATTCTTTTAAGCGGTGCTTATCAGTATGCACAATGATATAAAATAAAAGCTGTTTTCCAAAGTTCAAATAGGAGCCCACTATATACAATATAAAAAATTCTTCTCGACCTTCTTACTCTAATTTCATGGCTCTACACTCATGGACGCCAATATAATGTTTCTTTCTGAAATAACAGCCAATGACAGGCATGGTTGTTAGCATAACAACTTCCTTCAGAAGAAAAGCAGAAAATGCGTTGTTGAGTATAAATTCAAATACCAAATTAATCGTCTATCGTCTCTCCAGCTGAGGGCTTCAGACCACCTAAGGATTGCTCCACTCTCCACCTTCTTCGGTCAGCCACCAGGATGCAGTCCTGGAAGCCCAGTTAATAAGGAGAAAAAGATCATAACATGAGATTTCCAGAAACAAGTTCAGGACACAAATTATTGCTGCAGCTTCTTTTCTGTGTTCTGTTTATCTATGTGAAACAGGTGGCTAAAAGCCATTTTCTAGTGCAGTTAAACAAATACGTAGCAACAACTTCAGTGCTGTAAACTCACTGTAATGTAAATATAACATTTTTCAGTTTGTTTTCTGGTAGTACAATGAGGTTTTTTACCTCAAGGTGCCTGCTGTCTTCTGGCAACACTGACTAAATTTCAATGATTTTTTTTTTATGTCATTATCTTTTTATATTAACAGAGGTAAATTCTCGAAGCAGTTCTCACATACATGCACAGCTAAGTTTTACTGCAGATTAAATTCAAGTGTATAGACAGTGCAGGCCTTGAAAATGAGCTTAAGGGATTGCTTATCAGAGCAGTGGTCAGAAACACTACTCATCTGTATCTCTGCCTTGTTTGCAAACTCCAAGTTCAAAGGCAGCTATTGGTCTCCAGGGAATATTCAAATGTTGCATTGGAATAATTGTGGCCAAAGAGTTGCATTTTCCTCTCAGCCTGTTACTATTGCTAAAGCAAAATCATTAAAGCATTCAAGAACAAAGTCAAAATGCCCTACCTACCCATAGAAGTTGTGCTCTGGTGACTTTTATAAAATTGGCATGTAAGAATAGGGTTTAAAGTCATGGAGACATGCAGAACTTACTGTGCTTTATTTTTGTAAACACATACTTTATTAAGGTGAGAGGTAGAGAATATTTTAAACTACGTTATTTGAACCATTTCCAAAGGGCTGATACCTAAGCAATTCACTTATACCTACATTTCTCCCATCCTGCATTAAGACTGCATTGTTTGCAAATTCTCTGACCATAATTTGACATTACTTATATTTGATAGATTGAAAAAAGTATGGAAGAAAAACCATAGGCATACTGGAAGAAAATATAACTTATTCTCTTACATACTTGTCCATAGTATGAAATATTAATCTTCTTGTAGGCTTTTTATAATAAAAATTCTGTTTGTGTTGTTTCTTTTATTCTTCTCATAAAAATAGACATTTGTAAGTTAGTCCATTCATGATTCTGAGCATCTATTTTCCATTTCTCCGTTGTTCTCAATTCTCTCTGCAGGTATCTTCAAGGCATGTTACACATTTTCTGTCCTCTCCTGTGAGAATACAGCAAATATGAAAAAAAAAAGGCACATTTGTTCTGTGTTACTGATCTTTGCATGATTTTTTAAACAAAACTAATCAGAAAAATGAAATTACATTTGCATTCTATAAAAATTACAACATTTGTATTTTCAAGGTCCAGTTGTTTGTAACCTGCTAAAGAGTTCCTAAGTTATCTAGTAGTCTTGCTAGGCACTAGGTAGTTATGAAAGCTTACTCTGAGCGGTTAGCAAAAATAATTTTACAGTTAAAAAAATAAATTTGTTCCAGTTATTTGCACATTTAAGGGCAAAAACAAGCTTGAAATTGTATTTTGATATTTTATGTACCTCTGCGGATTGCACAACTTGCTACTCAAAAGTTAATGAACCACATAGGGCAGTTAGACCACCAATGGTCCATAGGAACTTTAATATATTGTACATACAACTGTACAGTTCCTCCTAATTCATTTATTTTTTGTTCTCTCAAGTAAGGTATTTCTGCATTAAGCAGAATCTAAATCAACTGTGTGTGCATAAACTTGAAAATATATTTTCAAATAAAATAAAGAAATATAGCCAGCATAGCTAGATGTTGAAAACATGCAGATGTGAATTCACAAGCAAAATGTTAATGTATTGCTATGATACCAAAATACTTTTCTATCTGTGTTCTTCCCTTCTGTCTTAAGAATTAGATATCCAACAACTAGCTATGTTAAGCAATATGTCCCGAAAGAAGGACATCTCCCTGAATGCCACGAAGGGCTGGAGTAAAACTGAGCTGATAATAGCTCATGACAGCTGTTTACCTGTAGGTTTAAAAAATCCCTAAATAGATGTTTCTCGGTGTCTGCTTCAAAACCTGCTTGGCCTTCAGAGCTGACAGAATAGCATCAATGGGAATATTAGAACTTTGAAAAAAACAGTTTCAGCATACTAAAGCAGACCTAAAAAATCTCATTTAAGCAAAAGAAAACTTTACTTCTGAGTTACAATGAAATCCTGTTAAAAATTTCAGAAAAAGAATCAACTGTTTTCAATACAAAACAATTTTGGCCCTGGAAGTCTTTGAAAGATCATAGAGTTTTTATTTATAGGCATTAAGCAAATGTGATTTAAAATACTTTAAAATTCTATCATACATCTATCAGTTTGTGTAAACTTACTGAGAGCAGCAATATAAATTGGAGTTAATGTTCAGAATAAACAAGTGAAAATACAAAGAATTCAAAACTTCTTGATGCAAAAATTTGCATTGCTTTCAAATCCAAATCCAAATGGCTAAAACACAGAACAAGTATCATAAATTTGTAAGTCAAGACATTCAGATTCTTAGACCATAAAGATTTAAGAGAATTCTTACAGAACTACCAAAGTAGATAGCTAATAACAACATATTGACACAAAAATCACAGTATAAAGAAATAATATAATAAAGTACTATACAACAGATTTCTACAAAGCAGTTCGACACATTGTGTAGAAAGGTATCACACGTTTTAACAACTAACAATTGCTGCTAGGACTATTGAGCCAACACAGAATGAACAGTAATGCATCAAAAGTAGTGTTAAGTGTCTGATTTTAGGAAAGACAATGTTGCACATTACATGCACTTTTATACAGAAGTATGGTACAGAGATATTTCTTTGTTACCGCAAAATTAGGTCATGCTTAGAGTAAAAAAAAAAAAAAAAAAAAAATAAAAAAAAATTTAAGTAGCATTTCCAGTCCAGGGAATTTTGGAATTTTTAATTCAAATTTTGGATACCACCGCTATATGCAGTTTTGTTGTTCTTAACTTAGTTCCTGTTGAATCTTTGGGACAAAGCTTTAATTATGACACTGAGTGAGGATTCCCTGACTTACGGCAGCTCTCTGATACGTTACTGCACTTTTGCTCAAGTTCTCATTACTTTGCAATCAGTTAGCAATTAATAGTAGAAGCATTTTTTCATTTTCAGAAAAAAGGACAGCATTTTTGAGGAGTCCAACCTAAGTATAAACAGAGGTCTCAGCTGTTCTGCATTTTTTACTTTCATTTTAGAAAAATGTAAGGAACTTACATTGATTTCCAATGCCTTGTATTTCATTTGCATCCTATTCTCTCAGCTATTTTACTCTTCAAAATAAACCCAAGTGATATAGTACAACAATCATGAGCAGAAACGTATGGAACCTCATGAAAGTTGTCTGAGTGAGGACAAGTCTGCATTCTTTGCTCAATAAGTGAAGTCCAGAAAGATGAAACTATCTGGCAGTAATTCTGGATAGCAATAACAGTCTGAACTTAATGTGATTTAAGTGGTTTGCAGTGTAAAGACTTTTAGACTGAAGAAACTTTTGAATAAGTGCTTTACTTAGAATATTTTTACAATTTAAAGATTGTCTGTTACTTTTAGAAATAGAGTCAAAGATGAAGACTGAAGCGGTTCTTGGAGAGTTTCAAAGAGGAAACAAAGAGTTGGTAAATTTAGTGCTGACACGCTACTTTAGGAACCCATTGTAATTCTGATTTTAATTCTGAGTTTTTACAAAAATGTTGAACTATGAAATTGGGACTGAAATCACTATCTGATTTTCCTTTATATATTTGCTCATATGGTGCAAAGACAATGAAATGCTGGTGGTTAATGTCTCAAAAAACTGGCCATTTCCAAAGCAAAAGAGTGTTTTGCTGATGATGTGCAAGGAAATGTCCAGGTGCAAGGAGGGGTGTGCACTCAGCAATGAAGCTGCAAGCTGAGTTTTGAGCCAGATTAGGAAAGAGGAAGATAAGATGCAGATCCTGTAAAATGGGATAGTGTTTTTCATTAAGCCAGTGCTCTCCCTTAAAAAGCTGGCTCCCTATAAATCTCCCTCTACACCCCAGGGGAAGTATCAAGCCAATCACATGTAGGCCTGAAGGTGTTCATCCCTTCTGATGGGGCATGACTGCCTCGACTATGCTGGCATGAGAGGCAGTGTTCATGTCTTACAAGGGGCCATAAACCATCACATCAAAGATCCCTGATTATACAGTCATATCTGGGCCCTTCCACCAGAGGACCGTGCACGATCTACACTGTTGTAACAGACTGTTAAACCCCGTCCCTTCAGGGGTTCCCAACTGAACATGAGCATTTATTAACCCACAGAACTTTGTTCATGGGCTTCTCCGCCCCCAAATGTATCGAGTCTTAAGCCATCAATTCAACCAACATTGAAATTGCAACAATCAAGTTTTGTCTTTGGGTCCACAGGAGGTGATATCTTTCCTCTTTTCTATCCTTCTAGTCTTATCTCTTCTTTCTCTCTCTTTCTCCTCCTTATACATTTTCTTAAGTGTTATTTTTATGTTTTTATATTGCTGTGTTTCTATAGATAATAACAAAAAGGGCTACATACCTTGTTTTCATTTCAAATTGTTCTAAAATAGACCCTACATGTATATATCTGTATATTTATATAAAGGCACTGATCATTCAGCATCATATCACTCTAATCTGCCCTATCTAATCTAATCTATTAACAAGCTCAGTTGCCCTTGCCTTCAGGGGCAGATCGTAACACACAAGCATTTCAGCTTTAAATATCAAGGACAACTGGACAAGGAAAAGGTAGTTCCTTTGAATTTATGTGCATACCAAGGTTTTCTTTGACACAAATATACCCAAGCCCACTGAGAAGACAGAGGTCAAAAGTTGCTTACATGTGGAAAGATTAGATGAGTCAAATCTGGTTTAATACAAAATATCACATTTTGATTCCCTGCACATGAAAACAAAGATCTTCTTTTCTTGCAGCGGTACACAAACTGGGTATTTCATATTATTAAAAAATGTCCAATCCTCTTATTTTTGACCAATGTAAAATTACAGGGATGTAAGATGACCAAGGCAAGCCACAAACAACACGATTTCTACTACTTTGACTAGGCCTCAATCATTATTAATTTGTGTTTAAAAATCCAATTATGCCATGGCTACTTTTTAAGTGTAGTGTTTCATGACTATTATTATGATGATGATATGAACTTTCTGACAGTAATGCAATGATCCATGAACATGGTAGAAAAGCTTTTCCCTACTTTTGCTCCCAACTCTGGCCCGCACCCCCTCTTTTCTAACACAAAAGGGAAAATTGGCACATGATACCAGCCTCCCTCCTGTGTCTATGCTGGGAAACAGCTTAGGGAAAAAAAATCAACTTCAGACTTTGTTTTAGTAGATACTACATTTTCTTAGATGGGAGATTCATCCTCAATGATGCACAAAGGACTACAGCAAACTTCTTGACCTACTGGCAGAAATAGGTGAAGATGTGCAGCATGTATGTCGATAAAAAAAGGAGGAGAAACATTACCCTGCTGACCAGTGCAAAGGGTCACATCAGTGGATTATTCAGTCCTCAACCTGTCTGGCCATTAGGGTCACTAGGTTTTGAAGTGATGTTCACTGGATTGAAGAGTACAAGGCTTACATGCCCTTGCTCACTATGTTAGATACAAAAGTACAAGAACATCCTGCTAGTTCTTTTCAGTTTTCATATCCAAGTTTTCTTCAGTTTTCGTATCCGTGTTTAGTCACAGTCCTGCTCCAGCTGAAATATCCAAATCTACAAAACTAGATATAAGGTCTCTAAAACTTCACAAGGAGAAAGAAATATACAAAAATTGCTGCCACTACATAGCAGAAAGCATGACATTGTGGCTGACTTAGAACCCCAGGGTCGAAGAGACTAGCCTGCAAATACAGGAATTGAGACTTGATAATTATCATGTCCATTTCAGTCTTATCTTGTCTCGCATGCTTTGGCCAATGGCACCAAAGACCATTTTTGTTCTTCAGAACAAGCAAAAAACTCCATTAGATTTTTGCCAAGTAATCAGCATTCAGAAACAAGAAAGGTAAACCATTAGACATACTGCAACGAGATAAGGAAACTTTCTGTTACTGACTACCTCATTATTTACATTTGAGTTTAGTATTCTAAAAGGTAGGATTTAACAATTATATCTCAAAGGGCAATTTTACATATTACATGGATGGTGTTACATAGAACTAATAAATATAAGAAGAAGCAGAAATGTTCTGGATGAGCTTGGGTTAATTGGAGAAAAAAAATTTACATCTTTTTCCCAAGCTATTTAGTAATTATCTTGGAATATTTTTTCTTGGTAGTCAGTTTCTAAGGAAAATCAGTTGCCAATTTTCTTTTCTAATTAAGAAACTTCAGGCAAAACACAAAATTGCTAAATCAAGAAATGGAATTTTTGTTTTTAATTTTCTAGAAATAAACTTGCCCATGCCTTGAAAAATATACTGCAGAATAGAAAAATGCAGAAAAAAGTTAGTTCATTTTCCCAGGTCTTTTCATGGTAATATGACCCTCCAAGCTGATTGTCTCAAAAAAAAAAAATCTAATTATTTTATGAGAGTAAATAAGAATAAAATGTTGTTATAATCCGTGTCAAGGGAATGGACTGATTTGAACTTTCTTGAAGCACGAAGTGTATACTAGAATATGAAAACATAGATAAGACAACATATTTGACTTACATGGAGGATGTCTCTGTGTATGTATTAAACAACAGGTTTACATTATTATTCTATCCTAGGGAATGAAAATCTCTTTCAGCCTTTGAACATATTCCCAGTATTATAATTTCCATGGCTTCAGACCTTGAAGACTTCTTTTTTGTTCTTAGCATGAAATCCTACCTGCATAGAAATCTCGAAAAAAGTTTTCATTGAATGTATGTGCATTACACAGTGAAGGAAATGTAATCTGAAAATACCATAAGGATCTCAAGGAAAAACCATCCTAATGCTATTGGACCCTTGAGATAAGTGGTAGTTGTTTTGGGCTTTTTGTTTGCTTGTATGCAATTATGCCTGAAGAACTATTTTTATATTTTTAGAATCCATTTTGATTACCAGCTTATCAGTCAGACTGATCTGTCCAACAATGCTCAAACAAACCATAAGTTTGTTTTGTAATCCTTCCTCTAGAGGAAGACTAAGATCTAGTAATAATATAAAAAATATCCTCTCTATTGGCAACTGTGGAAGTGTGTAGCTGTATGTTTGAAAGTTGAGATATAAGTACTCTGAAGTTTAACTTTTCCTTAAGATGACAGCAAGTATGGATGTAATAAATATTTTCAGATGAACAGAAAATTATTTTAAACTTTTCAGCTTAAAATTATAAAAACTTACAATGTTGGCTTTTTCAGTTTAAATTTCTTTGGACTTGCAAAGGATTTTTAAAAGAACATTTGTTGTCTACATGAGCATATTCTTTTTTGTTGTTAAATAAGCTGAAATGATATTCAATTACACAAGGACTTAAATTTCAACACTGGCGAAGCTGATTAAAACCTATTCAATCAGGCTGTAGTGTGAGCAAATTTGGTCTGAAAGGTCAGGCTAAAATAGCATCCTATCTCTCCATCTGATGTTTATAATCTCTTAGGTTAAATCCATCTGAGAGAGGTTTTGCTTAGACAGAATGACATCCATATGGAAATGAAGAGGGTGGTAGATTTGCTTTTATGAGGAAATGCAAAGAAAGGGGTTTGGAGCATGATTTTGATCTTCAAGATATGCAGAGCAAGTGAAAGGGAGAAAAAAAGCTGAGATACTCAGGGGAGGGGTTGGGAAGAAAAGAATAAAACCAAAAAAGAGGGATAGAAATGACAGAATTAAAGACAGCTGGTCAGATCAGTTATTTGCAATGTGCCAGCATTTTGTTTTTGTGTTTTGTTTCTTTTCTTTTTATTCAAAGTAATCTGTTTTTCTTTATATCTGTCTTCATAAATATTCCACAATTTCTGCCTCTGTTTTTTACTTTTACTTCTGTATTTTCCATGTTTTTTTTGTCAAAATTGATATCATTTTGTGGGGAAAGATAATCTAGTTATGTACTTTATTCTTATTGCCTAAACAAAAAGCTCCTGGAAATTGAAGATCTTGAGGGTCCTGAACAGTTTGAACCTTTCTTTGATCATTAATATTGGAAACATATTTTTATTTAGCAATGAGCTTCAACCTAATAACTTACTTACTAGGAGTAGCAGTTCTACCATTAAGGACAAGAAAGATCTATTTTCCCCCTTTTGTTCAGTGTAAATATCAATATTTTTCCTTTTTTCTTTTTCTTTTTCTGCATTTCTCAGTTTTGTAATGACTCATAGCTCTACCCACATAAATTTCTACCTCTTCCTGGAGAAATCTCTCCTCTCCTCTCCTCTCCTCTCCTCTCCTCTCCTCTCCTCTCCTCT
>JANRGV010000001.1:82936694-82948368 GCA_024734035.1 Alethe castanea | reverse complement strand
TCTTTCTTTCTTTCTTTCTTTCTTTCTTTCTTTCTTTCTTTCTTTCTTTCTTTCTTTCTTTCTTTCTTTCTTTCATATAATTTATATTTCTATAGAGACAAGACAGCAAAGACCTGTGGAAGATGAGATAAGCAAGTGAGAATAAGGAATAAATTTGAATGAAGGGAAAAAATTATCAATAATAGGTGATTAGCCTTTAAAAACTGTTTGACTTACTAGGAAGAGAATATAAAATACATTGGAGTAAATGTCAAAAACTTAGCTGAACAAGAGATATATTATGTAAGCTTGATAGTATGACCCTTTCAGTTGTTAAAGTTCCTCTTAGGAACCATATCATACCTTATTGTAGTGATATAGCCAAGCAAGAACCAATCAAATGTACAGTATTGGTGTAAAAGGATGATTAATCTGAGTCTAAATCTGTGTTTGTGATATATTCCTATATGCAGAATTGAAACCTACATTCCTCATAGTAATATTGTTGCTTCAGATTAGAGTTTTACAAAATGTCTTTGACAAACTTACACGATCAAAGAAAACAAATTGGTGCTTGAACCCATCCTTCATCATGTCATGCTACTGAGTAATCCCTGTACTATCACAATATTGAAGCTATTGTTTTAATTATTAATTATTGGTCACATTAACAGCTTCTGCTAACTGAAATAAATCCCTAATATAGTGAAAGTTTAAAAATGTGTCATCTTGAGAGGTTTGTTTTCCACATTTTTTTGTGTTTACATGCATTGTGTGCCTCTGTCAGAGATCAGACACTAGTTACACCTTCCACTTTGAATATAAACAGTATCCCATTATAAAATACAATTATGGACTTCTTTCTATTATTGAGATCCTTATACAGTTATATCTAAAATTAGTCTCATTCTGAGGTTGGAGGTTTTGCTTGGATAGTTTTTTCTATGTTTTTTTTTTTTTTTAATCTTTGTGGGGATGTTTTGGGAGGGTAATGGGTAGGATAGTTTCTGCATAATTTAATCATTATTACTTACTGAAATTAATTGCATTACAGAATTATTACATAATTCAATATTAAATTTACAGGAATATCATCCATACAGTTGAATTCTGATTTTGTAGATACAAATACTTAGAAGTGTACTTTGTTCTAGGCATAAAAATCATCCAAGGGACCAATTAGAGGGTTGAGTTAGGCACATACATTATGTTTCCCATGCTGTATACAAACATATGGAAGATACTTAGACACAAATTTATAAACAAATTTAGACACAATTTTATACAAAATGTTTTGATTTGAGCAACTGTGACTTTATACTCTTAGTACAATGTGTTTAGTGAGAAAATGCTACCATGTGTCATAAAAAGGTTGCAAAAACATTTTCATTTCAAAATGGGGTTTTTCATGCTCATGACTTACTGAAACATTCCATTTTTGAGTTAAATTTATGTATTGCTCAAAGGAAGTAAATGAAAGATGGTTGAGATACTGTATATTTAATAAGGATGAAAAAACCACATATTCCCTAGGCATGCCAAGCAATAACCACAAATTCAGGAGTGGGGCTTTTAGTACTTTTGACCCCAGATTACCTGAAGAAACTGATGTTTAAACATTTGATAGTTTTTGGGCTTTTTAAATATTTTATTCTGAATAGTGCTATGAGTTGATTATGCATACTGATTAATTCTGTTGACTAATTTATTTAAAACATGATCAGGAATTGTTTTTACACTTCCTTATTGTAAAGATAGCTTGTGGGACAGGTTATCTGTGGTTCTTAGACAGAGCCCAAACAAGTGTTCACATTCCTTCTGAGACAAAATGTACCTTTCTAAAACACTTTCCAATCCTTATATACTTTTTGCAAAGAAATATCTGCTGGTGCTTATGTCTGCTGAGAAACAAGAATAATTTTAAAGCTTCATGCTCAACAGATATTATTTCACTGCCACTTGGTATCCTAACTAAATTCAGTATAACAAATTGCTACCATCTTCTTTAGTTTTTCTCACCTGTGACAAACAGGTATTAAAGCCTTTCTACAAGAGGTGTGAAATTATTACCTGTGATAGCACACAGGGAAATACTTAGATATCTGAATTCTGTTTAAATCACACTCCTTTAGATGAAAATAAATCCATAGATTTGACTATTCTGTAAATCTTTAAACAAAGTAAGTATGCAGATAGATGATTTCAGAATACATAGAATGCATTAAAAGGCCACAAAATAGTAAATATGACCTACAGTCAAAATACTTCACAAATCAAAGTTCACAACACTGAGAAGATAATTTTTGTTTAAGGAATGCTTGAAGAAAAAATGTCTTTTCCCAAACAATAAGGGAAATCACAAGGCAAGACAGTAAAAAGGGAAGATGTCCAGATAGCTGGAAATATTATAGTGGACTACTAAAAGAATAAACTGAAAGAAAGTTTTTAGGAAACCTGTCCTGGCACTATCACTAACAGGAAAAATACCTGTTTTTCAGCAAGAGCTAATTAATCAGGGGTAAAAACAAACCTTCAGTTTGATTATTCAGCATAATGTCCATGACTTTTTAGGATCAGGTGGATGTGTTTAGCATAGACATCTCTACTTCTTCAAGTTTTATAAGATTGTCTGTGTCTGATCTCCTCTGCTCCCCTCTGGTGGCATATTTATGATGTTTTTATGTGTTTGGCCTTTTGTTCTAAAGATCTTGAAGTATGTTGGCAAAGAGAGGATTTCTCTGTGGTTTTAGTGGGTGAAGGTTTTCTGATCCCATGGGCGAGATTTATCCTGCCTAAAATGCCTAAAACTCTCTGAAGCTTAATATTTTATCCAAGTCAGTCATTAAGGCTCCTTTCATCATCAGAGGTGAGAGATTTACCTGATTTTAGACAAGGTTCTGAAACTGGACAGGTAACTTCTGGAGATCTTACTTTCTCATTGAACAAAGAGGATTGTGATTAGATGGCATTTTAGAGTGGATGCTTAACTTTCCAATATTTGAAATTGTGAAATTATGAATTTGGACTGAAATCATGAAAGTCTTTCTGTGGAGCTGTCTGAATAGCTATTTGGGATCACAGAGGAACAGACTAAGTGTCAGCATCCATACCAAAAAGTTAAATGTGTCACGAAATGACTTGTGTGTCTGAAGTCTTTGATACTCACGTGAGAGTATCAGAAGTAACAAAGAGACTAACAGAGATTTTATGCCAAAATTTGTGTTCAAAAACCCACCAGCCCATGTTTCCCTAACTCTTCCTATGAACCTCTCATTTGCTGTACAGGAGACAGCACTCAGAGTGCTGCAGAAGTATTACAATCAAGTAATGGTTGAACTTGGAAGGAGCCTCTGGAGGCCACCTGGTTGTACCCCTTGCTCAAGCAGGGCCATGTAGAGCTGGACCATACCCAGATGGTTTTTGTATATAAGTGAAGACTGACACTCTATATCATCTCTGGACTACTTGTGCTGATGTTCTGTCCCCATTACAGTGAAAAAGTAGTTCTTTGTGCTCAGAGACATCCTCTTGTTTCTGGTTAAAGAGCATTACAAATCGTTCAGCTACTGGGCACCACTGAAAAGAGTCTGGATCTGTCTTCTTTGCACCATCCTTTAAGGTAATTATGAGCATTCCTAGAAGTCATTGAGTCCTTTTCTTTAGGTGTGACAAATAAATCACTCAAATGAAAGAAAGTTCAGAGAAGGTGGGAATGGGTGATGATCCCATGAAGATCAGGAAATGTGTGACTGACCACAGCTATGTAAAGGAGATATCTTTTTCTGAATAAAAAGGGGGCTAAATGAAGGCTTTTTTTTTTAAGAAAAACAACTGTAACAGTTGAGTGGATCAACAGGTGGTACAAATATTTCTCCCTGAGTTCATTAAAAAACTGTGAATACCTCCCTGAGTTACCAAGACCAGCATGAGAGGAAGAGTATATTCCTTTCTGGTGAAAGAGGACACACAGAATTGTGTTGATGAGCATATTCTATGATACAGTAGTAAGAGTCACACTCACATTGTGATTGAACTCTGTATTACAATTGCTATCATTTTCTATGTGTAATTTAAATTTATATTGTATTTTCACAAGTCTTAAAACAGAAATTCTGGGTGACATCAACATTCTTCAGATAGGTAAATCTCATATTAAGCATCATACTCTCCATTTCTGAAATACCTAAAACAGCCTGGTTAGAGGGCTCTGACACTAGGTTAAACAGTCTCAGGTCTCTTACCCTTTCCTTATGTGAAAAGTTGTCTAGTTCCTTAATCTATAAATGTAGAAAACAGTGCAGTAATGGAGGCCCAGAGTTTCTCAATCAAATTTATATTTTGATGGTTGACTGCAGTGTTATGAATTGAGCAGACAGACTGGATGTCATTCAATCAGTGCCTGATGCACAGCCTGAGCTGAGGACATTGGCAAACCCTTTCATTAGTGCTGGATGCAGCAGGCCCCTTTATGTCCACCCTGGCATCACTCCCATTTTGTGAACTGGTAACAGAGAAGGAGACAGGCAAACATCCAGCTGTGACCGCTGGGGTCAGAAAGCCTTCTGCTTCAGCCCTCATAAACAATAACTCTTCTCTAAATATCTTGTCATTTTTATGTGATTGTATAAGTGTCTTAGTAGACTTTTGTATTTGTCTTGATAAAGTGTTGCATGTCCTAGATACAATTTGTTTGGAAAAAGGCTTTGGCACGTAAAAGTGAGTTTACATTCATAGAAGTGTTTTGTTGAGTGATTACTTTGAATTAGAATTAATGCAACATACCAAAAATATACTACATTCTTTTAACTTGTCTCATTTGATTTCTACATGGTACTAAGTTCCGTTCCATTTTTATATAGTTATTTTCTGTAATTTCATTTCTAATTGTGTAATATTAGCTTTGCAAATTTCTCTAATTTCTTAAGTAAGAAAAGCAGCATAATTAAGTTATAGCTCCCTATAAAAAACCAAATCAATCAACACTCATATCACAGGGGTTTTAATACATTTTAGCCAGGTAAATACTGTGACTTTTGAAAGTGTGTATGTATGACTTATTCTACTCACAGGTGTTATGTATTGTACACCCATATTAGGTGTGATAAAAAATATCACCCTAAAAATTATGATGTCTTGGTGTATGGGTCTACTTTCTATACTGTGATTACTGAAAGCCTGAAAAAATTTTCTCCTGGAAAGTTGCAATAGTACAAGACAAATTATCCAGAATTTAAATCCCAAAATCAATTGCAACCAATGATTTATGCATTTTGCCTAAAGAGACAAAAATAAATGGGACGATGCACTGTTGTGGTAATGACCGATGCAGGGACCCCAGGGAGGTGCAAAGGAGTGCTCCCTATTGCCAGAACCCAGCCTTTTCAAGGAGTTAGGCAGTTATCAGTTTAAATCATTTTAAGGCACAAGTCCAAGCCAACCAAGCACCACACACCATGATGTGGACATGCAGAATCACGCAGCACATCTCTCATGTCTCTCTTACTCCTATTCCAGCTGAGCTGCTCTCCCAGAGTTCCCCTCTACTTAGCCTAAGTAACAGTCCAGAGCCATGTTACCAGGCCTTCCCTTTATAAAGCCTTACCAATCGATAACAACTCCCCCTTCTTCGTTCATGTGTTGCACAGCTAAAACTGTCTGCACCAGTAAAGCCATTATCTTCTCAAGACCACTACAGATCATTTGTTATGGTATAAAATACATGGGATAGATATCACAATCATTAAGAACATACCAAGGATAACTATGCCATACATTGCTAAGTGTTTAAGCCATGCCCTGAAGCTGAGGTTGTTGAGCCATGAAGACACCTTCCTTAAACCCCATTCCCGATTACATAATATAGAACTGAAAATAGGAAAGCAAAAGATGGAAGAAAAATAGGAAAAAAACTGTCCCTGAGAAGTTATCTGGGTCAGAATGAATCAATGAAAGGCAGAAATTTCTGCAAAACTTCTTAATGCTATGAGTCAGGAAAGCTTAATTCATATTTAAAATACTTATTTCAGTTTAGAGAATCAAGGCACTGAAAGGCTTTATTTCCCTGAGAATCAGGTCATAAAGAAATAAGCATAATAACAGTTTTAAAAGCAATTTCTGAATAATTTTCCCACTGACATTATGAGTTTACAGTTTATGCCCATTAAATATCAACTTTCAAGAAACTTAAGTTTAGGAAATTTAAGGGAAAGACTCAGTGTAATTAATAAGAAAACTAAACTAATGTGGGTTCATTTTCCTGAACTAGGGGAGCAAGGAGTCTTAAAACACTTGCTCCAGCACTCTGGTACCTGTGCACCCTGTGTTAGTGCAACTGGACTGAAGTTATTTTATTCCCCGTAGATTTTCTTCTGAGCACAAGTATGAGAACAGTATCTAGTCTGAAAGATAAAAATGGCAGTAGGATTTTTCTCCCATTTTTACTTCAAATTACTGTTTATGGCCAAGGTAACCATACAAAATTCAGATTGTTGGAAATTAAGAAGAATCTTGACCTGGATATGCAGTAAAATAGAGACTGATAACCTGGAACGAGTGAAGGGATGCTCAGAGAGACTAACAAAGCCAGTAGCATGAAGAGCATACAGGGGCCAGAAGATTTACACATTAAAGGCCAGAAAAAAGAGAAAAATGGAAGTTCAGAACTGATTGTAAAAGAAATGTAATATGGGAAGAATGTCTCTGCTTTTTGAAAAAAATATCAAGACTATCACATTAAATGGGGAGTCTTTAGTTTTTTGAACCATCTCTAAGTCAATCCATAGCTTTGGGAAGATATTTTGTCTGTTGCAATACAGAGGAAACAAAATTTCACATTATCCATTTTCAGCATCAGAGACAAACAGATATATTTGAAACGACTCAGCAAGTCTTAAGGAAAAAAAAAAGAATTTTCTTTATATCATGGGCATACATCTTTATGTTCTCGTTTTCTGAAAGAATAGTCTCATTCTTTGTGTAAGTCTAATGAATTCTTGAACTATGTGAGATATTTTATGATAAACTTATATTCTGAACTATCTTGTAATTATTTCCAGGAATTCCTCAGCCGAATGGAACCATATTGAATCATATGACACAGAGAAACCTCTTCAGTCTTCTATCTTTGTATAGTTCTGCTTAAAAAAAAACAAAACAAAAAAGCAGATGCACAGAACAATCTCTGAGTTTCTTACATTCCACACGTAGTAAAAAAATGAATGCAGTACTAAGATTCAGCTTCTTTAGTACTCAGCTTTCTGAAATGCTGATGCCCTAGATATCACTTCTGCTCTACTTTATTGTGTCACTCTTTCTGTATGTGAATACTGATTATTCATCAGATCCAATTTGGTATAACGAAAAAAACCTTCTTTGTGGAAAAAGTGTCAATCTCTCTGAATTAATTATATATAAGGAGAAAGATTTCCTGATTTCAAGCTTACAGTTTCTCTTTGGAATACCACTTACATGAGGAGGTTATGGTTTGTGTTTTGTTCCCTTGTCTTACTTTGGTCTTTTAGCTACATAATTGTTCAAAAGCCAGATGCATACTAATTCATAGAAAAAGAAAATAAATGTCTATAAAACACAATATATTGGGGTTTTTTTGAGAAGAAATGTAGACCAGAAGCACAAGATGAGCAGACTTAACTTACTTCCCTAGTAGCTGGAAGCAAGCAAGAAGGTAATCAAGGCAAACAAACAACCTTCGTATTTGCAAGCTATTCTATACCTAAAAATAGATGGGGTGGACATATACTTTTTCTTTCTAAGACAACTTAATTGGAAATGAAAACTTTCTCAGAATTGTGATATTAAAGGGAAAAAGTATGCGTATTGCATTCCTGACCAAAATATATTTCTTCTATACGTTCTCCTGAATTTTGCAAAAGGTTTCCATTTTCAGATATTTAGTAGCAAAAAATTTGACAACTTTGTATCTTTAGAGTAACATAACATACTGCACATTTTCAGTTTGTGGTTTACCATTAAATGCAGTATCAGCACAGCTTAGGGCCTTCCTAACTTATATAATTTCTAAAACTTACATTGCAGCTCCAGTGAGTAGAAACTTATTGGTCTCTCTGAAATTATTCTTTTTCAAGAAGGAAAAAAAACTTCAATAGAGAGAAGGAATCTGGTCTTACATTACTTCTGTTATTATTCAAACCAGAAAATTTATCAGAAATTCAATTTATGAAAGAACACTACAACCTCAGAGACAGTAGTCATCACTGTACTGTAGTGTTTGTAAGAGCTCAAAATTAATATTAAATATTTTGTAATTCAATATTTTGTACCTTAGGAAAGGCATATAAACTTAAAAGGATCTCTTTGGAATTATTTTCATCATTCTTAAGACACAGATATCGTAAGAGTAAGAATTGACCACTAACTTTCTCCAAATCTTGTAGAAAAACATCCCAAGAGAAATGCTTGATTAGTTAGCTTAAGACAAGCTTCGCTGAATGTGGAGACCTTGGAAAAATATATTGGAAAGTGGAAAGGAAGAATGAAAAAAAAATTGTTTAGCCTGCACTGCCTGGGGCTTCTGCTGTTTTTCTGAGTAATGATGAATGTCATTTATGGGTAAGACCCAAGCTTTCTCAGCAGCCACAGATGTCTGCATGCCAGAAGCTAAGGTTGAGCTGGGGAAATACACGTTGCTTTCTCTGACTAATTCCTATTCCTGTAAGATGTATGATAAATGCAGGCAGCTTCTAAGGGTGAGACATTCATTCCGGGGTCTGTCTTTCAGCTCCTTTTAAAATCAGACATACTGGATCCTCACAAGGAGTTCAATGGATCACTACTAGGTTTTGGAAGAAAGTGTCTCCAGAAAACCTTTTTGCAATATGCTGTGTGGCCTTTTTCTGTCTTGTTCTTGACACGCACAGGGCTTATCTAGAAGATTTATGCTGTGATGCTGCAATTCTGGCAGATGATATTAGTGATTTAGGAAGGACCTGTTGGGGAAGTAAAAGCTCTCCACTCTTAAACTGAAAAAATCAATACTCTTGCAACACTACTGGGTATTTCTGGATGATTTATTCTTACTAATTATCAGTGCTGCAGCCTCCATGGCTGAGATTTCACCTAGAGTTTCTGCATATAGAAAAACATGACTAGTTGGAAAATAACTAAATATGATGGTTGTAAACGTAGCATGCAAAGCATCTGAACAGCAAAGATGGAAAGATGAAATGTGCACACAAATAAAGAAAAACCAGAAATTTATTTAAAGGACAGAAAATTAGTATTTAACATTTCTCTAATTCTTAACCCTGACTCACTGTGACTATGTTCATATAGATGAATACCACTCTCTATCAATCCATCTCACCTGATTTATAGGATATTAACTGGATATATCTTGTCAAAAGCCGTAGACAAAATGAAAAACAAGTCAATATTTCTTAAAATTAATGACAGCAGAATTCAAATTCTTTAGAGAAGACTCATGCAGCTAAGTACTTTCTGATTCAATTTACTGAATATTGCATCAAAAATTATGTGCATTTCCAAAATTGTGTTGGAAAGCAATAATGTAAAATAACATTTTAGTGGGGGTTGGGGGTTTTTTGTTGGGTTTTTTTTGGTTTTTTTGTTTGTTTGTTTTGTTTTTTTTTTTGTTTGTTTGTTTTAGTTTGGTTTGGTTTGGTTTTTTTCCTTTTTAGTCTAGAGTCTGAAAAATAATTGGTGGAGGGTTATTTTATTTAATTAATGTTACAATATGTAGTTCCTGGAACAAAAAATGTTCACATTGAAATACTTTGATGTAATAACTAAGATAGAATCTGGGAGTGCCTATAATTTAATATTGAATTACATTTTTAAAAGACATCCATATGTACTTTTCTTTTGTACATCAATCTCTTTAACAAATAAACAGAATATTCACAGTTTTCTGGGAAAAATCAGAGGTATCTTCCATTCATTCTCAGTTGCATTTCCAAGTTATAGTTTTAACTGCACAAATAACTGAATGTTGAAGAGAAAAACTGCCAAGTTCACACAGTCTAAACCAAGCAGGCAAATTTAATTTAAGGGTAGTAGTTCATGGGACCTGATGAGGTGCAACCATGAGTTCTGAGGGAGCTGGCTGATGTCGTTATGAGACAACTCTCAATTATTTTTGAAGGCTCCTGGAGAGGTGTGTGAGGACTGGAAGAAAGAAAATGTCACTCTTATCTTCAGGAAAGGCGAAAAAGGAGGATCCAGGGAATACAAGCCAACCAGATTCATCTTGTTTCCTGGGTAGGTGATGGAGCAGCTAATCCTGGAATTCGTTTATAGACACATGAAGGCTAAGCAGGTGATGAAAAGTAGTCAGCCTGGTTTTACCAGGGGGGAGTTATGCTTGACCAACTAAATCATAAAATCATAGAATCATTTAGATTGAGAAATGGTCATTGAGTCCAACTGTTAACCTAGCACTACCAAGCCCACTACAAAGTCATTTCCCTAAGCATCACTTCTACACCTCTTTTAAATATCTCCAAGGATGCTGACTCCCCACTTCCCTGGAGAGCCTGTTTCAATGCTTGATAACTCTTTCAGTGAAGAAAATCTTCCTAATCCTCAATGTAGACCTCCTGGAGTACAGCTTGAGTATGTTTCCTCTTTACCTATACTTTGTTACATGTGAAAAGAGATCAACCACCTCCTCACTGAAACCTACTTTCAAGTAATTGTAGAGAGTGATAGGATCTCAATAAGTATCCTTTTTTGATCAATAAGTTTAAAAAGAATCTGAAAGCAGTCTATAGTGTCAGCACATAATGTTTAACCCACTACAAATGTACCAAGGCCAAAATCCTATAGCCTGGGATTCAATCTAGTAGGACTGCTAGAGGTACAAGTTATTTTTCTGTGCTGAAAATCTTAACCATAAAGTGCTACAATCCTCAACTGCAGCTTTACTGACCCCAGTCCTGGAAGACAAGGTCTTTGTCTCTTTTGTCCAAAGGGCACTGTGGCCAACAAAATTGGTCACCTACAAAGGAGATACACAGGCCAGAGTGTTGGGCAGAGGACAGTGTGGCTTGACACAGGCAAACAGATGGAACAGCCACAAAAACACAGCAGAAATGTAAAGAACAAATCTGTTTCACTACTTTGCTAACCATAGGCACCACCACGCTCAGTCCATCCTGACAGGGAGGTGAGCCTGCTATATGCACGAATTCATCGGAGTCCCACAAGTGTAGCTTACCACCATACTGTGATATCCTCTGAGCCTTTTTATAATCTCTGGTCTTTGATCTTCTCTCTCCTAAGACAAGGAGCTCAAGCATGTCCAAGAGAGTGTCTCCAAGTCTCTCCAAACATCCATGCTATCTATTCATAAAGATTTTACTTCTCAAAAGGAGAGCATACACAGCAGTCGGCATACCATAAGGGGTTTTCCACACTGTTATTCTCCAGGCCTTGGCAACCTCAGCTACAATGTCACTTGAACAAATCTACCAATCTTTTCACCACTCTTCTGCTTTTAACCCCTTCCTGCCAACAGGGACCAAGCAAGTATTCAGCAATGAGAACTGCTGAGTATTTTCAATCCTATTGTTCTTGAGTACATGAACTTGCCTGGACTGAGAGTGCAGCAGGCAAGACTTCTCTAGGAGTCCTTTTTCCAACCCTCATAAAACGGCTCTGGCAATTTGGCTTTTTTTTTTTTTTTTTTTTTTTTTAA
>JANRGV010000001.1:82908594-82920794 GCA_024734035.1 Alethe castanea | reverse complement strand
GAGGAGGTTGTTTTTTATTTTTAAATGCTGAATTATAAAAACTTCTTATGTTCTTACTTCTGAAAATATAGCACTGCCATTACATATTATTTTAAAAATTGAAGCTTCATAGTAGAAGGCTGTTGGAAACCAGTGAAGGCATAACACAGGTCACAACACAGAAATATTGCTGCAAGGTATGCACTGTTGTTGGTTTTTAAAACAAATATATGAGAAAGGAAACAATGGTAATCAGAATGGGTGAAGTATGCTTCAGTGTAGGTGACAGATAATGAAGTTTTGCATTGGCTTTTCCATAGCATGTTATTCCTTCTGGGGGATTGATGTGTGATTATAATTACACCCCATGAGAAATGGTTTCAAGCTTGCAATCTAGTTTGCTTTGTGTTTGTCATTTTGCAGCTATAATTTTCGGAGGCTGTGTGTTTCCTGTGACTGTTACACTTAGAATAAATTATATAGGTGGAAGAGGGATGCACTGTCAGTGCTCCGTGAAGAGTAATTTGCCTGGTATGAGCTCACAAGGCATTATATTACAATGTTATAATTAATCAAGTACCTTTTGGCAAGTTAGTGTCAGCTGCAGAGCAAAAGACTGCTGTCACATCATGACTTGCTAGTCCTCATTAGCTGTATAATAACCTTCAAAATTGCAGGGGCAGGCTGACATTACTTAAACAACACAGGTTATACCCCTGTGTGCACATGCTCAGCTGAGAAGACCTAGTAACTTCCATAAATAGGTACTTTGCAGTATTAAGAAAATATCATAATCTGGCCTCTTAATTCTTATCTTTTTGTTTTGAAAGGCACGGTTGTTCATGAACTGCAAATTTTATTTCTCGTTTCAGAATATTTAGGTGCTTATTGGTGCAGAACAGCAAATTACTGAATGAAGAAATTGTAAGAAATATATGGTTTTTTTACAAGAAAAAGTGGTCTCATGATTCACCTACAATTTGAATGACTGCACAGTGCTCAATAGTGTGTACTCAAGTCTGACTTCAGCTCACTATACAACAGATTACATCTGTCCATCCATCACTCTACAGCAAACCTGGGAGAGATATTGACAGCAGACACGAAGTGGTGAAAATCAATCACACCACACAATAAATTCCCCTTAAGTACATAGTAAAGGCAAACAAATTCTGCATCTGTATCTGAGCAATACATCTGAAAGAGATGCACAGGATTAAAAAAAACCTGCATGAGAAAAATCATTGCCAATGTTTCCTTCTTTTCTTGAGCAGAGAGAGGTAGCAATCACACGCAAGCTTTGAGCGTCACAGCTTAGTCTTTGCTCTCTCTTTGATTTTGGATGCTTTCATTTTCTCATGCACAAATAAAAGCACCTTTAGGTGATCAGAGAGGCATATTATGGACTCTTTATGAGAAGAAATGTTCAAGATTCTGAAAACATGGTCTTCTGAGGAATATCAGATTGGATCTTAAGAACAGAGATGTATGAAATCAAAAGATATTTTTAAAAACTTTTGCCAGCAATTTGTCTGGTTGCCAGTTAATCACTAGAAGAATATATCATTTTTACTTTCCAGATGCTCTCTAAAGGGACAAAGAAAAAAAAATTAAAAGAAGAGCAGTGTGTATTGTGAAGAGGAAAGTGAGAAAATTAAATCACAGTAAGGTATGTGTGCCTAGTATTTGTCTTCTAATTCTCTTACATGCATCTGTGATAGCTCTTTCATTTTAGTGAGCTTCATCTTTCCTGATGGATCATATCTACAGTCATTGACAGGATTTTTCCAGGCAGTATATAGATCACTTGTAAGAGGTATGAAAAGTGGCACTCAGACCACCTGTGGGGTGAGACCAGAGAATCACCAGGATAGAAAAAAGTCTCTGCTGCTTCACCTGGGAAAAGATGAGCTGTAAATGCCTTTCCACACCCACTTCAGACTTATGCTCTATGGGGCAGTGTGTGTAAGAGTGCCTGGGAGCTTCCCTCATTGTCTTAAGGAGGTGATGTTGCCACTCAATGACACTAGGACAGCAATGGGAACTCTGACATTGAACATGGGTTGGCATATTTTATTGGGATTTTCACAAAAATACTTCAATTTGCAGTTCAACTCAACCTTTCTAAAAAGAAGGTCAAAAGGGTTTACACACATGCACACACACACACACACAAAAAAAAAGTAAGAAGCAGCTAACATCACAGTGCAATTCATAAATACTGCACAAAGCTATTTGCTGAAATGCCTCTTTTTGTAGATAAAAATAGCCCAGGTCTATCCTGAAAATCGAAACACCAGAGGTGAACTAAAAGGAACTCAAATTCAATTCCCTTATTGTATGCTTTTAAGACTGTTGTCTATATCATAGTTTTCAATGTTTTCAGTGTCGATCCTGCAGTTTTATTAACTCCCAAGACCACCGGGCAGTGAAGAGGTAAAGTAAGAATTGAGCGAAAATTGGGGTTGAGGGAAGAAACAGTGTTAGTATTCCTAAAGCATGACAATCAAATAGCCAAGAGAGAGCCCTCCAGAGATCACAACCTTAGTATATTTATTTTGTTCAAGTTTGTATGTTGGAAATTGAGGTAGAAGAGAATTAAGTACAGGAGCAAGGCAGGTTAGCAAGAAGGGCATAGGTCATCACTGACAGAAAGCATCTAGAATATTTTCAACCACTTTTCCTCATCTGTTTCTAAGAAGAGAATGTATTTAAGTGTCTGTGTTCAATATACAGTCTGGGGAGCATATGAGTACACATTAATGGCTACTTTTTCTCTTTTCTTTCCTCTATTCAATACTTTTTCTGAAGTTGTTTTTTTTTCCCATCAGCCCAAAACAAAGGTATGATTCTTATACAGTTAAGATAACAATTGTTTACCAATTAATGCATTTTCATTTTTCATGACATAACATCTGTATTCTTTATTTTTGGAACCATTTGCTTGTTTCTCTTTTGTTCTCTCTTTTTAACTAACCCTGATATCATGTGGTGTTTAATTTGCCAGAGGACTAAATTCAGAAAAGTTTCTGTGATATAATGTCAGCATAAATTCCTGAGTATATTTAGTAAATAAAATTGTTCATTTTTTCATAATAAAAAATCTATAGAAGGAAAGAGAAGGAAATGACAAAATATCAGGTGAGTAACTGTGTTTGCATTCAAGTTATGAAGCTAATGTGATTTCATTCATAAACAAGAGCTAAAAACTTGACAATCTCTACAGTTAATGGAGCTAATGTAAGGGAAGCCCCTCATGGCTTATAGACAAGTCAGTGTAACATAACCAGTGATGTGAAGTTATCTTTGAATTCTAAGGAATTTATAATCTTTCTATGCATAGAGGATTTGTTTTGTATGCAGTATACATCACATCACAAATAGCTTGCAGTACCTAGATTTATCAGGACTTTTTAATTCTTGATGTCAAAACTAAGAACCACAGCAATCACAGAAATTTTATCACTGATCTTGTGATTCTGTTATCAATTCTTCAGCATGTCTTAATTATCTTGCAAATTTTTCTGACTCTGGAGTTTGGGGTTTTCTTTCATGAACAAGATAGAGGTGATGAATACATGCTCATCTCGCAGATATTGTAAATTAACAGATTTGTACTCAGTTTGGAAAGTCTGATATGTTCAGTGTTGTGTTCACCTCAAAATCTGTGAATTTTCTCAAAATGTAGCAGAGGTGGAAATTGCCCACTTTTTGTACATTAATATTATGTGACATGTGATGTGGTTACTGAAGCCTTTAAAATTCTGTCCTGAAGTTTTCCAGTATGTTGATGATTTCTATGATTACTTCAATGTAAGTATATCAGTAGAAGAAAACCAAACACCCATACACACACACCCCCCCAAAAAATGAGATCATTTGCTGCATTTGTAGAAAACTTTGTATCACTGATTTACCCATGAAATGAAATTGAAATCTCATGTGACTGCATGATAGAACGAGAATATATACCTTGCTTGCAAGATACTCTCAGGATGAGCCTTACTTTTTCACATACTGTGATGAAACAGTCTGCACCATCCCTCACCTGTGTACAGACTAACTTTGTATTTGATCAAGCTGATCTGTAGTGGTCAGTGCTCTGTATTACAATGTTCAGTCTTCTCCTTTGACTCATTTCACCCACAGAGAATAGCCAGAAAGGACTTGTCTGTGTAGAAGACTGCCCCTTACCCTTCTGCAGAGATTTTAATTTCACTTTTGTCCTTTCCTTGATATTTTTTTCCATTCCTACTGCATAAAAAATTAGGGTTTGGGTTTTGTTTTTTGTTGGTTTTGTTTGTTTGTTTGTTTTTGTTTGTTTGTTTGTTTAAATTTTGTTTTTGTTGATTTTATTATTCCTCTGTTTGGTCCTTACTCCATAAACACTGGATTTTGAAGTGAACTTTTCAGATGCTAATGTTGTGGGAGCTCATTAAGTGGAGATTAAGACTAATATCAATTTTATTCACAACAGAACATGTTGCAGAAATCTGGAAGGTTTAATTGAGATTAAGTTAACTCAGAGACTGAGAAGTGTCAACTAATTACACAGGAATATTTTTTCAGTGTACAGTACCCTGGCTTTGGGCTGAATATTGTTTGCATCTCTAAACTGTAAATCGTATGTTTATATAAGGTCCTCCAGAAAGTTTAAATATTTTTACTGGTTCAGAACTATCCACAGTATTCATACTGAGAGAATATCATGAAAGCATACTTGCTGCATGCTCTAAGAGGCTGGTGACTTTAAAAGAGCACAACAGAAAGTCATGGATTTAGAAGAATGCCTAAATATATCTTGATGTTGCAGAAGCAGCTTTCTGGTATTTCAATGATAATGAAATAAAACACCCTTAATGATGCCATTTATTTCAATATTATTCTGAATTTCTCTAGTTTCATGTTTATGTGATTAAACCATATCTGTGCTTTCTTCCTACATTTTATATAACATGCTTAGTCTTAAATATTCTTCATCTCTTCCATACAACTGTGGTAGATAAAATTTAAAAAAAAATCGCAGTAAATTTAAATAAACTAGACATAGTTACAAATACAAAAAGGATAGTAGAGAGCTAAAGCAAAAGAAGACTGAGAAAATCCTCTTAGATTTAAATACAATAACATCAGAACTCAACTCAGATAGTGAATATTCAACACGCCATTGTTGGTCAAGGTCATTGTTCTCACAGATCAGATAGATATTATTAGGACAGATATTTTAAAATTGGTCTGCCTTATTAAAATATTAAAAACTGAAGATAAAATTCCAGCAACTAGAAGTCAAAAGTGAAATAGCTCTAGAGAACTGTAAGTATTTCATATTCTAAACACATTTAAGAAAAACAGGGCAACAAGTACACAACACAGAGAACAAAACACACAATAGATTCGCCATCTAACTTCTACTTAGATCTGATGTAATTTAACCATTAACCATTTAACCAAGAATTAAATTACAGCAAAAAAATTGCTGTATTTCTTCTGTTGCCATTATCTGCAAATCAATATCTTGGCATTGCAAAGTAATGAAAACCTCAAATTCCCTTGATTCCACCGTGACCAGAAAGCAGTCCCTGCTTACATCAGTGGTTGCCAGTCCATTAAATGTTTTCAGGCAGTGCTCCTGAACCTGAGGCTCCACTCAGCACCAAGATGAAATTTGCTCCATCAGATTGTCTAAATAGGCAGCTGTACAATCTGCCTTTTGTGAAATCATGTGACATCTGCATGTCCAAGACAGATTTGTATGTTTTCAAATATTAATTTATCAAAAAAACAGCTTTCAAGATCTATGCCATATCAAAGAATGGATGACAGTTTTGAGATCTCCTTATTGTTTCTATCAGTTCTGTGGGATTTATGAGCCTTTATGTCACTGCATCTGAAGAAGGGACAGTAGACTGGAAACAATATTTTACTGATTTCTGATCCTGGCTTTTTATAGAGCCTGAAGAGTTGGAAAGCTGTTGATTTCAGGACTGAAACTAGGAATGATATTTTCTTGTAACTGTCTTCACCAAGCTAGAAAGATCAATGCAGCCATTCAAGTGATCCTATGAGCCTCACATAAGCTTTGCACGCTATTCTAGATGGGGAGAAAGACACTCATGAATGGTAGAATAGGTTCCATCTGTTTTAGCTCAAAATGTAGACGCTCACTCAAGTAGTGAATTTCATTTTAATGGTGGAAAATCTTTCCTCCAAACAAATTAGGGATAGCCCATGTGTCATGGTTTGACTTGGGTTTGCCAATTTTAATAAATTCAGTTTCTTTTAGAGATAGGATTTAGGAGAAAAGACAAGGCAGGCTTAAAACTTAAAAGGGTATAAGAAGAAATTAATAACACAGGAAAAAAAAAATAAATTTCCAGATCATTCCCTCCTCCTCTCTCCCTTACCTTCCACATTTCTCAACAACAACACACAGACAACTCTTCAGTCAGTTATCTACTTAAATAATCATTTCAGTTCACTCTAGAGAGAAGAGTTCCTTTTTTTGGTTTAGGCTTAGGGAGTGTCTTCACTTTCACAATCTGCATCCGCCCGGGAAAAACGGCAAATCTTGAACTTCCTCTCATCTTCACAGTCTTTCCAGAGCTGTGTTATGGGTTATGCTACACACTTGGGGTATTAAAGGCAAGCTGCTGAAAGACAAAATCCTCTTCATCTCTTTTCTTATTAAATGTCTCTCTCCATATTTCCAGTCCCAAAACAGAGAGCCTCATTCCCGCGGGGCAAAAGATCCTTTTCTCAAGCACTTTAACCTCCCCCAAATAAGTTCCCACAGTTTAAAGAAATTTCAGTGTAGTCCAGTCCCCTCAGCCCACAAAAAAAAGGTTTACAGCTACTTATCAGTGGCATCTCTTAAATCTCTTCCCATTTAGAAACTTAGCTTTCATTTCACTGACTTCAGTAGACTCCTTGCTTAATTCTTCTCATTCAGGGGAGCTCAGAAGATCTAGAGTCTTATCCAAGCATTAAAAGAATTAAAATTGCATCCAGAAAGTGAAGGAGCTGAGCTAGGCCATGCTGGAAAAACTCCAGGCCACATGGAGGAGGCTGGACAAAACTCCAAAGCTCAGCTGCACCTCTTCAGGCCACGCAGTCAGCTGGGGGCTTCTCCTTTCAGAACAGGGGCAAGGAAGAGACTCGGTGGCTCTCCCACCCCACACCCAGCCAGGCCATATGGGGAGGGGGAGCCGGGACGAGATGAACCCAGGGCCAAGCCGAGCCGAGCCGAGCCGAGCCTGGGGCCAGGCCGGGCCGAGCCGAACCGGCTGTTACCCTATTCTCCAACGGAAGTGGAAAAAGACAGGTTAACTTTACCAGTGTAATTTATGAAAGCAAAATAACTTTTTAATTGGTTATCCAAGCTGTCAACCACTAAATCAGGTCTCTGACTGGTCCCCGCAGCCCACAGAGGAAGCTCCCAGAGAGGGGACAGCCCTCCTCTGTTTCCGGCCCGTGTTCTTCCTCTCAGACCCCTCTCAGGCCACTTCCCTCTTTGTGAAACCAGTGCAGCGTGACATAATGGTTGTGAAAAGCAACTCTTCTGGAAAGTGTAGGATGTCGTATGAGTAATAAAATATCCCAATCTGATCTGCTGCAGTATTAGACATAATATTATCATAAAAAGTGTAGTTATTCTTAGTGTGGCGAAAACTACAGGAAAGCTTAATATCTTTAAGCAGGTTTATGGGACTTCAGCAAATCTGTGTAATACATCATTTCCTGGAGGAGAATAACTAAAAATGTAATTGTTTGCTAAATACTTTTCCAATGGTCCACTTCAGTGGTATTTCTGATTTTTTGGTATTTCTGATTTTCTGTTCAACAAGATACCATTGAATGATTGCAGGAGAAATAAAAAGCATTTTTTAAAGTAAACACAAAGAAAACTTTTCTAAAATATATTTGAACTAGCTATTTTTGGTCAATACTTCCTTTTTTTCAGCAACTGCAAAGAGTCAAAATCAAGCATTCACTTGCCACTGCCTACCTCAAGTAAAATATTTTTTCTGTGATTTGTGGGATATGGGCACATTGGCTATTGCAATACTATTTGATACTGACTACATTTGAGTGAATAATTTACAAAGAATATAGTATTCTTCTGAGTTAGTTTCTTGCCCTTCTGCAACATGTCCATATCCCTGTCATTCAGATGTATTTTTCATCTGAATACATTTTCATATATCCATATGTAATTGAGCACCTTCACTTTGAATTAGGCATTGAATGCTGACCTGCAGATACACCTGAAGGCTTTAAGAGACCAGTCTTAAGGCTTTGATGTCTTCATTATGTGGAGCACTTACCCATTATCTGATCAATAACTTTGTCTCCTGTTTTTCCACTAATCCAGCTTCAGAAAGCTCAGGTTTCTAATTAAATGTAGAATAGCCGTTTCTCACTTAACATTGCTCTGTTTGTTTAGTATGAATTTAATGGGCCAAGAGTTCGTGAAGCACACGAAGAACCAAATTCAAGGACTTTCTTAGATTCATAAGCTTAATCTGCCTTTTCATGAGATGGTCTAACTCCAATAGACGTTTAAAACATATCCCTAGATTTAAAATATACAAATTGAGCCATTGGTTAAAAGTAAGAACATCTGTTTTTCCTGTTTCTCTTGATGGAGCTAAAACTATTTTCTCTCAAAAGTACCTGTTTCTTCCATCAAATTTAATAAAATTCTAGACTTTCATTCTATGCACTAAGCAAGCTAAAATGTTGAGGTAACCCACAATAACTGTGGAAATTGGACATTGCTCAATAGCTGAAAACTCAGAAGTAATTATCAATAAAATAATATAGTAGAAAAAAAATCAGTGTTTAGAGAAATACTCCTATTTTCTCAACATCAATCTTCTTGTTTTCCTAGTTTGAATCATCTTGGTAAAAGATGGGGGCATTTTATAAAAAGCATTCCTTGCTTGAATGCTGCTTTTTTAGCCTGAAACAATGACCAGGGACAATGTCAAGCCAGCATCCCCTGTAAATGCAAAATTGTTCACTTCTCTTTGCCATTAAATAAGAATAGACTCACAACCTTCTATGGGGGGAAATGAATACTTTTTTTCATAGAAATCCTCTTTTCATAGATTGAGAGAGCACTCCGTAAGAGAGGCAAAGCTACCAGAGGTCAAACAAAGTGCAGTATGAACAACCACTGCTTTTGATTTTCTAAAGAATGCATTCATAGTGCTAACAGAAAGTTTTCTTGACTTACAGTGTTTTATTGCATCTGTCAGTCCTTCCTTTGAGTAGTAAGACACTACAACCATATTCTTTACAGATATATAAAAAATTTACACTACTAAAACCTTAAAAAAAATCAGATCTAAACACCTGTTTTAATAGTGCTAGTCTTTGACTCCTCTAGCCTTCAATATGCATTGAACTTCCTGAGTTCCACTTGATATTATACAAGCTGCATTCATATTCATACTTTTTGACTGAGTGTGTGTGATTCAGACAGCATAAATCCTTTCTGCATTTTTCTGGTGAGTCAGTAGGCTTATTTTCTGCCAAGTGACCATTTTCTTTAAGCACAAACAAAATGGAAAAGTTCTTTAAAGAAATAAATATTGCCAAAAAAAAACCAAAACCAAAAACAAACCAAAAAAAGCAAAACCAAAAAAAGGCAAAAAATGAACAAACAAAACAAGCAAACCGCAAAAGAAACACAGTAAAGCAAATAAAAAAGTGCAAAAACCCCCCAAAAAATCAACCAACCTATCAACCAACCAATCAACCAACCAAACAAACAAATAAACAAAAATAAAAATAAGTAACTCAATTATTTGCTTACTAGATGAAGGCTGACACTTTCTCAAGGCTTATTTAAAGAATAAAGTAACTTTCATCACTGCAAAAAGGACAAGCCCCAGTTGTACTGGTTTCTAAGAAACTTCCCCTCTCAAAGCGAACACAGAGACAGAGAATAACCCTTCCATCCAGAGACAATTGTATTAAAGGTTTCAGCACTCAGTGTCATCCCTCCCAATTTTGACTATTCAAACCTGTAACATCTTTAGGCAGCATCTTTTATTCAAGTCAAATCTCCTAAAGAGAATGTCAATATCTCCTAATGATCAAAACAGTACATTGCAGGGCAGGCTTTGAGCCCCTCCTCAGCACATCACCTGGATGTCTATTTGCTTGAGTTTGGTGGTAAAATTTTTGGAAGCTTGGAGGAAGACAGATCTTCCATCCAGTCAAAGCTCAGTGTAAAACCTATTTTTATGGGTTATTTAGTTATGAAACAGCTATTAATAGCCACAGCCTTCTGTCTCACTTTTTAAAAGGTTGGGAAAGGCCTTCAAGCTTTATATTACATTTATCATGATAAACAAACTATATGAATTAAAAAGATGCAATAAGTAACTTACAGGAATTGCCTTTTACCTGCACTTCATGTTAACCTATTTTGTTTCTCACAATTTTAGTATTCTGCTTTATTTAACTTACTCTAACATTAAATAACTCATATATTTTCTTATATTTATTCAGAAATATCAACAGTATTTCTGTTCTGATCCAGACTTCAATATTTTTAACTTCCACTGAAGATAGTAATGACTATCTTATGCTTTATACAAAGATTCATTTCAATTAAAACACTGTGAGATGTGAAAAGTATTGTGGAATTTTGTTCATACAGTTTCACCACAGAAAAAAATATTTTTTGTTATGTCCTATCTAAAATATATGAAGAAAAAAAAATTGAGGTGTCTATTTGAAGAAGCAAAGGGTGTAGTATAACCTGCTCAACTCCTTCATTAAAAATAACTGGTAGGTTTTCAGTATTTTTTCAACCCTAATATATGTTTGCAGCTTTTCTGCTTTTTTATAATGACAAAGATAGGAGAAAAAAGGATGAGTGGATATAATTGTTGAATTTATAGCTATTGAAAACTAGCATACACTGTACGTGGTTTAGGAAATTATTTGATATTTATGAAGTCCCCATTTTCTATGAATATAGAAATTCAATAATTATCGCTGTCACTGTTTGCTATTTCTATGCAATTTGCTTTAATTTAAAAGAATTTGAGGTTTTTGGTTGTATCTAGAAAGTGATAGATGTTTACTAGCTATTCCTCTGGGTTTATGCTGTTGGATATTTTATTAAAAATAGGTATGAGTCTATAATTTTATACATTTCAAATCTTTTTAAAAGTGCCTAATTAAACTGATAATATCCTTTTCCCAATTTTCTCATCCCACTTACATTTATGCTATATTACATTGCATTGTATTACACTGTATTTTTACCTATTCTTAGTTATTTCCTAAGAAAGAGCATAATTGGCAATCACTACTGAGACAACTTGCTCTTTGATTTTCTAGCTATAAGGGTCTTTCAAATATTTAATGGGGTGGATTCTTCATTCACAGAATTATTCTACTCCTGCTGTCTTCCCAGCCTTGACTGTGGGACGTAACATGGCTTCTCAGCTTTGGGGTCTACAAACATGTTGTCTCATGCCCGCAAGAGGATGAGGCTTGGGCTGACATTCCAAAGTTAGGCCTACACTCTGAGATCCACTTCAGCTTTTTTTTTTCAATTGATAAATGATGGGCAATTCTTTTTCACAGTTTTCCTTCTTAACTGCATAAGTCAATTGCATTTTTTAAAATGACGTATTAGTAACTTCTCAGAAAGCTGTGGAAAAGCTATGAATAATTTGCTTTTGGACCAACATTTGTTAGAAAGACAAGTACTTTCATGCCAAGGTAGGAAGGAAAAAATCTGAATTCTAACTTTGAAACTTGTACGTGAAGTGCAATAGATGTTCACACAATTAATGAGGCGCGCTTCATTGATGGCTTTGATATAAGAAGGCTTATAAAACTGTCAAAAATGATTCAAAGAATATTTTTTATAACAAGATCATGACCTAAACCACACATCATATGTTAGGTTTAGTAGGCATTCTACACCTCAGTTATCAAAGGAGTATATATAAACTTAAAATAAAGCACTCTTCCTGTATAGGAAACTGACTTGACTCCAAAATAAACTCTTGAAAGGGAAGGTATAAAATAAATTGGAATATAATTTTATAATTTTTTTATATTTAATATAATTTTTATAATTTTTAATAAGTTTTAATAAATTTTTATAAATGAAATATTGGGTTGATTCACTGAGAAGACATCTAAAGGTTTATGAAGGTTCTTACTGCCATTTTATACTTAGGTATGAA
>JANRGV010000001.1:82872073-82891240 GCA_024734035.1 Alethe castanea | reverse complement strand
ACATCAGAGAAAGAAACATTCCTATTTTTTTACAATACCATAAATGAAAACTTTAACTAAAACATACTGCATAATGAATAATATCAGTACCGATCGCCTGCAGCCAAACCTTTATCTATTTTGTAATTCTTGAAAAAACTGACATTTCTTGACTCTGATTTATACAGTTTACTCAATTTTTCAGCTCAGGTGGTGTGGGTGTGACTGCCAGAGTGGCTCCTGGATGAGGAGGAAGTTTCTTTATCATTCTATGAGGGGCTGACATGTTGATGGTTAAAGACATAAAACAATTGGCCATTTGCAGAGACAGTAGCAACCTTGGCTGGGGACAGGTTTAAACCACCTGGCCAAAGGGGACGAGAGGAGGTTTTGGGTATGTGATGGTAAAATCTGTGATCTGCATAAGGCAGAGGGAGTGAACGCCCACCACCAGAGACTACAAGCTGGATTTTGAACCAGATAGGTGGGTCTTGAAAGGACAGTGATTTTTATCACAACAATGCTCCCTTACACAGGTGGCTCAGATACTGTGGGCAGATACTGAGACATCCATACAAAGGCCTGAGGGTGCTATTCATTTCTGAGGGGGCATAACTGGTTCAACTATGCTGATGAGAGAGGCAGCTGTCATGCCATTAAAATGTGTCATAAACCACCAAAGACCCCTGAAGATTCCCCACACTGCTTTTGGGGCCTTCGACAGGAGGACTGTGCATGATCCAGAGTGTTGCAACAGACAGTGTAAAACTTCACTCCAGGGGAGTTATCTGGGTGTTCCCATGTAAACCTAAGCACATATTAACCCATTGAACTTCGTGTTTTCTGGGATTTCCCCCACTCCCAAGAGATCAAGACTACGACCACCACTTTGACCAAAGGACCTGTGAATTGCAACAAACAAGTCTTGTTGACGAGATCTACAGATGGTGATATCCTTCTACTCTTATCCTTTGTTTTTCTTCTCCTTATACATTTTCTTCAGTGTTACTCTTTATGTCTTTGAATTGCTATATTACTAAATATAATAACCAAAACATCAGTCATTCTAACCTGTCCCAATGGATCTACAAACAAGAACCTGAGTTACCCTCACCCTCAGGGGCAGGTCAAAACGTACTCTTGGCCCCTTTCTGGCTATTAGGTAACTCTTGTGTTAGATGTTTGGTATGGCATTTGATATCATGCCATGCATTTGAACTAACCCTTAAAAATGAATCATTGAATGCTGAGGTACAATATTTACTCCTGAATCTTAACACTCATTATGAAAAATCCATTTAAAAGCTAATAAAGAGATGGAGGGATGACATTTAAAGACATATTACACTTAAGCCTTAGAACAAATACATGCTGAATCAGTGATCTTATTTAATAACATTTGTATCCTTTTTGTTCCTGTTTAGTGATTATATTTAACCTTAAAAATTTTGTAGATCAATGCCTATTAACTTTAAACTTTAAGATAATAAATAGCAAGATTACTGACCAAGTGAAATTAAATTTTAAAAAATTAGATGCAGTGTACTAAGTATTAATTTAAACAGGGTTTTTCTACAGTACAAAGAATGATGTCTTTAATATATTCAGATTAAATTCTGAAATATTGAACTCTTATTTTCTCACTTATCCTTTGTTATATATCTTTCACAACTTACTGCCCAAAAGTTCATGTGGGTTAATGATGTTATATAGGTGCGGTATATAAAATTAAAGAGGCTGATAATCCAATGAGATATACAGTAGAAAATCAGGGAATGTGCAAAACCAGCCTTATGCAGTATTACAAATGGGGAAAATCTGGTACTGGATAGATAAAACTTTATTGGAGCCTATCTTATGGCTAATTTCACTTCTACCTGAGCTTCCATAAGGAAAAAAAAAAAACCTTAGAGAACTTCAAATGTGTTCAAAAATAGAAATTCTGTAGACATTAAAAAATGAAAAGAAGACATCAATATTAAAAATTACTTTCTGGTCCTCTCTTAAAAGTTCTTGGCTAACTCTTTGGCACCATCTCGACAAGTACAAAGAGTTCCTTTAGTGTAATAAAATTATTTATTTCAATGGATAAGCCCCAAGATGTAAAAGCACATTACCTAAAGAAGTTTTAATTTCTGGCATATCGAAACAAGGTAATGAGATGAATAAGAAAGAGACTTCATCCAGAAAGCTGCTTTCACTTTAGAAATTGAGGCAAGCTAGAGTAATTTCAGGGCCAAAATGGAAACCAGACAGGTATTTTTTCCTCAAGCAAGCCCTAGAAGAGGGCAGGAAGCATTGTAAATAAAGGTATTCACAAGGTCAAGGAAGTGGATGTCCAGCAACATGAAAGGTGCATCACCTTGGATGTCTAAAAGTTACCAGAATGTGTCATATCACATGGAAGATAGAAGAAGACATTTGATTTAATTGTTCACTATTGGTTTGTAATGAAAAAAAAAGAAAGGTTAAACATGTGAGCTCTGTCAAAATGCTTGACTAGTTGAATCTCACTTGCATGCCAGAACTTGAAAGTCCCAGAACACTAGAAGCTTTTATAACTAAGAAAGGTCTGAGCCTTATTACTGGCTTTTGAAGACAAAGTTTAAATACTTCTTGAATAATATATGTGACTTGCAGTAATATTTTTTTTATACTCACACTTAGGCATATATACATAGACAATTTTTAAAGCTCTGTTAGCCTACAGGATTTGCATAAGCTTCAAAACCAGTAAGGTTCCCCAAAAGTGCTTTGCAATACAGTATATTTTGAACACAAATCATAAAGTTTGAGCTAATGGCTGTAGTCACATTAGTGCTGAATGAACAACTGGGCAAAGTAGGCTGATTTCATGAAAGCTTCCCAGCCTTGTTCTGGCTAAGTAGGACACATGAAAGAGATTTGGTGTTATTGTAGAAAATAAAACTAGATGACAGTTTTCCAGGATGAGAAAAGGAACTTTATTTCAGCATCACACACATGAGCACATGGGGGTTTTTTGTATGAATGTGCTCTTTAACCCAAATGGAAGTATTTTTAGTAAAAGTAGGCCTATAACAGAAGTGCCTTTGGTTTGAAAAGTGAATTACAAACAATAAATGCAAAAAAGGCATTTGGCATATAAAAGTTATCCTGTCAAATTGTGTTCCTGTGAAAATAACACAACAGTCCATTAAATGTTCACTCTAGTTTACTACCCCTCTAAGAGCTATCAACTGAAATTATTTTAACTCACTTTAAAAATGTTGTACAAAATAGTGTCATAAGTATAAGATTCTTACATAACTACTCTGAAACTTTAGAAAAAAGCTTTTCCCCCATTCATCCTTTGAAGAAACTGTGTTTAATATTAGTTTTACTCAATTCTTACAGCATTTTTTTAGCATCCTGACTCTGTGACAGGTATGGAATCAGCATACGGCTAACATTTCTTCATCCTTAATCAATGAACTTCAGACTTCCATCAAACAACATCTACCCCAATCTATATTTACTTTCTTCCGCAAACCATTATTTTCTCCAAACAAAGTTTTATTTTCTCTGTTTCACAAACAACAAGATCTTTATGTTAAAAAAACTCTTTTTGGTGTGGAGACAGCATCCAATATATAAGAAAGATAAGAAATCTTTGTGGTTGAGGCATAAAAAACAAAGAAAAAATACTTTTTTTATTAACACCAAGAAAATGTGAAAGATTATCCATTAGTTTCAACACTAAAAATTTAGTTTCCACCTATACAGTAGTTTTCACTTAATTCTGTCATCACAACACGGAACAAGAAACCCTTATTCAGACAATGGCCCAGTTCTTTCCTTTTAACATACCAGATTTTTTTCATCATACATATTGGTCAAAGTAAACTATTTATAATATTGAAATTTTAATGTATCATTGCACTTCAGAAATTATTTACTTAGAGACACAATTTTAGCAGAGGATAAATTCACACAAAATTATTGATTTCAGAAGACCTTTCTAAATATATAACTAATGTAGATTGCTGCTTTAAATTTTAGAGAAAAATGCCTGGGTAATTCTGTTGTAGTGGGAGATATAGTAAATTTGGGGGAAGAGCATGATCTTTCTTCTCAGATGTATAAAATTGGGCCACATGTCCCTGGAGTTAATGTATGAAAATAATGCACTTTATAGAAAAATGTTGGTGAAGTTTACTTGGTATGGCTTTGGTACTTGATTTGTAGCAAAAAATGTGAAATGTGAGGTCAATTAATATACTTTTTTCTGACTAGTCCTTTCTTTTTAAAGTTATATTGTGTTGTAATGCGATGTGTCAGAGATACAGAAAAATGGGTGTGTTTCTAACATGATAAAATATAAACAAAATAAGTTCAAGAAGACACATCGCTTATTCACAGTTCTTTTTCCTGAGGCTTATAGTTATTTTCATTAAATTCTTTTAGCATGTCAGATAGCTGTGATATTTTATGCAGAAAAACAGATTTTGAAAATACAGAAGAAACTAGAAGCATAGTCCTGCGCAATATGAGTGGAGCTTGTGATCCTAAGACTTTTTTTTCCCTTGAAATCTCTGTAGGTTCAAGGGAGGATATTTTCAAAACACCTAAGGCTCAGGAACTGAATGTTCTTGTGAGACTTAACTGGTACTTGAAAAATTCAGTGTAACCACATACTATTCAACTGAAGAAACAGCAGACACAGAATTTTAGAAATGAAAATTGCTGCTGGCAAAACTATCCTGCAGACAAACAGACATGCATGTTGCAATATTCTATAGCCACACAAAAAACTGTCAACTGCTGATATGGAAGTAGTTAAAAAAGTGTTAACTATTCTTTGTCTAGAATCAAGGAAGGTAGAAGACCCCACAGTGTAAAAGGAATGTTTTGCAGCAGAACACCTTTCTCTCTCATAATATTTTAATATTTATATTTGTTTCCTCTTGCTTTCTGTTGCTTTTTTGCCCTTAATTCTTACTTCTTCTGGCCTATCTTTAGAAGGGCAGATAATTTGCTTAGGAAAAAGTGATGTAGGATGAATAATTTTTTGCTCAAGCTATGATATATCAGATGCTTTGTATTCAGGCATTTTGTACTTCAATTAGTAGAAAAACCATGCCTCAATAGGGATGGTTTCATTGGCTCAAAGTTTTACTAGATTAAAAAAAAGGGAAAAATTCCTTAGAAATGTACCTGCAACATATAGCAAAATTATTTCCAGTGGGTCCATTTCAGAAGAGTAACTAATAATGAAAGTTATGTTTCTATATCCTTCCATACCAAGAAAAGAACATGCATTATCCTTGTTAAAAATTATGAAGGGTTGCGCAATGAAAATCAGAGTAGTGAAATTATTACTAAAATCAACAAATAACATCATCGATAGATTATAATGTCAATTTTTATAAAATGCATGAAGTTAAATGGTTTGCTTGCTTTTTGTTTCATTGTTACTTTGCTTTTACTATCACACTTTCTCTTTTTGCATAAGAGTGAAAACCTCTAAGGTTATAGCTTCTGCTGCTTCAAAAAATACTACATATTAAGTGAAATAAATCCTGATTTTCCAAGATCATACCAGCCCTGAAAAAACTCCTTGTTATTTTCACTGGATTAAGAATGAGTTGCTTTCACAGACATGCAAGGAATTCAAAAACTCTGATGCCTTTACAATAATTTGATTTGGTAAGGAAAGAGAGATTTCCATGTTTCTATAAATTTTTTTAAGCAGAAAGAATATTGTTCCTTTTTCTTCTCAAGCAGGAGGTTTTGAAAAGTATACTAAGGATCCCACCAGGTAATTTCCTGAAGAAAATTTTACATTATCTTGATCTTGCAGCTCAGTCTATGTTCTAATTTTGACTTTTTGGTGACTTATTTGAATGTATAATGTTTAATTAAATCTGTGGTGTGATATTTGCTGGAAGTCCTGGTATTACAAAATTGTTTTACCACTTTCATACAATACAGAATAATGTATTACAAAAATCATTAATAAGGCATGAAATTATAAAACCTTGTGAAAATATATCACATATAGCTAAACAGATGAAATTGTTTTAGGAAAAATTTCAATTAAATTTCTTACAACCGCACTTACAACCACATATTTTTACTTGCAGATAGAAACAGACAAGCTCTTTAAGTGTGATCTTGTCATAAATAAATCATTTCTGCTCTTATAATTCCAATGACCTTTAACACCTTTATCCCAGTACAGCACTACATAAAGCTCAGCATATGATACTTTTCCAATCATATGAAATAAAAGGAGAGATTTCAATTTTCATGGAATATTCATGTAATTCTCCTCATATTATTGAATCATTGATTGTTTTCTTACAACCTTACAAAGTCCTTCTCTCTAGAGAAAAATTTCAAAACAGTGGAGCAACATGCAAGGTTTCTTCAGCTGTAGTTTCTTGTGAGAGATGGTATATTATAAGAAATAGCTTCTGGCAATGACAGCCACATGAAAAATATTTCTGCACTTATAAGGAAGGGAAATCAGGGAAAGGGCAAGTTTACAGTTATTTATATGTTAGTGCTGTATGCCACTATTTTAATTAATATTTCTATTTATGTTACATAGTGAATTATTTTCAGAGAAATCATTGGCATGGCACCTGGAAAAAAAATTATTCAAGGTACATCTGTCAAGAACTGGCTTTTCAGGTGGCATGTTACATCAACAATATGCATCAGTAGTAGACAGCTGTGTCTCATTTTATTGCCTATAGATCCACAACAAAAATTTGTAGTGATTTTTCCACATATACCTGACAAAATCATCTGTGGTGAAAGATGGTACAATAAAGTAAGAGACAAAACTTTCATTGATTTTCATAGAGTACCCTGGCTTTCCATATTTCAGCCAAAATAAGGATTTTTTTTTCCAGATTCAAGCAGAGCAAAGGTATACCCAATGCCAAGTCAATTCTTTCTATCAACTTAATGCATCCAGACACAAATTACAGTTGCCTTTCAGAGTCCCCAAGCTCTTAGTCTCTAATTCACTTTCCTTTCATGCTGTACTTCCTGAAAGCTACATTATTTGTCCATGGTAGCTCCAGCTTTCAAAGCACTTAAAAGATAAAGGCCTTACAAATTCATGTAGCTTTTTCATAAAAACAATTCTCAATAACCTCTTACTAACTGTGAAAGGGGTCTTCCAGAGTAGATTCAATCACTCTTCGAGAAGCATTTTTGTAATCCATGTAGAAATGCTAATACTCTACCACCTTCCTTACATGTTACTACTGAAGTGGTTTAAAACTGTTGGTTATGTATGTCTAAAAGAGTTTAATGTTTTCAAATTTTTTTTTTTACTCTGATGTAATTTTTGAACAAACTAGGAATAAAACAACAAACAATAGCTGGAACTTTAATTCTAAATGAAGTCATACCTTGAAGGATGAATTTAGATTTTCAAGTTCAAGTTTGCATGAAAGTGTTTAGACATCCAAGTCTAAGGTAGCAGACTTTTGTTAACAACTGCTGAATCTGAGAAGTTCTAAGAAATAATTTTTGATCTGTGCTAATGTTATGTTCAAACAAGTTTGCTTATTTATTTAAATTACTAAATTGACCTTCTGTATGTCCATACAATGAAATACCTACAACATCAGGTAGATGCATGAATTCCTAACTACTATAAGCATTCAAAACAACCTAGCACTGGTTTAATAAGGTTTATTAGTAATTAATCAAATTTATTAAAAAATGTATTATTTTGATAAAGAGAGAAAAATATTCACTATCTCCCAGTAGGTGAAATTTACAGAGTTGAAGCATTGGGCACTATAATACTCAGTGTCAGCCATCTATTTTCCCCACCTACAGGAATGCAAGGGTTTGCCACTGTAGTGTCATTTGTGTAGGTGATGGCCTGAGGCTCTGTCACTAGGGTGGTGGTTTCTAAAGCAGAGCTTTAGAGCTTTTTTAGAGCTTTTTGTGTCAGCTACAACTCTTACTGTGTAAGCCAAAGAATGGCAACCATCTGAGTCTTTGACTCAAATATCTAACTAAATATGCATTGCCAACACAAAATAATTTGTACTAAATAAATTTTTAGAAATTTTGCAATTTTCTAATTTCTTTCCAATGTGCTTTTATATGTTTCAGGCATATTCCCTTCCATATCATCTTTTCCTATGGTTTGAATATGATATTTCCTCTCATGTGTGTGTATGTATCCAGGAGAATGAGCAAGCAAGCAAGAAACACTGGTGTAAGAAGAGACAGCATGTATTTTTGTGTCATTTTACGATATAAAAAGAAAACTCACTTTCCTAATGTATTCAATGCCCTAAATACCCTTGTGGGCAATTAAAAAATTCTATCTGGCTGCCTTTGAGTCACAGCACACTTGACAAGTTTGGCAGATTCCTTGTCAGTTTGCTGAACCTGATAGAAGAGCAGGTAGTCTCAGGCTTACACAGTTCTAGTTTTATAACTCCCAGAGTCCCTTTTTCCAAGAAAGATCTATGTACATATCCATTCTAACAGCTTTAAGAGCTTGAACACCTGCTCCTTTTAAGTCTCCCATCTCATGCCATTATTTATAAATACTCTGAAACACATTTCATAAATCATTGTTGGTGCATCAGTGAAAGAGATTTTTAAAAATGCTTTAAATACACAAATTGGTGCATTGAATAAGTCCTTGAAGAAAAGGACTTTCCCTCATCAATAGACTGAATTGGAACAACACTTTCAAAATACATGTTTTTATGCAATAAAATAGAGATTTGTTTTGCATGTAATCTAAGATTAATTAAAATTCAGGGATTGAAAACAATTATCCTTCTCTGAGATTTCCTGCAAGACAGAAATATTTGTTGGCCAATGATTAGAACAGCAAACCCATTAAGTAAATTAATAACCCAAATAATTTAAGATCTCTAAGATTTCTGGTGGGAGTTTTAAGCAAAGATCCATTACATCTGTTTGACATTCGCACTGCTGCTCTCATTGTTGTTCTTAGTAAAAAATATATACTTTTTCTGAGACCCAGCAAACAGCTGTTATTAATAGACTGAGAAACAAATTGTAAATTGGACCGTTAACATCCCAGAAAGTGGTGCTGTTGAAAGTTAGCATAAGCAGAAAAAGGATTGTTGTATTCTACCCACTTTCAGGGTACATGGAGTGTAGCAGCATCAAGTCATAGTAAACTGAGGGCAGTGTTTGCACAGAATGATAGGAGCAGAATAGCTCTTGATTTATTTTTGTGGCAGGAACTGTTTAAACTGAAATAGGTCTCTGAAAGAATGTCTTTGCTAGCTATTTTCAGGAAAAGATGGAATTTAGATTGCTATCTATGGACAGAAAATTCCTGTCTGTGTTATCACTTTCCTGGCTATTGCACGCAGCTACAGAGAAGCCTGTGTTCTTATTTACCTCCCCACACTTTTAAAAGATAGAGCATGAAGATCAGCAACGGCTAGAAAACAGGCCATCTGGAACAGTTTTTGTCTGTATGAATTGTTTTAGATCTAGGAAGGCTTAATACCATCAGTATCCCAGGCCACCTAGTCCTGGCGGTAGCCTAGGGAAGAGAGGGCAGAGTAGTGAAGATGAAGCTCATGGAGTCTTACATCAGCTTTCTCAGCATAAGGAATGAGTTGGTAAATAGCAGAGGCAGGAGAAATGCTGACAACATGACTTCACAGGGACAGCAAGTACCTGGATCCAGCAAATGTCATCTATATCTCAATGTGAACCATACAGCAAAATCCAAATGCACAGCACAGAAGGGTTGTGGGGAGGGTATCTGAAAGTTATTCTTTAAGTGGAGGAGTTCAGTTCTATTCATCATATCCAGACCACTTACTTTGGACCTAGGACCTTGAAAGGCTTTGAATTTCTTTTAAATGCACCTATTCAATTAATTATTTTGAGACTCAATAAATGAGGTTCGGCAGCCTACCTGAAACTAAGGAAATTTACAGTTGTCAGCAACAGCTACAGTGAAATTATAATCTATCCCATTCTCCATTTTCATTATTATCACCAGAACGTGGTGTCATTATAACTATTTTTTTTTAGTTAAAAACCTTATTCTACAAGCCAAGTAAAATCTACGTTTAAAAAAACTTTGTTCTCTGATATACCATATGGTTTACTCAATCAGAAATGGTTTTGAGAAACTTGGCAAGAGTAGGAGGCATTTATATGTTTTTCTATTGCATAAATAACTAATAAAGACTATCAGATTTTTCAATATTAAATCCCACCAGAATGAAATATCTAAAAGATATTTTTTATATATGATGAAATATCTTTTCCGTATTTCATGGCCTTTTTTAACAGTTTTTGTCTCTCAAAATAGGCATAATCCAACTAATATATTATGAAAAGCATTTCTATTGGATATGAGATTTCTACCAAGACTTTTCCAGTTCTTTAGCTCCTTTCCATATTTAAGAGAACTATTTATTTATTAAAAAGCACCAAAAGAGCTATTCATTTTCATCATCAGTTTTCCACTGGATTTCATGTAACACTTTGCTTAAACTTTTACCCATTTTCAAAACTAGAATTTACTTTTAAGATACATGTACAATTCTCCCACCAATATTTATGTATAGTCTTTCAAAACCCCTGGTGCCTATATAACTGAACAGCAGGTAAAGCTTATGGATGAAATCGCTTCAGGAAAAAGCCATAAACAACCATGTGTATGATCCCATTGTACCCCTCCAAGCTGAATTTTCAGCACTTTCACAAGCTGTCAATAGGTCTCTGAAAACCCACTTCTTTAAATACAAAGACAATTAATCCTCTAGATGGTGTCTACTGAATTTCGTGGATTGGAATTTTCTATATTAGAGGTATAAATTCCACATTTTCAAAATCTTTTTTCTTTTGTCAGATCTGGTTGTTGAACGTAGTCATAAAACTTTCTAGTGTTATTTCTTCTGTTAATTAGTCAACATATTTTGTAAGTTTTTCTGGAGAACATAAATTGAAATGCAGGTGATTCTGATTACAGTATTTAGGCATAAGAGTGTATCACCAATTTTTTAATTTTAATTTTTTAGCTATATTATAACATTGTTTTGTTTCAGAGAGTTTGTCATACCTGTAAGTAAATATCTCTGAATGAAAAAATAACATTGCCATCAGTAAGATATGACCCATGGTCTAGTGGATTCTACATGAAACAGTTAACCTTGAACTGCATAGCAAATAAAATGTATTATATATAGAAATTGTGTAATAGACCAAGATTACTCAGTCACTCTTTTTGGAAGATTTTAAAGCAAACTGTTTTTGATTTGGAAAATCAAAGCAAAATCAACTTTCTTTATGTGTCCTAGTTTAGGTCAAATACTGACATTAAATGATTAATCAAATTTGGTGGGCTGGTAATTAAATATAGTTTCTTATAAATTAAGAATTTCATGACATCAAGATAAAACCAACTTACCTTTCCAACAGAAGTAAAATAATTATTAATGAAAACAGGGAGCATGCATGAAAATCCATTTTCTTTGCTACACATTGTGCTCTCCAAGGCCAGGGCTATAGCTAAGAGATTTTCTGTATCAAAGTCACTGGTTTTTAGGACTTTCTCTGGACCAGTACCCAAGCAGGGTGTGAAGACTCACCCATGTTTACAACAGATCGTACAAAGTATTGACCTAACTAGTGTTATCTCGAGCTTCCCTTAATTCCTTGTCCCTACCACTAACCATAGCCTACAGAGTTAAGCCCATCATGAGGATTATCTTTCCAGACTCCCTTGGGAACACATCCTGCCTTGTTAACCATATTTGCCACTAAAACCATCAATGAGATATGTAGCTTCAGTATTCTCCACTACATCCCGCATTACACTGATTTTTATTGGCTACCCCAGTGTTCCCCAGACTTAGTGTCAGCACCATCAGCCAATGGTTCTTTGGGGCAGAATAACAGATTTAACCGTCAATTACAGATGAAGATTCAGATGACAATGGCTGAAACACTGGAATTTCCAAGTACTGCAAGGATAATTTCAGCCTCATCCATTCCTCTTATCCCTCCTTACAAAGAGAAATATTTCAGAGCGTATATATGCATCTTGAACCATGAGAGGAATGCAGGCAAAATATGGTACATGCATTGGATAGAACTCCACATTTATTCCAAAACACACAGGGAAACAAGAATAGAGGACAATAAAAATGCTCAGAAAATAAAGCATTTGCAATTTGTAGAAGTGTTTTGTAATAAGATCTAGCTGAAAATATTAATTATAATTAATTATTAATGATTATAAAATGTGCAACTGTGTTCAGCTCCATTTTTACATATATAAATGGTCCACAAAACACTGTCATTGGGTATGCATGCTCTTTTGATTAATGATGTCTCTGAAAGGAAAACCAAAAGAACATTATTTCCAGACCAAAACATAAATATGGATGCTTTTAACAAGTACTTGTGACAAAATTATCATTTTCTTCTTTCATGGAAGCTTTACGGAAAGGTTTATTCTTTAACTGAAGTTGGGAAAAAAACTTCACCTTCATGCTTGTTTTCTGATAATCTTTACACTATGTGCAGATTTAAAAAAGTTTAGTTCTTAATGTCTCAGGGCTACTGCCTGCTTTAGAGAATTTACCTTTGAAAAGTTTTTTAATATAAAACCCCTACTAGGAATGTTCCACCACTATTATTATTTTTCACTGAGTTCCTCTGTCCTTTTTTTAAAGTGTTATTGAAAGGAAGGACTTGGTTTTATATATTTATTTCTCTTGCAGAGAGGGTTGTCTGCAAGTACATTACTGTCAATAGTACTAATTAACACGACATTAATTTCTCCTACATTTGCAAACATATTTTAAATTAATTTCAGTACACTCGACTTTACATGTAGTTTCCAAAGTATCTCAGCAATTCAAAAGTCTAGTAAGATTTTGCTGTTAAATTCAGAGGACTCTTTCTTGGCAAAAAATAAGAAAATGCATCTGATTTCTTTACTTCAGATTTCAAATTCTCTCCCTTTCTGTCCCCATTTTCTCCATCTTTATCTGCTTCTTATTTTAGTTGCTCCTGTGGCTTGTAGCTACATGTCAGATATAGGAAATGACTGCAAGTCTCTTAAGACACTATGCTGATTTTAAAAATCAGTGGGGAAATTTGGATTCAAGCATCCACCTCTTAACAGCAAAGGGAGAAAATATTGAGAGAGATTACAGATTGGAATCACAGTTCACTGAAGAAATTGCAACAAGTACAACAATGCTAATAAAAAAAAAGACGGTACAAAAGCGAGAATGGTTTGCTCCCTGCTGAGCTCAGTTTCTATCAGTCTGCTGCACTGGTGTGTGTGGAGAGTCCTGGAGGAAGAGGAACTGGTGGAGGAGAGGATAGGATCTGCAGGTCCCTCCGCTGCAGTAAGCGAGGCAAAAAGAAATGGTGCACCTCTAGTTGGGCACCCCAGCTTTTCCTGATGAAAAGTCATCTAGCTGTGATGTAGGTGATATTGAATAGCCAGCAGTAAAAAAGTCCACCCCTTCCCTTTTTATCTGTGACAGACACCATGCATGGCAATATGCAGACTATTCCCCTGGGGGCATCTAAGTGTCCTGGGAGAGGTTTTGGACAACTTAGAAAGAGAGTTTGGACTGAGGATATGCATTTAGGACTCCCTGCTACTTGGCATCTACTGCGAAGTGCATTTCTAATGTAGTATGAAATCCCAGCACTGGGAAAATACTGTGCTGAACAACTGCTGTGGAGTAATGATACAGACACAAAACAGAGCCGCTGGGTTAGTTCTGTCAAAAGCTGAGGGGTTCAATACAGAATATTGCATCTTTAAAACATCAAGCTGTGAGTCCAGCCTCTGGGTCTGTGATGTGATTCTCTGCATAACAGAGGAATATTTCCAGGTGTCAAAAAGGAGCTAAACGGGGAGTCAGTTAAAGGCCTAGAGGAAAAACTGGCTTCAGAAATATGCAAAATATATTCAAAAGCATAAGAACATTACCTTAGGTTGCATAAAGGCACTTACCTCAGATGAGATTTAATGATTCTGAGCTCTTAGGTCTCAATATATTCCCCTTCCATACACTCTAGACACAGCAGAGAAGATAGGTAACTTCCTAAGCAGGTTCATAGTTAACACAAAGTTAAGAGTAAACATCTGTCAGAAACAGATCTGAGGTGCAGTCTTCTTCTTAATTAGTGTATTTGAACCTATTACATTATAATATTAATTTTTTAATTATATAAGTGGCAACATCTTAATCTAAGAATGCGGGACAGGATTAAGAGACCTCCTCCCTAGGGTTGTTTATAGACAGGCAGGAGGATATTTCCCAGGAAGTTAGAAAAATAGCTAAAGTAGAAAGAAGTGAATTGGATTCCCTCCAGCTAATGAGTTCTCAAACTACAGTGTTAGATGAAACAGCACTATCATTTATCACAGGCAAAACCAAGCTCAAGAGAGTCAGCAGTGAGAAGGCACACTGGTTTGGAGCCTGCAGGTAATCTTATGGTGTGAATCTCAGTTGTGTTTGAGGAAGAATTAATCATTTATGTGAAAAAATCACTGTTTCTGGGCATGAAGGGGAACATACCTTTAGGTAAGTGGAAAAGATTCCCAGCATTTAACTTAAAGCCAGAGGATATCTATTTGCACAGAGGAATAAGGGATAAATGCATCCATCAGATCTCTTCTTTGACAGTAACAGGGAAATGCAGATATATTTAAACGATTGCATAAGAAACTTGCTGGTATCCTCATCTCTTTGCTAGAAACTAGCTTCAGCATAAAACCAGACTTTGTAGTACCTAGATCAGATACAAATGGAAAAAAGGATTCTTCCAAGTGAAAGAAGGATTCTCTTACCAGGACATGACCACTGCATGACAGGTCACACAGGGATAGCTATCAGCAAAAGCATTGGTGCCTCTATATTTTTGATATATCAATGGATAAACAGCTGACAAATTAAATATTTCTGGGGAACTTGTACATAAAACATTTCTGAAATTAGAGCTACAGATATGAGGAAAAGGTCCTGTGTCATTGATCATGGATTATGATACATTTGATTTATAATGTAATGTGTATGGAAGAGTCAGGCTCCCCAAAACAGGCTTTTAAGTTATTCTGCATGTACAGGATGGTCTTTCTCCTGGAACTCAGGACATCTGATAAGTATCTAGAGTAGACAAAATTCCAAGTGTGTCTTCTTCTACAAAGAAAAAAAAAATCTGACTGGCAAACCCAAATAGAGGCAGCTCTATCACAGAGCTGTATAATTAATAATCACATCAGTTATGGATTTAAAGGATTTAATTGTTTTTTCAGAGCAAACCCGTTGCAGCTGAAAGATCTGACAGAAACTGTAGAAGAGAAACTTCTGTGACTCATATTTCACATAATATCCATCTCTAGCCAAGACGAGTGAGTCATAACTCATGAAAAATTAATTATGGTTCAAAAACTCAGATTAAAGAAAGATTGTTTCCAAAAAATCAGACCACAGACATATTTCTAACTTAGCACATCTGCTCCTCATGGCTACTGAAGTACTTGTCTGATGACTTCTCCACTATCCAAAAGTTTTTAATTTTTTTTTTTCATTCTTGTTAGGTATGAGAATCCCAAGGATTCCCTCCCTTCCTTCCTTCCTTCCTTCCTTCCTTCCTTCCTTCCTTCCTTCCTTCCTTCCTTCCTTCCTTCCTTCCGTCCCTGACAATCTTCATTTCTGCTACTGAACATGTGGTTTGGGAACACCTCAATGACTCCCATATAGTCCTGAACACTAGGAATTGACTCACCACTTGGAGAGAGAGTGAGTTTTCATGTATAATTTAGAGAGGAAGTAGGCAGTGATTAATAAAGGATCAGTGCAGTCCTCTTGAAGTCACGCATCTATTCACTCTCATTGAGTTCCATATTATGAGAATATGTCTTTCCACTGCCTCTAAATCAGGAAGATGATACTTCCATTTTAATAGCGTGAGCCAAACAAGACTGAAGTCAGTGAAGGTTTCTCCAAACACTTCAGTAGTCTTTGGATGCAGTGATAATATGCATTGCTGAGCTAAAGGTTAAAAAACACTTAAGATTACAGACCAATTAAAAGAGTTTTAATTGTTTCTTTTCTATCATGTTGGTGGTCCAACATAAGATTTCAAAGAGTGAAAAAGTGCATATAGAGATAGCATGTGTTATGTCATATATTTCAAATTATTTGACTGTTATTTACTCAGAATTTTTGTGTTTTTACTATGATTGTTATTTATTATTTTGTTGCTTCTCACTTAATTGGTGAACTAATTACAAGATAATTTGCATTATGAACTTTGAATATTACAACTTAGAAAAATACTCAAACTACCAGTCTTTTGGTTTTAGCTATATACATCACGGTCACTTATGTATTAAAAATAACAGACTTGTTAAAGCAGATACCTAAGTCTTTAGAAATACTAGTATTTACTTAAGTAACATTAACCACAAACCAAGAATTATTTAACAAGGTTGTCTGTAAACATTAACTAATAAAATACATCTTGGAAAATTTCCATTCTCTTCTGATTCAGTTTATGAAAAGGAAAAAAAAGAGCTAAATTCATCAAATAAATTATTCGTCAACAGCTATTTGCTAAGCTCTGTTAATTAAGCAGTAAGTTAATTACAAAACAGAATTATATGTGAGGGGACAACTAGGGAATCCTGCTTGTGAATTGTATCCTGGGATTGAACTAAGAAGTGTTTTTTCCTTCTTTCATCAACTAAGAGATGCTGTTAATTATTCCATGTATTGAGCACTCTAAGAATTCAAAACCCAATAAAATAGCAAGGAAAATTCTTTCTATTAGATTTTTTCTTTTTCAATTAGCAGTAGACTGGGAATCCATGTAGTACCTAATCACTATTCTTATTATCTATTTTTAGTTTCCTTTAAGGAGTCATTTTTCTCCCCTAAATCAATTAACAGTCAAGCCATTGCAACCTTAGGTAAATGTAGGTCATTCTAAATAAATGGGAAAACTGCTTAAAATACTGGAGCAATGTTCACTTTTAAAATGCTTATCAAATCACAGTACACTGTGCACCTTTCATACTGTCAAGGCCAGAGTTTTAGGCAGGATTCCTAAAGGGGTACAGACAATTACAAGTTCAAGAAGCTTACAATATTTTGTAACCTCACTCACAGTTCTTCTTATCTGCAGAAAGAAAAGTGAGCAGGTGAATATAATAGATGAAGGTATGTATCCTTCAGAAAATGTTTACACCTTCAGAAAAAAAAGATTGTTAAGAGGTTAATACTTGATATGGTTAGCAGAGTTTTTTAACAAAAGCCTAACTCTGGCCTTCACTATCACATAAGCAGATTTATATGCTTCAGCAGACACTACCCACAGTGTGTGTGGACAAGATTTAGAGGATATGTTCTTTCCATTATCTTCTTTCCAAATGAAACACATTTGTCCATTTTGACTCTTTAATCCTGTTAAACTGTTAAATAAGAAAAGTTATGCTTTTTTTTTTTACAAGTGAGGCTAAATCCAGTAAGCGGAATACAGACATAACCTATAGACCGTCCATTCTGTAAGCAATGATGACTTTATTTAGTTTTGAATTCTTTCTATAGGGATTATAAGAATTGTGTGGAATATTTAATATATAAAATACCAGTAACAAGTACAATGTCTTGATTTTTTCTCTAATTTATCTTCCTGTTGGTGGATTACATGGGAATTGCTTTCATCTTCTAATCAGCTAGTGCATACACAATCTTCTTAGTTTGTACTCCTAGCTACATATGCCCAAATTGCATGAGAAATTACTTTTGTAAGCCTTCAACCTCATGTTAATGAAATTTGACCTGACAAAGTTTTCCTGCTTCTGCTATTAAAACCATTGCAGTTACTTAGTTAATCTGTATAAATGTCCTGATTTTTCATGCTATGTATGATGCTTCTCAAATCTTCTTAAATCAGTATTAAAAATGTCACCAGTATACTTATCTTTTTGTACATCTCTCTTTGAAGAAAATATTAAATCAGACTTTCTTCAGGACTGAGACTTGAGGAATGCCAACACTAAACTGCCCCCTGATGCCATACTTCACTAAAAAAACATGCAAAATCACATTTTTCTGAGTAATACACTGGGGTTTTCTTTTGAAAATCTTTACTCAGCACCATTGATACACTTCTTACTAAGGTACTCTCCTCTACACCAATTCTGAACTTGAATGTAGGGCTAAGATTAATCCAAATGTTACAGCAGGATTCTATCAGCATCTACATACATGGCCCACTCTTATCTTTACTTCCATTTATTTATTGAACTTCCCATTCACAATCTATAGTCAGAAATAGCACTTTTTTTTTCACCTGGAGTTCCCAGTCACTATTATTTACTGAATGAAGAGCTCAGATCTCATTTGGTTCAGCAACAGATGCAAACAGAAATCTGAATGCCCTCTAGTACTGTTTGGTACAGTGCTACTCTGAGTGCTCACTCCAAATGTTGTCAAATATGTTTATGAGCAGTGGTGCCATGGATGAATGAATGCACTGACAATTGTAATGAGAATAAATGCTGATATTTACATGCATTTAAAATAAATAAAATTGATCAGGAAAGATTATATATTGTAGTTGTTAATCTTAAAGATAATTAAAGGATAGAGAGATCCCAGGCAAGAGCCACAAGACCTCTATTCATTAATCTCATGAGTAGCCCTCATGCATACTGAGTGATAACTTTCTCTTTGACTTCATTTTGCCTCAGAGCAACAGTGGTTTAAACTTGACATTGCACTGCATGCTTAAACTACACAAAAGAAAACCCAAACCAGTTGCTATGGGGTTTAGGATGGTTCTGCACACAGATTATTTTTTTAATTGGCTGAAAACTATTATTCTGGTCTTCTGGCAAATGAAAAAAAACAAAAACATTACTCATTTCACAGATGCCAGGGAGCTTCAGTAACTCCTGTTCAGGATTGATATAGGTGGATTTAAATAATTCACCTCAAATCTTCTCTTAATTTCTCAGCTGCTTGGTCTGTTCAAGTACCACTTTGATTCTTTGCAAATATCTAGATATTAGAGCTCTTCTTACATGCCTCAAGTCAGTAGTGTGTGGCCATTACAGGCCCAGGAAAAATCTTAAAGGATTTTTCCAGTCTGACTTTCTCAGCTTGGCTGGGACATTTTCCCAGCCAGAGCCTCTTTCTC
>JANRGV010000001.1:82836015-82856685 GCA_024734035.1 Alethe castanea | reverse complement strand
TTTGTTTTGGTTTGGTTTGGTTTTTTGGGGTTTTTTTTGTTTTTGTTTTTTTTGTTTTGTTTTTTGTTTGTTCATTTTTGTTTTGTTTTTTTTGTTTTGTTTCACACATTTAGAGAATATGTTAATTCTTTAACACCAGTTTTTTTACATTTCCCTTGTGTGACAATGATGCATCCACTTTCCATCTCTTTGTGGCAAGGTCAATCCTCATACTGTATATTTGTTCACTAGCATGAACAATATGATACTGTAGGAACTATGGTAACAATGATAAAGAGACACAGTCTTGCTTTCTGTCCACTTATATTTTCTTCTGTGTTAGCACAAATATTTGTGGATACTGAGAATTCATACCAAGAGAAAAAGAGATGAAGCCATAGGAGAAACTGAGGTTCAGCAATAAGGTTATATTTCCAGCTGCAGATACCACATATGATCTAGACATTGTCTACATATTCCCACCATGTAATATAAAATTTGTAAATTCTTCATGTCTGTTGTTTAGCCAGCTGGCTCTTAATGACTTTAATATATTGTCAGTATCTTGAGAGGGGAGAGTATTTTCCATCATATCTACCCCATCTTTTTTTTAAAGGAAAAGAATTCAAACACACTGATTTAATAGAATTTTTAAAAAATTTTTATAATAAATGATTTACCAGTCTTCTGTAGGCTAAAAACAAGCAAGTCAGTTTAAGTGCTGTCACTAGGTTTCCTAATAATAAAAATTTTCATCTGAAAAATAAAGAAATAACCCAATGTATGATTCAAAAATTGGATATGAAAATACATTTTGTCAAGATCTGAAAAGACATACTCCAGGGAATGGACAGTTAGCAAAAGTACACATTCACATATAGTCTACTGAATTGCTGCTGTATTTTCAAATAATAATAATAATAAGACAAAACTGTGGGAAAAGATGTTAAACTTGTTCAGAGATCACTAACTTTTTCTATGTGGAATCATCAAATTTGACAATACCTGGCAGCATTGGTGGGGCTGCCTCTAGACTGAGTATGCAAGACTGCAACAAACCAGACTGATCTGCAGAAGTGTCCCTCTCCTTCCTAAGCAAGTGGGCAGAATTTGCCATTGTTATTTTATACTCCAGCAATACTGAGGTAGGTGTTACTAGAGAACTGTATTATAGTGGTGCTGTTTTATTGGACTGATGCAGTTATCTTCCTTTGAGGACCAGCTATGAAATCTGCTGCAGCATGTTGTATAGACAAAAAGGGAAAGCCCAACCTGTAATTTTAATGCATTTTTAGAAATGAAAGAAAATTAAGTGATACTACCTGATAGGTAGAACTAACACACAACTTAGCTTGTCCTGTGCAAGAAAATATGCTTTGCAGGTGTGCGGTGACAGAAGAGTCAAATTTCCTAAATTTCATCAGTGGCTGTCTAAGAAAACTTTTTTGCCATAAGTGTGTTTTAGAAATACTTGTTTCTGCATTGTCCAGATCCTCAGAACAGGGCAGGACATAGATTGTCTTGATTCACTGTGATCCCTGATTTTTAACAACATTTTTGTCACACTGGCAGCAAGCATGGGTAAGACCTGCCAGACAGGGTAGAACCGTAGGAGAGATGCAGCAGGGTCTAAAAGTCACCTTTACAGTCCTCTTAAATCAACTCTAGTGAATGTTCGCTGGCTGTGGCTGGAGACTCAGTGCCAATGCAATTTTTCATGGAAAATTTGAAGAGATGGAAAAACTCTGCAAAGCAGTTCTGGCTGAAAAATCTTGTCTAGGCATATTTATGCAATTGTGTATCAGAATTCCATATCTCCATTAGTGATTGTAATTAGTCACTTACACCATTAACCATCCTCGTAGAGATTGTCTCCAGGTATTTTCTGTGAATTCTAGTGGTCAATGTTGAAATTTAGCACCAGCTTCAAGAAATTATAAGCTATCCAGTGTGCTAAAAATGAAAAAGATAGTATTTTGGCTAAAATAAATGTGTGTCTGCTTTACAAGGTAGCTTTTTTCAAAAATGCACTATGGTAACATCATCTTTTTTCAAAGACTTCTTTCCTTCCCCCATTTAAAAACACATTGTGATGTAACAATGAAGTAATTGCATGATGAATAGATGGCAGGAGGATTAAAGTTCCTTTTGAAGAAAAAAAAAAGGCAAATATTTCTAATTATCTGGAAGAAAAAGAAGAAAAGCAGATACTGGGATAATACTGCAGTGAATCACGCCCTTTAAGTGCTGTCACAAGATACATCCATCAAAGATGAGGGCTGTACTTTCATTCTAACATATATTTTTTCTGCGGAAGCTCCTGATGGAGGAGATGCTACTTTTCAGCTACAAACTGTGATAGTTTGACCTTTTGTTACTTAATTCCTGTGAGATCCAAAGATACACACAGTGCTATAATTTACATATGATAGAATTTTAATGCTATGCATTAACATACAGACTAAATAAAAATTTGAACTGGTTCTCCAACGAGGGGCAAAAATGAACTCATCATTAACAACAAAACCAAAAAATCCTCAAAGTTTCTGAGATCAGAAACCTGATAGTACCAAGAATGTTAGGTGTCCCATTCTCAAGGAGATTTATATTTGTACTGGGAGGCATAAAATGCAGATATTGTTTGAAAGGGCTCATTTTTCTGACATTCTCTAGGAGCTTTCATCTGAAGATGTAGTTTATAAGAAGAGGATATTCATTATTTTCATTAAACTGCAGTAAATGTACATATTCCAACATATCTACAGTCCCCAAGGAAATTTTTACCATCATATCTAATTTGGCCAGCCACACAATCTCAGCAAACAAGGTTAGTAAGGCATTATAAAAATGCTGATGAGTTTCAAGTGAATCCCAACTTGGCAATCATCAGAAAAACTATTAGTATTCAAAAATTATATAATGTCAAATTAAAGTACTTTCTCCTTCCCTTTCACCCTTGTCCAGCGTGCAGCATCTTCAGCATTACAGATTCTAAACCCTATGCAAAGATCAACAGCCTTCTAGTAATAAAAACAAGCATTTTGAATAACATTTAGGACTCAATTAAATGTTTATTTTCTATTGGAATTGCTTTAACAGTTAGGATTCTCTCTGTAAACTCATTCTCTGACAAGGGCAAGAATTCATCTCATATTAAACAGTAAAGCATATAAATCCAAACTACTTATTTGGATCTTCTAGGCTTTCATCTACACTGTTAAGATTTTCAATCAGTGTTCAGGATTTTATTATGTTTCTGTCCTTCAAACAGCACATTTTAGATGCTGTCAGTCTGCAGCAACTTCTTGCTGAAAGTGTTTACTTCTACTGTGACCATAATCGACAGTAAAGTAATTGGAGATGTTTAGACAGGCAGAGGACACCAGTTTCCAATCCAAAAAAGTGTCATTCATGAATGCAAAGAAAGTTCCAAACTCTCTTTTTACATAAAGCTGTAAACTCTCATTTTACATGACTGTAGCAAGTTCCTCTTTTCTGTAAGTAAAAGAAGTTATTTAAAACCACGAAGAATCCTTTGCTTCATAGTACATCTCCACTGTTATTGTTCCATTATTTGCTCTCTAAACAGCCATAAGCAGAATTTGTGGTAGATTCTTCTGCCAGGAAAGGCTGGATTGTGTAAGCACTGAACAAGGATTCTCAGGGAGTGTATCATCCAAAGGCAAAAGAAACAGAGGAGACAAATACAGGCTGCAAAGAACTGATTAGTTGATCAAGAGACTTGGATAGGTTCAATTTTAGAGGATCAGGAGTATCAATTACAAGCTGCCATGTCTTGGTCTTGCAATTAACGTTTTGCATTGCTGGATAAGTACATTTTAAAGGCACTTTTTTGAAGAGAATGAGTAGCACTTAGCAGGTGACAGATTTTTTGGCTATAAAATACAATTTTGGGCAATAAAGAGTGTTAAAGAATTTGAGTTTAATTTGTAAGATTATTTCAATCAAGATAATCCTGAGGGAAAAATGAAAGTGTTACATCATATTTGCAAAATCAATTTAAATTGGTTATTATTATTTAGCTTTATTATTTGGGATATGTTCAGTTCTTTTTTTTTTTTTTAATTTAGTTGGCTAAATTTAGATTGAAAACATAACTACTTTTTTTTCTATTCCTCGAAAACAAACTAAAATCTTTTAGTTTAGTTCACTATTATATAGTCAAGAGCAAACTTCTTTCAATTTTTTCTTCCCATGGGAGAGCTGAATTGTTGTTTCTGTTTGTCCCAAAAGATTTGTAACCAATGTAATTTTAATGTTTAACTTCACCAGTGAACCAAAACCAATACTTTGTTTCAATTTTTTTTGCACTGCTTGCTCGACGAATCTGGTATTCTAGTTATTGCCAGACGTTCTGCATCATTAAGTAAAACTGATTTCTTTTCAGTCTCTTGTGGTTTGTTCAGCTAGCCCAAAGCTGAAAAACTCAGATACGCAAATGAAGAGTGTATCTCTGAGGTACACCATATTTTGGAGAAAAGAAAGGAAAAAAATCAGTATCAAATGGAATAAATTCCTTATTTTTCCAAAGTACAGTTGTATAGGATCATTCAGAGTTAACAAGCAAATGAGTTCACTCTCCCAGTCATCAGAATTTTTGCATGATTTTTTCTCATCCTTCTCTTTTTTCATCTCAGTTCACTTTGACTGATCTTTTTTGTGAGGTTTATCTCTCAGCTGGTTTCTTAATATTCCATGAACATATACCACAATCTACAGCACAATCAAAAATCAAGTACACCTAAATCTTTCTGTCAAGGAAAGATGAATTCATAAAAATGTAATTACATCCAGTCTGAAAAAATGCCCTGAAGTATCTTCCATCCCTCAAAGCTGAATTTCTCAATGACAAGCTACTGTAGATATTTCTGAGCAGCAGAAACAGGTAAAAAGAAAAAAATAGCCCACAATAAAACCTAAACAAAACAAAAAAAAGCAAAAAAAACCAGAAAAAACCAAAACAAAACAATAACAAAAAACCCTAAACAAACAGGAAAAAAACTCCCACAAAACTCTGGCTGTTTTTTGTTCTATGACATCATAGTGGCAAACTTCTTTGTCTTAAATAACCAATTTCCAAACACTATCTCTTTTTAATACGTGCTATCTACTTAAAAAAAGAAAAACAAACACAGATTTCTCAGTGTATGTCTGGAAAGAGATAAGGCAGCAATTCGGATGCTAAGGAACTTTATCTGAAAAAAAAACAAACCAAACCAAGAAATTCTGCAATATCTTAAAGAATCCATTAACTTTTCTTAGCTTTCTTGTGGTGAGATTTCACTATACAAGAATGATTTTTCTTTGACCTATGAAACTTATGCTCTTAATGACTTAGCTTCTAGTGAAATCCACTATGAAGCAAGTTCCATGAAGCAGCTTTGACAAATTCAATACAACTGTTGCAGCAATTTTTTGCTTAGCTGACAAAACACTTCTTTCTTCATTTGTCTTTTTTAACCTGGTAAACATCATTTATCAAACGCACTTGTGATTCAGCACAATGGTACAGAAAGATGCAAAGATACTGGAGGTCCTCACGTGCTGGTGTGCTTTTACCAGGCTGATTGAACAAATGTGCTCTGAAGCGTAAGGTCTGTAAGTGACAACACACAAAGATTTATTAATAGAGCAAGAAAGACGAGGAACAAACATGCACTCAACCACCTAGAGCAAACATGGAACCATAAGTGATGCCAAGGTTCCGGTGGGGTGACAGGGACACTGGCTCATCTGGCAGCAGCAGCCAACCATGCAAATGCCTGTGGAACGTAAGAGTTGTGTTGCACCTTGGCTCCACCAACAGCAGAGCAATATGAGGGAATTGTGCCTGGTGTGGATAGCTTGGGAAGCACGTGGCCTGTGCTGCTGCCAACGTCAGTCTTGGCAGGCTGTCAGGAGGAAGGGGGTCAGCAGCTGTGCTGAGGGACAAAGTAGAATGTTCCTTAACAATTAAAGATGTGAGTTTTGTGACCTTTAGAATTATTGCACTTGAATAAGTTAAAGGTTGATGCTTTTCAAATCTGGCAGTGCAGACAGGTCTAAACTCCTGTTGGTCGGCCACACAGAAAAGAAGGATCAGCTGGATGTGCAGGTTGCCGTGCAGATTTTCATCATTTTAGGTAAATATTCTGCTTAGGGTAGAAAATGAATTTATAGACCTTCACATCTTGTTTTCTTAGCCACTTAATTCAGAAGAATCCCATGTCACTAAAAATATATAGGAAGGCTTCATTCTGTAAGGAATAAGAACTGGAATATGTGAGAGCTGGAATACACATGCCCTCATTCTCCTTACAGAAGTCTGGGCATATATGCTGATATTTTGCCTATGTTATTATAACAATACATCATAGAGATTTATGTATTAAAATCCTTCCTGAAATCTATTGTAAGTGGTGTCACTGATGTGAAAATTATCACATAACAGTGCAGGTATATGAATTAGCTTCATTAAAATGTTCTCGTAATACTGATCCAATTTGTTATGTTAAAGGAAGTTTTATACTTCAGCTATATTGTTCTGGACAGTTCTGGGCAAAAGTCTGTGAAGAAGGAGAAGCTTAATGAAACTTTTATTCTATCCAAGACAGAGATCCAGTTTCTAGAGACTTCCCTAGTTAAAATCCTGATTACTGATGGGCTGGGCATGAGACTGTAAGAGTGGTCACCTCAGTAACATAGGTGTGCTTCAGTACTGTTACTGCTGTGGCCAAGCCTTTTCAGTTTCCTGGCAAATAATTTTCGCTGTCTTTGTGAAAGGGAAAACAAAGCTTTTCCATGTAGGTAAAGAAGACAAGGTTTTTGATACATAAGGCTGTTTCCATTGATAAATGTTAATATAAATGTGTTTTATACATGTTGCTTCGACTCCAAGGAAAAAAAAAAAGGCACATTTGCAGAAGAAATGGGTCTGAGCCCTTCATTTTATGTCTGTGTTCAGACACTTCAAGTGATTGTACATGCTTTTCAGGTTGATTGCTGCTCTGTTCCTGTTCCTGTTCCTATTTTCAAGAGTATCATTTAGAAGACACCAGCATGAAGAAATATATATTAGAGGATCAGAAACAAAATAACTCTCTCTTCTGTTAAATGCAATAGAGTAGCTGCAATGCAGAGATTGGAAAGTGATGAAAAACATTCAGGTACAGTCTTGCTAGAAAGATATGTCTTTCACCAGAGAAAACTGTGTCACATTGATAATTATTCTATATAATAAACTTATATGGCTAAATAAAAAGATAATTCATACAGAAACATCATTAGTAGTTGAACATCCTTACTTCAAGGTAGAAAGCAGCTGCAGGATTAACTAATTTTTCAGTAGTAGTGCTTTAATTCTGGAGAAATATCAGTGATATGCAGAGTTGTTTGTTCCTTTTCAACTTGAACATAACCGAATTCAAAACTGGATTTCTATGTCCAGTAAGAGGTCTATGAAGAAACAAATCACCAAAAGTTTGTTGTTGTTTGCAATGTTTGTGAGCTAAGCTGTTGAGAAAATATTTGTGTTTTTCTAAATATTAAATATTTATGTTCCCTAAAACTTGACATCTGTTATCTGCATTATCCTTTGTATATGACAACTTCCATTTAGGGCAAAGAAAAGCCCTAGTATGCCGGGATCACTTTAAGAAGTTAGAGCGGAAAACAAAGCAAAGATGAATGGTTTATTATTTCACATCTTAAAGACATCATTCAGTACCTGAAAATGCTTCATATAAGTACAGCCGCAAAAGGCTATTGTTGAGGTCATACTTCTGGCTGGGCAAAGATTTGAGGATATTATGAAAGGAACTAGGAATAGAACTGCATGAAAACAGCTTATTTAGAATCCTGAATATGCAGCATTTTCATTTTCTACTGTACTTCAGACACCTATGCTCCTCACTGATTTGTATTGTCATGTAAGACTAGTATCAGCTAAGGTACATTATATTTCTTAGACATAACAAATAGTGTGAGAGATGTCAGAATATTATAGAATGTGCAGAGCTATACACAGAAGCAAGGATTACACTATCTTTTCAGTGGCAGTGAAATAACAAGATTTCTAATTCCTACAGCCTGAAAGTTGCATATAAAAAGTGATATTTTGAGAGTCTGGATTTTAATAAGCACATATATGATGGCATCATAAATGCATTTTCAGTTGTATTTTATTTATTCATTCCTGTTTTGGCTCAAGGGAGGGTTTATATCATGGATATATCTGTTCAGAATTTTAAGTTACAGGTTTTGAGGATTGTTTTTTTTTTACACTATAAAAAAATTACGGATCTGATTTATAAGCAGAACATAAATCAGTGAAATCCAGGGCTCTGTGCTCCAAAGTGTGAGTTTGATTTCAATTTTGTTGTTAATGACCTTTGCTAGCTTATTTCTCAGAAATTAATTGGCTCATTTGCAGTTCAATCCATTTAAAGTGAAGATGTTTGCTTAGACATGCCTAAAATATAACCAAAGTAAAAGTTATTGGTAAATGAATTATGTGCACATAGTCACTGTAAGATCTGTCAGTATGTATGATAAACAGTTACAGGTTTTGTTAATTATTAGTTATTGAGTTCACATGATAAATAAAAATGGAATTTAAAAAAAAAGGTGAGAATCTGAACTATAAACATCCACTGTCTAAAGCCAGGATTCAGTCTTTCTTCCCTTTTCTATCCTCTTTACCTTCATTGTGGATTGGAAGCAATTTGAACTCAGATTTTGCAAAGCCAAAGCAAACTGCCTTCTCACAAAATGTATTTTATTACTTAAATAATGAGCTCCAGGCCCAATAAGTATAGGAGGTAACAATTATTTCACATATGTCTTAAACAAAACCAATAAACAAAATTATAGAAATGAGAAAAGAGGCCTTGGCAAAATAATCTTAAAAGGACAATGATAAAAATGTGCTGATAATGAAATGCAGGATTTCTTTAGAAAAATCTGAATGTATTTTTTTCTCGTGTGATAAATATGTTTCATATTGAGAACACTGGCAATACAGGCATACATTTATAGTTTGCAAACTATGCTAGTAAGAAAACAACAGGAATATTAAAATAATTATTGCTATTAAAGAATAGCATAAATTAAAGAGCTTATTATCCCTGTTCTTCAGTTTCTAGTCCAACCAATGATAATTATTCTATAGAGCAGCTAATGCATGGATCTTGGGCACTGAAAAAAAGAAATTACATTTATTTTTGTAGAAATAAATTTTCATGCTAATGAAGCAATTCAAAGCCAGAATGAAAGAGGACACAGCTTCTCATGATATCACAGATATTTTTTCTCAGTAATTAAACTTTTTTTGAGATCTATTTTTCTCTTTTCGCCTGTACAGGATGAAAACTCCATGGACAACCAAGTATCGATTAATATATCTTGTGCTAAACTTGCAACTTTTTTCCATTCCTATCTTCCTAATAAAACTAGAACAGCTACTGTATTGGGAACCAATTTGTTTTCTTTGAGAACAAAGTAAGCAACAAAAAAAAACCACCAAAAAACAAAACAAAAAATCCTCAACCAACAAGAAACAAAAAAAAACCCCACAAATGACCAAAAACTTGTTGGGTGGTCTTTTGTTTCTTTATACTGGGAGGAAAAGAAAGAATTTGGTAACTGTAGTAAAATAGTTTCGCCATAAAGTACAGTGACTGCAGGTAGAACATGTGCTTTTGTGTAGGAAAGTAAGAACAGGGCATTAATGGAACATTAATGGAACTACAACAAAAGTGATCCTCAGTAAATCATCCTCTAATGGGGGGTGGGGGAAAAATCTTGGTGCAGAAACTACCAAATAATATTCTATTGAGAAGGAAGTAATTCAGATTACGAAAATGAAGGCTGTGAAGGAAATGAACAGATAAACCGAGGAAAAACAATACAATGTAGAGGCAGAAGAAAGGGGTGCAAAGAAGGATGATGAAAAACAGCAAAAAGAAAAAAAAAAGGTGCAGAAAGAAAAATGCCAAGAAAATAACTCAAATATCCCAAAAGTACAAAATTAGAAGTAATACTTTAATCATTTACCCAAAATTAGTTTTGAGACACTAGAGCAAAAAATCATTAATTGGTCATATTTATTCTGGTGGATGAGGAATGTTTTATATATTACATATGATTTTAAGATAAGTTTTGACATATAGTATCCCTTCTGTAGATAAATATTTGCAAAACACATATAGCATTAGCACATGTTATTGAGGGCTAAATATGAATATCAATACTTGATGAGAAAAAAGACAGACTTACAATCAAGCCCTTCTGTACATCTCCATTTGAAATTATCAGATATATAAATTACTATAATTAATATTAATTTCCGCTTCATTCTCTTCTTTGTATTCTCCTAATAACTAAATTTCTGGGCACCTGACAAAACAAATGAATCACTCTTTCTGTTTAACATCACATTGTGGACCTCTTGATTGTAGAGAGCATTTCTAGAAAAAGTAATCAAATCAAAACAATACCATATGTAAAATTAAAAATGTGTATAATTAGAAGATGTATTTTTGACAGTTGATTCATTATTTTTGATCCTTCATGCAAGTTTTGAAGCAATCTCAATAGACATAGTAAAATGTATATGCATATGTAATTGCAATATATAGACTTACAACTCTATTTATACTCCTGGCCTTTAGATTTTTTTTATTCCTCTTAATTGTATAAGAAGAGACATAGATTTCTTTTTCAAAAGAAAAGGTAGCTTAGTTGCTTAGTGTTACTGGCTTTCAAAGTCTGTCTGGACAGCTCTTTAGTCCTTTTAGACACTGCCACGAGAACTTCTAAAAATTCTTACCATTTTTTCCCTATGATTAATTTTTTATGGATGAAAAAATGTAACATGTCAAGTGATAATAACCACTGATACTGCAGAACTCCACAGGATACTGAGTAACTTCAAGCTGCCCTAATCACAAAACAGGTCTTTGCTCTAGAATTTTGGTGGTCTGTGATTTTAATTATAGCTCTGTCTCCATGCTCTTTCAATGAAAGAAGTTCAGTAAGTCATCCTTCAAAACAATGACCATTGAAGCAATATCACTGACAATCTGAAACATTTAAAAATATAATCATATCAAATGTATGGAATTTTATAAGAAATTTACATTCTCTGGCATGTTTAGGCATTTTTATACATATATTAAGGAAAAAGAAAAATTTTGTCATCTTCTTCAGATTATGAACAAACCAAGAATAAAGAAAAATCAGAGCAAAACATATATTTTTAAGAATTTGGCAAAATTTAAATTAAAAATGTACTTTTTTGACATCTAAGTAGATTTCTCCATTGAAGTTTGTCTGCAGTTCTAAAAAAAGCTCACCAGTTGTTATTGCTGCCTTCAGTATAGGAAAGTTAAATGTAATGGGAAAAAAGTATATCTTTTTATGTATACCCTGAAAATGAAGAAGTGAGACAGAGAGAAGAGAAAATCATCCTGACTTTGCTTTAATGAATACACATCTTTCATTCATTTCAGGAAATTAGTCATTCATGCTAAACATATAAGAATGTAAAAATGTAAATACAAAAATTTGGTAAAATTCAACATTTTCCTGCAAATGATTGATTAATTCTTATTGTTAGGGTTTCTTTAGGCCACGCATCATATTGCAGATCTACCTTGAGGTGAGCATGACTTTAGTTTGCTCTGATAACTAAAGTACATACCATCTTGAATTTCATGGAGCTTTTTACCCTTATGAGGTGATTATATCATGAGTCTTGTGATACCTGATATTTAATTTAAACATTCAGCTCTTGGAAATGTAAGAATATATCCCATCTTTCACAAAGGTTAAAAAGAAAGGTTAAGAAGGAAAGAGAAAAGGATAAAATGTCACAATTAGTACAGCTGAGCTGAAAGTACGGAGAAGGAAAGGAACTTTATAGCCTAGAAACGGAACTAAATAAGCTATTTTTTGAAGGTATATGATTTTCTACAAAAGGAGTCACAAAGGGATCCTGGCTGCTAGAGCTTTTAAAGTGTCATGTAATCAAGATGACTGCAAGGCTGCAGAGACAGGTACCCCGACAGACTGAATGAATTGCAAAGCAGCTCAATGCAGAACAGTCAGGTGGGGTTGCCTGTAGTGGAATAATGTGCCTGAGACTCAGAGCACAATGAACTATTCAAGAGGGCAGTTATGTCACTTCCAAAGTGAATGAATTAAAACAGAACTGGGCACAGAGCAAGTAGAGAAATGAGTTTTATGGATGAGTGTGAGATATTTCATTATGGAAAAACAGTTCAGAAGGAGACAGTGGTGGTATATGAGCCTCTATTGCTGTCATTATATGCTACACACTTTCTGGCAAAATGTACTCTTACTATATTCTAAGTTGACTATTTTTTTTTCTTTTTTTCTTTTTCTTTTTTTCTTTTTTTTTTACCTCGTTCCTGTTTGGCTAGAAAAACCCTCAATCGTCATTTCAGGGCAAGGTCATCAGAACATTTAAAAAGTATTTGGGATAATATAAATATATTTAGTAGATATTTATTCTTCACAAAGACATTAGTAGTGAAATTTGGTTGTTTACAAGGATCTTATTCTTCCATCTTTACCCACTGAAGATAAGCAAGTAAACTGGAAGACTAAGGCTTTCAGGAACAAAGATTTGCCATTGCAGAAGCTCACTGGAGGACAGCAGTCACAGGTGAATGATTTCTAATAGACATGGTACCCAAGTGTACTAAAGTAAAAAGTTTCATGATTAGTAGAAAGCAAGGGTCAAAAAAAATCGTTCCCCTTTTCTTACTGACTCAACTGTTCCACAAACACTGAAAGGGTTTAGGGAGACAAGAAGACATAAATATTCATTCTTGCTTGTACCTGCAAGACAATCAATAAATAATCAGTATTATCTATCCTGCATTTGTTTTATCCTGAAATTCAGAGTTTCATCTTTACATATTAGAAAGTTCAATGAAATGGTACGTTGTCTGAGCATTCTGAGCTCAATCTTCAATTAACAGATCACAGTTACAAGTTTTATCTGAGCACCTCACAGAATTAATGCAGCCATAAAAAACATTTATGCAATGAAAATATATTCAATTTCCCTTCTGAATTTCAACTTTTGGATTTGAACTGCATCTTATGCTTCTTCACAGGACTTTAATCACTTTCGTGGCATGTCATAGCCACACATTGCAGGATTGTGTTTTCCCATGGGTTAGACTTGAGAAAAGATATTTAGAAAGTTCTACTGAAGTTCTATAGGACTCAAGAGATTATTAATGATATACACCGAAGGGGAGAGACAAGTTCTGGACATAAAAATGTCCAGACTAAACTGATTAGCCAAGGCAATGTACCTAGAAGGAAAGAACATGGACATTATTCCTATAATAATAATTCCTATATATTTCCTCTGAACTGGTGGCTGAAAGAGCAGAGGATTACTTCTAAGTGTTACTTCTTGCACTTTCCTCACTCCCCTTTTTTGGAGGGTGATATCATTGTGTACATTTCTCATGAGGCAAAGTCAAATCACATTAAATTGTCATTCAACTTTCCCTCAAGTATGTGGAAGTGAATAATGAAATTATATTGAATTGTAAAGAATATTATTTAGCAACTTAATTTTGTTATGTTTATCTGGAATAAACAAACTAACAAAAAAGTGGAAAAAACCCCCCAATATTTTATATGCGATCTCCTTACAAAGAAAGTTCATACTTATTGGCTACCATTTATAAAGGAGACACAATGAAAGAAATTAGCAATAATTTCAGTGTTCTTGTGGAATGAAAACCTGATAGCCTAAGAGAGAAACAGCTGTGCTGTTTCTTAAAATCTGGGTGTGGAAATTTTGAGAATTCTGTTTCATGGTGTATTGATTTTTTTCATAAATGTCATCCCAGTTTAGACATACTCACTTGTTTGAGAGAAAATGCAAGTGCAAAGCTCATGTCAGGAAGTGTGGGTTTTCCACATAAATGGAAATCTGGATTTAGAATATTTAGAATATTTTTTCCAATTTTGTTAGTACACCTGTCAAAAGCAAAGCACAAAGAAGATTAATTTAAAAAAACCCTTTTATTTCCTTCCTTTTTTTTTAATGACCACACTTGCTTAGTCATGCCTTCTTTCACATGAACTCAGAAAGCAACCAGCACTTGAAAGGGAAGTTCAAAATGGTATCTCTTTTTAGTAGATCTACACTACTCTATAGATTTGTCTAGCTGCTTTATAGTTGCCTTCAAGATATGGCTCTGTCTTAAATTCCCTGGACACTAATGCACACTTAGAAGCAACATCACCCAGGACGTGCTGCATCCTTCTCTTGCCTTTGCTCCACATAAACTAGAGTTTATATGCTGCTTCAACAAAATTCTCTTTCCCTAGCCATATGTACAGCCTCTTCTCATGGCCAGTGTTCTCATGGCCATGAAAATAAAGGAGAGTGAGATGTGAATACTTAGAAAGGGAAGGTTAATGTTTAGTTGGACATCTTGTGACTGGGGTTAAAAATAGGGACTGGAATAAATGTATTGGCTTCCCGTGTGAGATGTTTCTCCCGTATAAACAAGGTTTATATGAAGGGAAGGACAACTTTTTACCTTTGTTGAAACAGTAGAATTTTTCAGTATAGAAGGGAATGAAAAAGAATCCTACTTTTCTCTCATTAATTGTATTATTACACTGAAAAAACAAAAATTCAAAGGACTGTTCCTGAACTTTTAAAGATAATACAAAAGGGATGACTTCAAACGGCAGTGCCTTCCGTTCTGAGGACCAGATATGTGAATGTTAATTAAGTGCTGTCATGGTTCTAGCCCTTAAAGGAAACATATGACAGAAGAGAGATTGAAACAGTTTTTCTGAAACCAAGTTGATGCTGTAACCCACTTCATCATCTTTCTTTTTTTCATGTCTATGTGATTAAGTGTTCTGGTTTAGGGCAAATTTGGGAGTCACTCTAGGACATTAGGAAAATATTTTTTTATATGCTTTCATATTGTTAAACTATGTGAAAGTCTTATGTTGGATAGAGGTGTCTAATTAAGTCCGTGAGGACATGGATACTTTAGATTGATAAATCTTTTTAAGGGTCATTGCTTGAAAGTGTGAAAAAGCATTAAAAGTATTGTCTTCAGAGCCTTTGGGTTCTGAATTGGACTCTTGATGGTAGAGAAATTATGTAATAGAATTTTACTGAATACCTTAAGATTCTAATTTTATTTATATTCTCTTGTCTTTGAATTAATTCCCTGTAGAATACAATTACCTCAAATAATCAATTGGTATGAATGCCAATTGATTATGGCTTAGTTAGTGATCCTGATCTGAGTGGGACCTTTCTAAGATAAGACAATCTTTGCAATCACTCCCCAGTCTAACAGGTCACTGAGACACACTGTTATAAAAGCTTATTAAATATATGGGTTAAATTATGAATACATGAAACTAATCAAATTTAGAACACCACTGTTAATTTGGTATGACCAATATTCCCACTGTTCAATGTGTGACCTTTGTGCATACCCACAAGTCACACACAGGACACTTTTGCACATTCCAACATATGCATTTATCTATACACATATACATGTAAACTCTATCACATTATGATATTTCAATTGAAGTTAATAGCTGAATTTCATTTTAAAATAATATTCTTATTTCCCTTGTCAACCATTCTCGATGGAGTTACAGACTAAAAGACATTTAACAATATCACTCTTAAATGTCAAAGTTAATTTTTTCTGTCAATGTGTTGATGTCTTGATATATTTATTATCTATGTTAATAAGTGTTGATGACTTTTTATACTAGAAATTACAGCTTATTAGAGTTGACACCTATAGATTTATTGCATTTTTGATTGGTAAGAATTCTGGGTATTTTATCCTCAGGTGCTTTATGATATTTTTTGATATAATTTTGAGTCCAAGAAACATTGTGCAAGTATTTTATCATGAAAAAAATAAGTCTAGAGTCTGCATAACAGGCACATAAGCAACAGTCAAAAATTGAAAGAATCAAATATGTAAAACTATTTCATAGGGGCCTAGGCAAGACTAACCCAGACCTCACAAAAAAGATTTGAAAGAAAACAGGTTTCTATAATGGGAAGCAAGTAAGAGAAAAAAATAATTAGCTCTTTAATATCTTACCCAGCCCCTATTTGAACCCTCCATAATGCCCCCAATAACTGCAACATTATATAGCACTTGAGATCAAAATATGGCAAAATATGACAAAAAAAAATATTTGGGAGATAAAGCTGATTAGATCTGGAGGGACTTGAGTAGATCCTTACATGCTGGCTGCTGTGACAGATCCTGAAACCTCAGAAATCAGGTACTCCCATCCGGACACATCTGCCCAGAAGAGGCATCAGAAATATCCATGAACCATGCATATATACACAGGATGCACTCCAACAACATTCTTTTTAGATCTGTTTTCAAACTGACCTCATAACATCTTTGCAAGCAAAGCTTCCACTCCCCATCAGTAGAGGAAATTTTGTGCATATTAAGTATAGAGGCACAACAGGAATCCCAGAATCCTGCTCTGTCCTGGGTTCCTCTTGGTGCAGATGGAGAACTTATGATACTTTTTCTGTGATGCATAGCTACCTTTATATTACAAGGAATTATGGGATTTTTTTTTAAATCAATGGTAAAAGTAGAGATAGCTCTCTGAACATTCAAAACTGGCTATTAATCTCACAGAGTCATTGTTTTAGCACTTAAGCACTATTTCTTAGTCTTACCTGAGAATCCTATATATCACATTGTAGCATACCATATCTGAAATGCTAATACAAATCACCCCATTTTCTTTTTACTGTTCTGAAAATGGTTTCTAAAACTCTACTTATAGCTTGTCATTAATCACAAAGAACATGTGAATAGATTCACATTCCAGCAGATGCGTAGCTTTTGTGATTTAATAATTTTAAAACTCTCCTTTTCCTCAGCGGAATGGGGTCATGCTACTTTAACAGAGGATCAATCTATTTTCCAGTTTAAAAATCAATACAAGAAAACAACCCAGGAACACCAAGAAGGTTTCTCATATTGAAGGAAATTCTAGTCACTCTGTATTTATTTAGCACCAGGAAAGACAGTATTACCAAAATGAAAAGCAAAATGGCTCAGAAATATTTCCTTAGGGTACTAGACATCTATCCTCCCCACTTAAAGAAGAAATTCTTCATCTTACATTCCAGTTTTGAACTAAACATCTTGATCACAATAAAGTGAAGAGTGAAATTATGTCTTGAGCACAGACCAGGGAACGTCTGCTGAGGGTCTCCGCACCAAGCCATCCATACGGCTTGAGCAGACTTGGAAATGAGTGCTGGAGGTCCAGTGGCCTCATGTACTGTTTCATCACAAATACTCATCTATATTAATGCTATCCTGACACTATGCAATCTGATTAAAAAAGTCCCCTAGCCTGTGTGACCATTACAGAAATTTATGAAAGTATGTCTCTGCTGACAGGGCAGAAGTAGTCAGAGGATGCAAATCTCTCTTTTAAAGTAACTGCAGGTTACAAAGGAAAATTATTCCCAAGCAGAAAATCTTATCAAAATCAGAAATCATGCCTAAAATATTATTTTTACTATTTTAGAGACGTATCATATTCTGTCAAGATTAATGTACACCTGGTGCCAAGGTATAAGAAAAGAGCAATTTTTGTCAGATAAAAACCAAGAAGGATGTTTGCTCTAAATTTTTCTTACCCAATTTTTTGTAAAATGATTGGAAAAGATTTTTTAAAAAATAGTTGATATAAAATTAAAATGTATCTTAATCTTATTTTAAACAGACATTGATTAGTTATAAAAGTATAATCTTTTGTTAGTTTTACCATACATCAGTCTTATGGGCATGTGTTTTATATTTATAAGAGGATTTAATCTCTGTCTTTTTGTTATATGTTTCTACAATCTTTTCAGTGTCATCTACTGAACTTAAGCCAGAATCTGGATACAGATACATCTGCTGTGTTCTCAGCAGGTACTGAGATTAAATAAACCTCTACCAGCCCAAATGACAGAAGCTTATTCCAGTTTTTCCAGCTTTTTCTTTGACATTTATTTCTTATCTGGCTAAATATGGACAACTTCTTCAAATTCATCCCTTCAGAACTGTTCCAACATAATCACTTGACTCTGAGCTCTGTTCTTTACAGCACTCACAGTCACAAGTCATTCCTTCAGACCAAATGGAGCCATATCCATGTGAAATTCCTGTAATTATGATCAGAATAAATTTCTAAACTGGAAATCCTTAGGGAACTTTGACACACACACCCAACGCTGTCTGTATTTTGAAAAAGGTGTTAAAGACTTGCCAATCACCTGACATTCCTTTGTGTTCTCAGTATGGCACAATCTGCTACACAGCTCCACTGAGGACTCCTGGATGTGTTAATGTCAAACTTGCTATGGCAAACAACAGATGTGTGGACAGCAAAACTTGTACTGAGTGCCTTGGTGACATGCTTGGCACAGTATGAAGCATGTAATACAAATATTGCTGCTCAGTTAAGTCAGTATGCAGCCAGTTTTTGTAGATGTTGCAGACAGATGAATTCAGACGTTGCACTCAAAGAAAGTATTTATCCAACTGCTCCTGAATCTAAAAACCCTGTTTCCCCTCCTTCCAATAACAAGATTATATGGCTGAATACATAGACAATTGAGGAACTTAGCAACAGCCATTTGAAGAGAAACAGGAAAAATGTATGGAAAGCTGAGCTTAGTGACTCCTTCAGTTATCTACAATTGACTTGAATTGTACTCTGGATAATCTTATTTACTTGAAGCTGCAAGAAGCTTTTCTGATTTTCAGTTTATTCACATAACTTTTTTAGAGAGTTTTGGTTACAAACAAAAAAATTTTGATTAAAAGTCATCATACCTGTCCTTTATTCAAATAGACACAGAAAAAACAAGGAGGTAAAATTGGTCCTTTCTACATAACAAACAGAGCTGTTTAATTTACACTTTCCTTTATTTCTACTTGTGCATATCAGCTTTCATATATATATATAAATATTTTTTTTAATTGAGCAGTGCTTTCAGACAGAATTTATTAGAGCTTTTTTTCAAGATAACTTTTATTTTATGCCATATTTAGAAGAGGTAAAAGGACAACCCATTTACAATATCATACAGGAAATATACATCTTTGCTATGGGACCACTTGATTAAAAAAAAATCCTCAATATTTTTTCTCACAGTTTTACTTCCATGTCATAGTGTACCTTCAAAAATGCATTATCATAAGCAAATTGACAAGCAAAGGAGAGCTCCATCGGAGTCAACTCTGCTCATTCTGCTAAGGCACAAAAGGAATACGTGGCCCATATAATTTCCAGGACATATTGGGAGTACATCTCTTTCATGTTGAACCTACACAAGGACCTGCATCTCAGACATCTCTGCAGTCAGACATAGATCCTGCTATCTAGATAGAACTGCTGGGTACAGATAAACTTAAACAAGATAGAGGTAATAAATAAAATGGAAAATATTCAGATATCCTCCTTCCTTGATATCATTCTCACCAGAAGTTGGTCTTTCGCCAAACACATGAATCAGTACATAAACTTATGCTTGTTGTTGGGTGCTTGAAATATTAATGTTAGCTCAATTTCCTCTAACATCTATTTTAAAATATCTGAAATATATAGAGACATAGGGTAGGGCTTACCTAACCTGGATCATTGATCAGAACTTGGATCTGGCCTCTGCCTTGTAACATACACATGCAGACCTTCATAGCAGGCATTACACTAAGTTTGGGTTCAACACAGGATAAAAAAGTTGGCAAGATACTGCTATTGTTGAGTTTAACCCTAACAGGACTCTGACTGATTCCACAGATAAAACCAGCTGAACTTTTCTTTTTCTGTCTAATAACCTGGGTCAAACAGAAAGAGAATGAAAGATAGCCACAAAATTACTACTATAGGAAACAGTCAGATTCACCTTGCTGAGAGTGGTGTTATTGTACATGTTATAGCTGCTGACACCCTACCTGTGGATTTGTTGATTTTTCTAAGCACTGGATGGGTGCTTTCTGGAGATTCCTATTTTTATCTTTATGCTTGGCTGGCCCTAGCCCTGCCTTATTACTTCACCCTTTATACCTATGGGAGTTCTTACTCTCTCTGCTGTTATTTTGACAAGGTGTCTGCAGTCCTTCTTCTAGAACAATTAATTGCACCTTAGACATGGCATTGTATCTGTTGTATTCCCAGAATGAAGTTTTACCATTCTTTTTATTAATTGAGTTTATAAAAGGCTTTTGCATCTTATGTTCAGGGGCTATTACCTCTGGGGTTGTTTGAAAGATAACATCCAAATGCGAATTGAACTCAGAAATCCCTGTGGCACCAGGGTTACATGTCTCCTCTTTGGAAGTCAGATCCTGTGGATACTGTTGACAATATCACAACATGTTTTCTAGGAATGAAGTGAGAAATTTAATTAATTGATCCTTTAGTTGATCTGCTTTTCTATTTGCTAAGCAGTTGATACCACACAGAAATCCAGCTGCCTGTCTTGAGTAATATATCTTTAGGAAGATTGCAGAAATTTGATAGTGTTTTTGATTCTACTATAATTTGGGACTCTGGTTTTAATTCATTTGCTGTTTGTTGAATGCAAACACTATTTTGAAAGAT
>JANRGV010000001.1:82816698-82832606 GCA_024734035.1 Alethe castanea | reverse complement strand
CAATAGGGAAGGGCGATTAGGAATATTAAAATTTTTGCACCAAGAAAGAACCAGTGACAACAAGGAGAACAAGGAACTTTCTGGCAATGATTAACATACTGAACAGGACGATTCTGAGGGTAGTTTTTCTACTCACTCTTACTGCAAAGGGTTTTCCCACGACTTTAAGCCTTGGTCATCTATTTTATTTGAGCTTACCCCAAAAATCACAGTATGTGCCCAGTGGTTAGACATAGCTAGTAAATACCCTCTGCTTGCACTAAAACTACTGAGGGTGTGGGAAGAAAGAATGCATGCCAGTGAGGAGGGAAGAGTTCTAGGGTGGGGGTCAGTGGCTAGAGAATAATCCTGAACAATAGACAGAGCAGTCTTTTTCATAAATTCAAATGACTCACACTACTAATTTGATGCAGAGTGTTTTATTACTTTATCAGAGAAAATTAAAGGAAAACAAGAAGAAAGCATGGTTTTCCAAAGTAGATATAAGAGTATTCTGAGAGTTTCTCATACCATATACTCTCTCATTATTTCTGAGACTGAAGATAAGGGACAGACAAATTAAACTGGAAATGGGAAATTTATTTCCAATAAGAACTTCTATTTAACATGAAAATACACTGAAGAGCAGTTCTTTGCCAATGTTTTCAAACCTGCTGCTTAGTACCAGACACTTTTGTGAAAACTCAACTCTAAAGGCTAAACCCCTAATCATCTCTGAAGAGCTTTTAGAAAAGGTGAATTACATGATGCATTAAAAGTTCTGGAGGAATATAGCTACAGAAATAACCATTGATAATTATCAGTCTATGACCTCTTTAGCATGACAGTATGTCTAACAGCTCATTAAGGCTGCTTGCTTCTCCAATATCATCAGTTATACATTATTCTTTTCAACAAAAAATAGTGAGAAAACATTCAGAGCTCACTTCACGCATGAACTACATCTACTTTCTTGATGGACTACCACCACAGGGACTTCCTGGTGCCACAGAACCATAAATGAGCAATTCTCATCGTTTGTGTAGTACACTGAAAAGGCATGAGGAATCCTTTGAATGGCTAACTTCAGTTGGAAGAGAAAGCTGATTAGGAAGACAGACATTTTGTTACAAACAACAATGCATACCGATTGTAGGCATTGGGACTTGTGTGCAAACAAGTATTCTCTTTTGTTTTATTTTGTTTGACAGTAGCTGTAGAATTTAAAAAGTCATTACTTGATGATTTTTGGGTTTTTCTTTCTGAATGCTCTCTGCTCATGAAGTGGCTAGATAACAAGTAGGGGGAGTCTTGTTATGGCTGGTTTGCACTAGTTTAATAATAGCTGCTTCCCAAGATAAGAATATTTTAGAAGAAACTCTATAGTGAAGCGTCAACCTCATTTGCCAATGAATTAATCCTCCCAGCACCACAGGTTGTAGTTTTACCAGTAGAAGGTGTTAAAATCTGATTATAAGAGATGTCTCTGCCTGAATTAAAGTGCATACAAGACCATGTGCCAAAGTCAATAGAATGGATTTTATTCAATAAATAGGTAGGTAGAGAGACAAAGAAATAGAAAAGAGGGGGAGGAGGAAGAGAAGGAGAGAGAGATCAAGCAGAAGACAGTCACCACCTGTGGAGCCAGCAACATCCTGTTCATCTTTCACCCAGGGTTTCTCAATGGAGTGTGTGGTCCCTCAGTCACACTTCTGGGAGTACCATCTTTATATAATCCAAGCTCTGGGTTGTCATGGGTGCCACTCATAGCTTGAGGTGGTATGTATATGAGCAATTGCTTCCTTTTTCATAGTTTGCCACAGTGCAGATTTTTTTCTGGGTACATTAAACAGGATTAGCTGGTCAATTTTCACCCCTATCACAGCTGGAATTAGCACAATCTTTTTTCAAATTTCTCCTTCTCTTACAGCAAATTCCTTCTGTGCTCTTGATTGTATTTGAGACAGGCATCTGCTCTTTAAGTCCTCACAGAAGGAACAGAAAGTATGATTAATTGCAAGATTAAATACTATTTTCTGACATGATTTTTTTTTTTCTGACACTGCATATACCAAAAATAGATTAACACATTTCTTAATCCAAAGTTCTCCTTGAAAAGTGTCTAAAAATAATGTATTTGTACAAAGATATTTCTCAAAGATGACAAAGCAAAAGTATCAGCTATGCAATTATGTAAACTGCACAAGACTACTCAGACTGAGCTTCAGCCATGCCAGAGACAGCAGCAGCAGCCAACTCAGGCATGACATGTCCAGGTCATTCAACTATAAATCATTTGCATCCATTTCAAGAAAGACCAATATATCTTAGAAATAGCAGTTCAATTCACAGAAAGGACCACAACTCATTAGTTCACACTACTTTTTAAAAGTACTATCAAATCTTGTCTGCCTGTTGGGTTTTTTTTCTCTTTCAATTGTTAATAAATGATTGCAATTTGACCATTATTTTCTCATTTCAGATTAATGCAATATCATGTTACAGAGCTCATTGCATATGGGAAAGGACATACAGCCTCAGCTTCTTTTTTTTTTTATAATTGTATTTCACTCAAATCTGGCACCCATGAAGGGATTAGTTCTTATGCTTTTTGAACACAGATATCTTTTTTTTTCCCATGAGCAGCTAATTGATTAGCTAAGTTACCTGTCTCCCTGCTGTGTAGCCTCAAAGTATATAAATGTACATGGATACTCACGAATTTGTAAAAGATTACAGAATAAATGAGTTAGATAGATTGCATGGATATATCAGACACTATGAAAAATTAACAAAGGGTTATTGCTGTATTTCCCTACCCACCGCTACAGTCCAGGATCCACACGATATTTACTGTGGCAGACAAAGTATTGGCATGTTTGTGGCCAGAAATAGGTGCAGACATCAATGATGTTGGATTTAATCACATTCATTTATTTCCTAGCAATTTATTCTGCAGAGTCCCACAGTGCCAAGTTGCCCTTCCTAGTTTTTAAACTACTGGAAGACATGAGGCCATTTGTAGGTACCAGCAAGTGAAAGTGCATGTCAGGCACCTCTACTTTACATTGGCAAGAAACACTGACTGCATCATTTCCCAGCAATAGCAACAGGTGTAAGTGCTAGAAAATGGATGAAAAATAACTTATGAAAACTGAGCATTGTCAAGAAATAGATTAAACAGGCATAAAGGAAGAAATAAGGAAGTAACTTTTCCCTTATCTTCAAAACTTCTTTGAGAAAAAAGGGGATTTAAAAAAAGAAACAAAAAACATGCTTACATAGATATGTATTCAATTTATGTGCCTGTATACCTGTATCTAAATATACATATATTTTAATACATCTATATCTATATATGTAAACAAATAATTATTTGATTATTAAAAGAATTACTTATTTAAATGATACTTCAAAGTCACAATCTTATTTCTATTATCTATTTCAATTCTTCAGCGTTTGGAAACTCTGTGGGAAGATGTGATAATAGAACTAAATTCATAATCTGTTATAAAGAAATAACAATTTAGAAATAGCGATCAGTCAGCTACATATGAGAAAACACTTTGAAACTGATTATAAAAGCTATTTTACAGATATATATATATTAATATAGCCACACAAGCACAAATATAGTAATTTCAAATGTTTCTAGTAATTGATAAAACTAGGATATTTGATTTAAATGTTCCTTAGTGTTAGCTGATTCGCTTTCTCATTACTTGTAACATTTAATCAGAAAGCTAGATTTTCCATGGAAATCTTAAAACACATATTTCTATATGAAAGGATGAAAATGTTACTTTAAACTTTTAATGGAAGAGGAGTTTCTCAAAACAACACAAGATATGATGAAGGAGGTCTCACTTTTCAGGCTGAACCACTTTCTACTTGAAACACTGAACAAATCCTTCTACTAAGACTCTACCCTAACCCTTTTTTGTTTCAAGACCAAGCATAGATCATTTCACTAATAAATTTTGACTAAAATCATTGCATAAAGTCAGTTCAGGCTCTGGTAAGGAAAGTTATGGATTCTTCTCAAGAAATAGCTTTGAATTTTAGTAACAAGATTTGTTTTTCAAATTTCAGAAATAATAATTTCTTTTTTCATAGTATCAATTTATGAAAATGAATATACATTTTGAATTGCATCTATATAAAAACAGAAGTAAAATGTTTAAAATAAAACTTGCAAAACTCTTAACCTACATTACTGCATCTATGTTTATGCGCAAATATAGGAATGGATTATATATATAGTAGTTATAGAGGAACGGACTTACATGGTTAAGGAGAGATGTCCAGTGCAAATGGGAAGCTGGGATATCCCCATCAGAAATGACAAACATTTCTCCTAGGAGCACTGCCGACTCATAGAAACCAGGAGCCTCGAATGGCAACTAGACTTCTTCCGAGTAGGACCCAATTTATTTTTCCTCCTCACCTCTCCCACAACCACACTGTCATTTAATTTAAGCCTGTAGCTAGGATGGATACTCAGTTTATCTTACAACCAGCTTGAGGTTGTTGATGTGACCTTCAGCCTGGTGTTTCTGTGATCCAGGTGCTGGTTCAATTTTGTTAGAATGTCAAAACTCATAACAGGTAAGCATAATTGTTGAGATTGTCATAGGGGGCAGGTCAGGATTCTGAAGGAAAGTATTCCAACACGAGAAAACCAGGATTAGAAGATTGCAACTCAGCAGCACTGAAGATAAGCCAACTTCAAGGCACAACAAAAATCACATTTTGGATCCCTAAGGGTTGTCTGACCAACAAAGACTTTTTGTGCCTGGGAGGGGTGAGAATATTTATGCTTCAGCTGATAGTTGATATCAACTCTAGTTGCTTTCTGTATATATTAGCCAAAAAGAAAACCAATTGATATGTACTTTAAAGTTGCACATCATCGTGTGGAGCCTCTATCAGTAAAAGTTGTCAGAGGTCACTATAGGATCCTAAAACTGTATTTCAGCATTTCAAAATACTGCATTTCAGATGAATCAAACATTTTAACTTCTCGTTGCCTTCAATAAGTAGAAAAATGCATTGGTTTTTCATCTCTCCAATGAAAAGGAATGAGCAAAATTTTTAGATACAAAGCTTTGAAAAGATTCACTGTGAAACCTGAGCTAGTAATTCAGATAAGCCTCATCTTAATGAGGCTAAAAAATTGAAGAATAAATTTGCAGAATTTCTCCCATAGCTTTGTTCCTGGCCAACAGTCGAACTTCAGTATCTTAGAGGTCTTTTCCAGCCTTAATGATGCTATGATTCAGTAATCTGACTCCAGAATAAAAACAAATTTAAGAAGATCTAAGTGAAAGGTAATTTTGGTGTAAAATTAGCAAGCAATTTAAAAAGCAAATTATTTGAAAATGTAACAAAACAGTAGGAAATTGACAATGTAATTTAGACATTTCATGTTTTTCTTTTATCTGTGAAAACAAAAGTGGTTCTATGAAAAAGATTTGTAGAGAGGTTGGAGGCCATTTGTAGCAAGACATTGAAGTAGAACCATGTTTCAAATGCTGAATTAAGAAGGAAAGTGGTTGTAATGATCCACTGTTTCCACAAGATAATTGTTTGGTCAATATGGTTATATCCCAAAATAATCCTCATTCACTTTAATGTCACCTATAGGAGCCTAGTACAATTGAAAATATTGATTAGAGCAGAGGCCATTAAGCCAAGATATAGGCTATGACATGTAGCAAGAATTGACTTCTATCCTCCTGCTTGGCTTTCTATGAATAATGGTCAAACCCTCTCTAACACAGCACACTCACACTACCCATGGCATCTGCCCTGTTTACATCTGGCAGTTACTGACTTTTTTTTTTTTCTTTGTGCCACAATGAAAATTGGAAAAATGCATAAGAATGAATTATTAAATAAGGCAAATATAGTCAACTTCAAGGAAAAAAATATGAGAAGACCAGTTTGAAAAGTAGCATTCTGTTCTTGTTCCACATAGGTCCTGGTTAAGTAGATTGCTGTTTCATGGTGCCTGATGTATATTTCAGGGTCTATTTCAGCTGAAACTATTGTGCATAGGAGGAAAGTAAAAGCAGCAAGAAACAGACAGAATCTAAACTATTATCAAAATATATTAATGCAGTTTTCATGCTCAAATTCTTTTCAGTTATTTGCCAAATGCATCTAATGTACCTGCTGAAAAATACCTTTTTTTTCTTAATTTATTGACAGACCATTTATACATTTTGTGATGCTCTGTGTTTTTGTTTTGCTTGTCTTGTGGGGATATTTTAAATAATTTCCTTCCACATGAAAAATATGTGAAATTTTAATAAAATACATGAATCAGTCATTAAAACAGGACATGGATGAAGCCTATATTTTTCTGTCCATCACTGTCTATCTAAATCTAAAAATATGTGCTGACAAAAAAGGCTTTACCTTTTGTATCTTACTTTTAAATCCTCATGTTCTTTCCAGTATTTAATTTTTCCCTTTTCCCCTTTCTGATTCAGACATTCTGAGTACCTCCCAGTAGTACACTCAGTGAGATTCATCAGATCTACATGCTTCAATAATTTCAACTTTCAATGAATTTGTCAGGCTAGGGGGTCCTAAAAACAATGCTGCTGGTTTAAACTTATTTAATCACTTATGCATTGATGTTTCTATTTGAACTTTGTTGTATAGAACTCTTCATTTATTTAAGAGTTTCAGCATACATATCTGCAATATAAAGGCATTGCTAAGGCAGCCATAGCTGTAGGTTCTAGCCTACAGCTATATTTCTAACTAATTGTATGCTGAAAAATGAATACATAATGCATTCCTCCTACTGTATGTCAATCTGTATCTAACTTTCTCACTTGTGAGAATGAGATTGTTTAGAACTAAGAATCTCTTGAATTGGAGAAACCAGCTATGTACAATAAAGGAGAAATCCCAAATATACTTTGGTGTGATATGTACAAGTTCTCATTTAGCACTTCAAGAAAATTTAGATTCTGTATCACGGAATCATCACTGATCACATCTTGCAGGATAATTTGATGGTTAGATTGCAGTGATTTCTCTCTTCTTGGTTCTTTAAATTTAGCTGCATTTTCTTTGGTTGGTTTTTGTTTTCTTCAGATAATAGCACAAATAAACATGAAAATACAGTTCTAATCTTAATGCTTAAAATACACCTGCTACTAGGCTGCTATAACTCCAGGAAGGATTTTTTTACCTAACTGTATTTTAACTTCTATAACTTCTATATTTGTCAATCTGTGTTTTAGAGAGAAAGTCAATGTATATCATATTTGATTTTTGTCTGATTAGGATGATCCTTGTTCAGCAGAGATCAAAGTATAGGAAAATACGTAATTAAGGTAATCAATTACACCATATATTGTCTATTATGCATAAATATAAAATTGGCACTTTTAGTAATGCATGTAAAGGCTAAATGAAACATTCTAAAACATTTTAACAGGGTTTAAAATTATATTGATAATATTGCTTTGGAAGTACTGATAATAAAGTAATGTGAAAGTGTGAAAGCTCCTTTATGGGTGAATTAATACCTTTAATTAAAGGGATAATTCCTGAGTGTGTACACTGTCAGTTGACTACATGATAATCAATTACATCTCCTAATAATTTACTTTTCTTAAAAGACTTGCAAAAAATGTATTTATTGCAGAGTAATACTTCCATTCTAACTGCAACATCATGTATGATTTTGTACAGTACATGAAATATATTAGGCTAGTTTGCCAAAAAAAACCAAACAGCAAACCAAGCCAAACCTTCCATATAGAATAATTAAAGTTAGTTAATTAAAGTTGATATACTGGAATTTTACTTATTTACTTATTTACTTATTAATACTTTAATATTATTAAAATAATATGTGAGTCTGTGTGACAGTGTTTGTGCATTTTTTGTTTGTTTGTTTGTTTTACTGATTCCAGGCAATCTTAATTTCTCACTTTAATTTAATTTGGTATTTTTATTTATGGCATTAAATAATTAGAACTTGTGATAATCATTTAGGTGGGTGGGTTTGTTTTCTTGGATTTAGATATAGAGCATTTTCGTGTTATAGATGATGGCAAATACTCATCTGTTTAAAAGTGTAAAATGTCCATTTCTGAAAAAAAGTCAAGAGTGAAAACTTTAAAAATCTTGCTGTGATTAAAAATTCAGAACCAAATCCTCACGTGGTATATATGACTATTGGCTGGAGAAATGAATTTTCTCTACTCTAAAATTTCAAGTGTCCTATTTACTTCGGTTGTCTTGACTAAATGGAGAAAAAATAACAGTTTCCATTCGGTGACTCTGTGCTTTTGTTTGTAGAATTCCTTGTGGCTGAGAGGGAATACAACACTGGAAGGTCTGTTTTTCTGTACTGGCTTCAGTACAGAAAAACTGCTTTCAGTAGCAGTTTGTCAGATAATGAGACATCTCCAAAATTTAACTTTTAGGCAGCTTTTGAACAGTAGAAACATTGAATTCCTATTTTGATATTAATCTTCTGAAGCAAGTCCATTAAAATGTGGGATCTATCCTTCAATATCTCCCTTGAGCATACTTAATCAGTTGAACTCTGCCCACAAATTTGGGGGAATAAATTCTTAAAAGCATATCAGAGGACCTCTTATGTAATAGTTTTGTATTTAGAACCCAAGATATGGAAGCTTCAGGTAGAGAGTTTCAGGAATGATAAAAGAAAAAGCAAGGCACTGCCCCCACAACCCAGCTGGTTTTGAATTCCTTTTAGGACATGTTGATATATGCAACTTCAAAGTCAGAAATGTTGGCTTCACTCTGAGAGGTGTTTGTTCCATTACAACATTTCCATGCATTAAATTCAGATCATATCCTTTAAAAAAGTAGCTGGTGGATTAATCTTTCCTGAGATAAGTCATCTAATGGAATAATCAAAGTAAGCTGACTATCTAAACTAGTCAAAATCCACTAAGTTTTGATATCTGATCTCTGTTACCACAATAGTCAACTAGACAAAACTGAGTAAAAAGCTTACAGTGTGACTTAAAAACACAGATTGCATTTTACATTTCATTATTATCCTATTTGCAAATGCTTGGACTTTAACTTGCAAGACAAGCAGCAAGATCATGCAAAACTTGAATTAACTGTAGAACAAGAACTTTAATTTTCGCAGAATTAAAAAAGATTACACTGGCATTATGCTCAGAGCATATCAGTCTGAGAGCTGAATCCTTTGCCTAAAGGCAAAAAATAGAAAGACAAACTAACCAAAGGATGAAAAATATTATTAAAAATTAGTTGCAGAGACTGGATATTTTACCTGGAGATCACAAACCAAAATATTGCATATTGATTTGGTTCAATATGAAAGTTTGCATTGTATGTTTCTACATAAAGCTAATAAGACAGGTATAGGTTGGAGCACACAAAACTCACACACTCACTCAAAACACATGTACACATACACACATTTAAATTATAACTGTAATCAAATATTGCATATCTGCTCACTTCACTGAATGAAAATTAGGTGTAGAAAAAGGGTCTTTGTCTCAGGGGAAAATAAAAATTCCCAGAAATGACAGCTGTAATATAGCTTGTCTGCTTTTCATCTTTTCAGACTGGTTTGAAAATGTTTGTAGAGAAATGAGAGATGATATTATCAAAAGAAACAAAGAGTTCTGGCAGGGGATAAACCTTTATTACTTCCACAGTTTCTTTCTTTTTTGCATATTTTCTGGACAAAAATCATAATTATCTGAAACTGTCCCTAAATCCTGTGGCATAGTTTTGATTGAAACTCACGAGCTTCCACTCTGCTTTTTTTCATTAAATGCATGTAGTCCTTCAAGTGATACTTGTCAGTATGGTTCTACAAACCTTTTTGGCACTCACGTTTACCAGGACCATAATACATAATTAAAGAGCTGCTGTTCAGCTGCCTGTCAAAGTCTCCTTGTATTCCAGTTCCTTGAAACCTACGTATCACTAGCAAATATATTCTTTACAGCCTTTTATGAAAGCATCAGAGGTATATATTGAGTTTTTCTAGGTGCTACAAAATAAAACTTAGAGCTGCAAATATAAGAAAAAATGTGCCACACAATCAGACTTCAACTTTTGCAAAGATATATAGAACTACAAAAAAAAAAGTCTGTGAAATAGAGCTAATAATGTTTTCATCCCTCTTCTGGCATACTCAGTAAGGGCAAGTCTATCAACTGAGAGATTCACAGATGTCAAAGTTACCCAACCAGGTGCCTATTACCAGAGCAGATGCTCTAAGTTTACAAGAGCAATGGAAGGTTTATGGCCCATTTTTATCTTGTTCACAAAATAAATGTAATAATGGACAGTGAGGCAGTAAAGTGCTCATGCAAATTGGTTTGTAAGATACTTAAAACAGAGCTTATGGAAGTCCCAAAAAACCTCCTGAAACCTATACTGAGTAAGAAGTTGAGTATACAAGCCACAAACCTTTCTGAAACTGCTTTGTATGACTGCACAAAAGATACTTGTGTGAACCAAGTCGACTGTATGTTGCACATGAACTAGTTCGTTATTGATGTGATTTGCTATACTGTTTGAAACTATATCCAGGAGAGGCACACCTAAAAAATAAAAAAACTGAAAGAAAAACAGTATCAGTATAAAAAAAAGCCAGTGTGTTTTTGTGAACCTTTTCCAAATGCAACTGTTCCTTACTAGAGAGATGAGTGGATAAAAACTAAAATCTGTAATATAAATGCAAGTTGCAATGAATTATCAAAATTAGGAAAAGCTCCTTACTAGGTGAAAGACATGAGAAATCTCCTAGTTCTCTAATTATTCAAGTTGAGATGGTGAAAATATTCCTGTGGATAAAACACCTTCATTTTTTTGGTACACTTTGGTTATTAACATAGTTACTGTCCATTTCTTCTTCCATTACTTTGTGTTTCCAGTAAATAGTTATTTCAAGCCATAGTTTGTGCTTTTGTCTCTTTCCTCTTATGGGAAGTGGTAGGGGAAGAGAAGTGATCTATTTGGAGTTTAATTTCCAGCTGGTGTTAAAACCACGATACATGATTTATGAAAAACATGTCTGTGTTATTTTACTGTTTTGAAACCAGGCTATAAAAACAACTGTAATTAACACTTGAATCTGGTAAAGTTTCTGGCTCCTTTCCAGAGAATTGAAATTCCAGTAAGAAAATAGAATACCTTTATTATAGTTATTCTTACAGGAATAATTTCAAAGATTTGTTTCATGATTCCTGGGGATTGCTGCACACAACTATCAATGTTGTTCGGAGATTTTGAATCAGGCCCAGTGAAGCAGATAAGTTCAAAAGAATTTCATAATGGCTCAGATTATTGTCTCTTAGACTTTCAGTTTGTGACACTATCCCGAAGAAAAAGGAAAAAAAATTCTCATTTTTGCTCTTCACCTCTATTATGTAAAGAAGCTATTCAATGCAGTCACATACCAAATAAAATTAAATGCTTCTCAAAACGAGAAAAAAGAAAATTTTCTATGTTTAGCCATTACACATTTTACTAGTACTTTTTTTAGAAAACTGACTGCAACTATAAAACAGAATTTATTTTGCCAGATAAATATTTCATTTAGGCTACTATTTGAATGGCCAATGAAAGGAAAGAAAACACCTACTGTTAAGGTGAGGACTTCACTGCTGATATTTACCAGAAAGAGAGAAAAGGTCAAGGAATGTTGAGATTATTACCATGTTAATCTGAATTTTATACTCAAAAGCAGCTTTAAGAAATGGGAAAATTCACTCATTTGCTCTGTTAAGCTACTGTTAATTGCAACAATTCAAAATTTCTAGTATGGCAAAACTATGTATACAGGAGTGGTCATTTTGAAGCTGTTAGTGATATAAAGAAACGAAATAATTTGTTTCCTTTGGTAGAAAACAGTTCAAGAAGGAATAATTAATGAATGCATTGGTGTGACCTTGATATATTTTTAGACAGTGTTAGTCTATAAAATTTATTTGCAGCAAAAATAGGGATGCATGCACCTAACAGACTGAAGCAAAAAAATGTTTCACACAGGAAGCCAATATGTATAATTTTCCTGCTTGAGTGCCTGATTAAGTAGAAAAAATATGCATTGCACATATGAACACCAGTTAAGGATGCTGTAGCTGAAGTATGACACAACATTGAGTGTTTTTCCATGGAGTATTTCCTTACTTATTATTGTTCCCAGCTGTATATGTTTAAACTCAACATGTCTAATGTAGTCTTTGCAAAACAAGGTCTTTATAGATGCAGAAGATATTCTCTTTTTCTGCTTTTTCTGCCATTGAATGGTCTAATACAGAATATGTCAGTTGCTCTGCCTCTGAGAAAAGGCAAGAGCTCCTAATCACCTGAAAAAGAAAAAAAGTCTTATGCAGGAGGTAGTTAAAATGCATGAATGAAATGTGATATAATGAAGGAAAAGGAGCAAAATTAGAACCATACAGACACTGCAGGAAAATTCATGAGCAAACATATCATTATTGCCATTTGCCAGCTACTCAATTCCCTGGTATAAGAGAAACAAAAAAGGGCAGTTTTTACTTTCTTTAGGTCATCTTAAATTGATCCACAGCCATGCTGTGGAAACAACACAAGGAGATTCCTTAAGGAAATGTAAAATCCAAGGGAGTAAAAAAACCCAAACATATCAGGAAGCTTCTCTCCAGAATTAACACCAGTACATTCAGTAATCACAGCTGCAGCTTTAAATTGTTATTCTTTCTCTTATTTCCATCTCTATAAGACATAGAGAATGACCATTAGGATTTCAATTGCTTTGCAAGGCTATTTCTCACTTGACCTCTGACTTTTGTACCTTCATAATATTACATGAGAAAATCCAAATCATTTCTCCTGTGAATTATGTTCTTTCTCTGTAATCTCATACTTATTAGTTTTGCTATATTTTCTGAAAGGAAATAATTATTTTTTTCCTTTTTTTTTTCTTTTTTGCAATCACTTGAATGCATGAAAGGGAGTTGGGCATTTTGTTGAATTCTTTGGCTCACAGGGAAAAAATATCTGCTATGTATGCTCAGATAACATAGTCAGCATTTGAATGTTCAAAACAAATGCTTGAAAATATCTGTGTTCTATTAGGGAACACATTACTGACGCTACCAGTGGCATAAAAAGTTTTTACATGGAGATCCAACCTCATTTGTTCAAGTGTAGGTAGAAAAATAAATACACATAAACCTTATTTCTTCCTACATATTTGAATACATGGATATACATAAAATAGACTTTTGGGGAGAAGTCCACTGAAAAAAAAATTGCATTTAAGTAGAAATTTCTGATCATAGGTTCTAAGAGGGGTGCTTTCTCTGCTATAGAGTGTTATATTCCATGAAAAACATGCAAGAGAAACATGTATGAAACTATATAGAGCAAGAGATGTTGTGATAACAAATAAAGCTTTCTGCTAAAGGCAGTCTAGTTCTTAGTCCACAGAGAAATTACTTTGGAGAGGAAGGTTTAACAGAAACAGCTCCTTTACTCAGAGGTTGTTTTCAAATATCGTCTCTATTTTTTTCACTGAAAACATAGAAGTGAGCCAGTTTGTACCTCACCATATGATTTAAGAAACTGTATTTTTTTTTTAAATCTAATGGAAAAAACCTCCCACCAGTTTTTTTTTTGATGGTTAGTTAGTGTTGGAATTCACCCTATACAAAGGAAATGGTTAAAAAACGTGCTTTTAAAAGGTTTCTCCAACACTTCTCCCAGTAATTTTTTATATCAATCTTCTCTTATAAACTGTAGTAAAATGGGAAATAACCTCTATATTCATTGAAAAATGTTATAAATCCTAGTGGGAAGGCTACACTGTTACTATACAGTATAAGCAATATCCACAGAGCCAGAGATTTTTTTTGTCCTAATTTTTTTTAAATTTAAATTGAAAATTGAATAGACTAAAAAAAATATATATAAAAGGTTCACAATAGGAGATATAAAGCACAAACTGTCTCAGATCCACAAAAATATGTCTTCCAAAAGAGAAGATCTAGAAATTCCTGATTTCCTTGAATATATAAGATGCCTAGCAAAACATTTCAAAATAGAAGGGTTTGCAAATACATAGACAGCAGTGAGTATACTGCAAAGATTGCACTTAAAGACAGTTTCCAAAGCAGCACATGTGGCATAACTGAGAAGTTAGGAGGCAACTGGTGTGGACCACAGCTGTGTCAACTCATGAGACGCAAGCACTAATGTAGAGTATGCACTTTACATTTTGGCAGGCAATGTATTCATGTCCTGGGTGCTCCATGTGATTAGTGCAACTCATACCCTCCATAGGAAAATGATTGCTCTCTTGAGTGTCCACTGTATAGCTTATGCACAAGAGATAGAGTAAAAAAAAAAAAAGGGAAGTACTGCAATATTAACTACCACATATTGAAACTGTCACTGAAGTCTTTCTTGCATCAAACAGCGCAGATGATAGAAATCTGATTGTACTATCCACCAGCAGCAGAGACAGAGACTGATTCACAACAGGCTGGGAGTTTGTGTTGAGCAAGTCCCACTGGTCACCTACTAAAACCAGGAGGCACCAGATTTGACCTGAATAAAGTGAAACATCCAAACAATTTTAAACCTTTTCTCAAAAAAACCCCAAAAACAATAACATGCATGACAGATGTGATTTAACCAAGTTCAATACTGAGATTAGACAAATTGTGTGATGTTTCTGGAGTTGAAAAAGCAGAAGCAAGAAACAGTGTAGCATCAATTTGATTCCCTCTCAACAGGAACTGTCACTTTAAAATCAGATGACAATAAAGCATTACAAGAGTTATTGCAGGACAGAGACCAGCTGACCTCAATATCAATGATAGTAGTGAAATGAAATTAAACTGAGAAGAAAAAGGTAGTATTTGCCACAGTTAGGGAAGTCTCATGAGTATACACTGTACATCTTGCTTGGACACCAAGTATAAGCTGAAGCAGATCACTGCTCCTTAGAGAACACTCCTGACAACCTGATGCCCTTCGTACTGAGAAGTCTGCAGTACAAGACCAAGGAATGGCAAAGGTCTGATGTGAAGGTAATACAGAATCCCAGAAGTGAAATTCCTGCAACATTTTCCCTGCACCATTTCACAGAAGGACAAAATATGAAAAGAAAATATTCAGATGAACAGATGCCTATGATATTAAAACATTTTCCAAGTATTTAGGCAGTAGAAAAGCTTTCTCTGACCAGTGTTAATAAACTATAGAAAGCCCATGGAAAAGGTTGGTCCCTGGACTACCAGAAATTAGCAGCTTAGAAGATATGCATGTGAAGGATAGATCAGCTCTAAGAGAGATATTATGATTCTCAAGATTACATTTACTGTCATTCAGTATAACACAGATGGGTAGAATTCCTATGTTTTTATGGAATGAAGAATGGATAGGTTGTTGCAAAGCTGAGGAAAAACCTGAATGCACGTTGTTCATGATACATCACACAAGGCTGGCTCCAGATCCCAACACAATTAAAGCCAACACAGGCACAGTCATGAGATAATACTATGGCTGCAACTACAAAAAGTAAAATTCCAGGTGTGTAACAACTCAAAACAAGCAAGCGCACAAACATCCTAGCACAGTTACTCAGCGGGAACATAGGTAATAACTACTCCAAACGAGCTGTGTTTACAGGAGGGATATTTTGCATCTCTTGGTGGTGAAATGCCAAAAACACTGTTCCTTTAAAAAGAGAAATAAAAACACCTCTGATATAGCTTTGCTGTCAGTCTCTCTGTTGACATACTCTGCTTAGACTGTTGGCAACACCATAGGTCTTTGAAACACCTGTTACTCAACTCACTTTAGTCTAAACCATGTATCTTGTTTAATCCCCACATCTCGAACTTGCCATACTGTTTCGTTTATATCTTTTATATTTTAAAATA
>JANRGV010000001.1:82803381-82816598 GCA_024734035.1 Alethe castanea | reverse complement strand
TTAGTTTATATCTTTTATATTTTAAAATAATTTTTAAATGTTCTTATATTTTAATAGAAAACAGGACTAAAAATACTACAGTCCAATTTTCCATCGAGAAAAGAGGGGGAAAAAAGAGAAGGTTTTATAACATGCATCACTCAGACAATTATTTCTGAAATTACTATCTTACAGTGTCAAATGACCAACAGAAACGAGAATAGAATCAAAATCTCATCTAAAAATGACCTTAATGTCAAAAGTTTTTCAGATATGATTGACCATCATTTTTTATCACTGAGGTTAAGTACATCTAAGCTGTCAAGAAGAATTTTTTGGAACCACACCCTGCATCCTGTCATCAGAGTCCCTTCCAAACAGGTGTCCCTTTTCTATGCTGAAAAATAAATATTCATCCATCCATCATGTTCCAATAAGTCCTTCTGATCATAAGAGCAGCTGACTACATGGAGCCAGGAAACTGGGTAGGATCTGTAAACACTTCTAAATCACTAGAGCATATAAAATCTGGCTTTGCTATTTTGCCAGTACTTCTGACCTGTGTTTGGTATCTTCCCAGAATTTAATCTGTACCTTTGTTTTTCATTGTGATGCTAAATGTGATAAATGTGATATTTGCAGTGTGAAACAGACACAAATGCATCCTGAAATAGATTGCAAAGACAGGAAAATTGAAAAAATTCAATCACTGTAGCAAAATGTACTATTGTAAATATGATGGGCTGGATGGTTGCAATACCTCTAAGTACTCAAAGGAAGGTACAGGAAATACTCATGTTCTACTACATGCTTTATTAAAGTTAATATCCCCCTGAGATTTTACTAACTCTACTCATTTCCCCCATGCCCTAAACCAAGATTTTCACCTCATAAGCAACAGAGTTTGGAAGAAAATTTTATTACAGAAACAGGCATTGTACAAGTAAGCCTGATTTCACTGTTTTTCAGCTAGGCAGTCCTCTCTACTCTGTTTCCTTATTCTGACCCCAGGGATTTCTAGCCTAATATAATTTAATGAATTACAGAATGTGTTTATAAGCCTGTTTACGAGTAAGTGTGTTCAGACTATAACAACATATGAAGATAAATTCAGACTACTTTGGAGAAGTGTTTTGCTCCTAATGTTGGGGAAAAGATGAATAAAAATTAATCAGATTTGATGAAGAATACCAAGTTTTTATCTAATCATTGATGTGGCCTCAATATCACGTATTTTGTGGGCAGAATTGTGTCTGAAGATTCTAATTTATAAATATGTTGTTTGTATATGTTGGATAAGACTGACTGAGAAACATATAGACTAAATTATCATGGATTAAGATAGCCCATGGATACAGCCTTACTCTAAGTGGAATAATGAGGAGTTTCAGTCAGTGAGAAATGAGTAAACTCAGCAAGAAGACAGACTATTGCCAGAACCCAGGCCCTTTAAACCTCCACCTGAGCTTGCCTTGCATTAGCTTCCAGTTTAACCCTATGCAATATCCTGGCAGACATCCTAATTCAAATGAGTGCTTGGTCTAACAAAAAATGCATGGGCCTGCATTTGATTGCAGAACTAGTATCTACTGAAAAACAAACGTTTTAGAAGGCTTTTTCAGAAAAATTGTATTGAAAGCTGGCTGGGAGTGCCTCTCTGCTTTTTATTAGGTTGGACATCAGGAGGAATTTCTTCACAGAAAGGTCTGCACAGGAAGATGGTGAGTCCTCATCTCCAGAGGTGTCCAAGGAAGGACTGGAGGTGGCACTCAGTGCTCTGGTCTTGTTAACAAGGTGGGGATCTGTCATACATTGGGCTTGATGACTTTGGGAGTCTTTTTCAACCTCAGTGTTTCTGGGATTCTGTGTTAGTAAGCAGGGCAATACAAAGTTCAGGAAGCTGAAAATAAGGAAATTGAATAAATATGAAAATTATTTTTCAAAAATTGCATGCACTTTTTGCAGCACAGAGGAAAAAGTTGAAAGTTCTTGTTCTGACAAAAATGCGCAGAGTTAAACACAGGACAAATATAATTTATAAACTTGATTCTCATTTAAAAATCGATTTTGATGCTGAAGCATATCTTTATCATTTTACACTGCAAACAGCTTGTGTCAACTTAGAACTCTTCAAAGTATTTAAAAATTACTTTCAGAAGCAAGTGTCAACATTATTTTGTAAGCAATAACCAAAGTAATATAGTTGGAGGTTTAATAAAGTATGTACTTATAATAAGTCATCTATTAAGTGTACATTTACCATTTGCATTGGATGTTGGTTTCCTCATGAGGACATATTACATTACCCTGATCATTCCAGAAATCTTTATGTTCCTTTTATTCTATACTTTCAAGTTCATTCATTTCCTATGACTTTCTCCATCCTGGTAAGTTTTTCTATGAGGTTTTATAAACATTGTCATCTGAATTCAAACCTGGCTGAGTTTTTGGAATAATTCCATGATTAGTTGTTTTTCCCGATTATAATAGTTTATAAAATTCAATTTTAAAAAATTGAACTGCATACTAGCTTATAATAGACACTAAATATCCTGTTTTGACGGATCAGAATGTTTCAAAAACAATCACTGGGTTACTAAGAATCTTCCCTTACTCTTTTCCTATTACTTTTTTTGAAATGCAGCAATATTCCTAAAGAAAATGAATATGCTGTGGGATGTGGAAGTTATACCACAAGAGATATGATAAAGGTAGCACAGGACTAAAGAAGTTCCATCAGAATACAATGCATCACCGCTTTTTCTATATAATTGAGCAAGATTTTCTCATTCTCTTTAAATTTTCTGACTAAATAACCATAGACAAAGAGCTAGAAATTAATATTTCTTTCTATGCCATAGTGAAGAGACTAATTTTCTTCAAACTACTGATAAGAGGTTGAACGTGTACTAGATTTGCTTTGCCTGTTTGAAGTAGATTTTAATGTCTCTCTTTTCTATCCCTCTCATCCATCTTGGCACTGCTCTGCCCAACAATGCAGCTGCATTCCAAATCATTGCCTTTCTTGGATGCAATTCCCATACTCACTTAAAGCCCAACTATTCCCACTTAAGTGAAGACAAACTGAAGAAGACAGAGTAAAAAACAGGCTTACACAGCCAGATACTTCTATTTGAACTGCTTCACTCTGTTGTGACCCCTATTCCAGAAGCAGCTCTGCTCAGCACAAAATGTAGCTGGTCAGATTCAATTTGTTTAGGATATAGCTTGGGAAAAGATTGGGATATAGTATGTGGCCAAATTCATTCCATCATTACTTTACCTTATGGTTTTGTAACACTGTATTGGGAAAATAAATTCAGTTTTTTCTACAAATATAGAAATTATGGCAGGAAAAATATCAGGCAGAGGATAAATTCCATGACTGGAAAAGAGAATTAGAGTATTCATCCTTCTGTGTTTCTTGTCTCCTGGGCCACCTGCATATGTTGCCCTTATTATGCTGTATTTTACAACTGAACAATGCTTTTATCCTACACTGTGATTAAGGCATCTGGCTACTCTCAAAAACCCAGTTATGGCACTATGAATATAAAAGACATTGGTATATAATTCTTACAAAATTATCACCCAAATACTTCTTTACATGTAAATAAAAGCTTCTGATTTAGTAAAACTTGTGTTCGTCTAACTCAAGCCACCTCTAAGCCCCTTCAATACTGTACTCTGCCTCTGGTTGGAACCAATTTCATATGTTATCTGAGGATTATATCTGTCATGAACTTTAGTGCTGCTTGTAGAAAATGATTGGATGAGCCCCCTCCCATGTCAGACAAAAGGTCTGAGGGAAAGCAAATTGCCAGCAGCAAAAGAAAGATTTTTGTGAACTGCTAAGATGGAGTGCCAGTCTGTCTCCTCTCAGTGACAGAGATGCTCCTTATCTGCTTTGTCAAAGCTTGACATGAATTTGTATGCCAGACACTTATACCAGCAAACTCAGCACAGGGTAGCATATAGCATGTACTCACAGGTGACTGGTTAATATAATTTCCTTCATTTTCAATCAAGACATATTCAATTTAATTTAGATACCTGTTCCTTCTTTGCCACTGGGGTCTGTGTCAAGCTTATACAGGAGATGCAGTAAGCTTTATTAGCATAGATATTAAAGTCACTCATTACAAGTGACACAGCAGAGCAAGCAATCCAGCACTTGCTAGGTAAAGCTGTGTTAAACTTGATCTGAAACTGCTCTTCTCTATCTGAAGATATAATAGTTACAAACTATCAGCATCACTCTAGAGCAGCAACTTAAATGCTTTATGTGTACTTGAGCTGGTACTTTTGCCTGCAGAGATATTAAATACTAAATAAAGCTGCCTATGTGTTTCTGATACTTAGTTTATTCTTCCTTAGCAAAAAAAAAAAAAAAAGCCAAAAAAAAGCATCTTTCTCTTATTCACTAAAAACCTTCTTGCGTCCTCACAGAAACTTTGTTGTCATTGTGTACCATGGCCACAGCAAGATACCTCGATCCAGATTAGGAACCTATTAACTTTGTACTTTGCTAGCATTAAATGCAAATAATTAGAGACAGCCAAAGCCTTAAAAACCTATAATTGCAGTGAACAAAACATTTAAGTAGGAGAGGAACATAGTATCAAGGGGGTCAAATGATCTGCTTGTAGTTGCAAAACAAAAAAAAAGGTTTTGGCTTCTTGCATTTAATGTCAATCTAATCAAACCACCATCCACCAGCTGTTGTTGTTGCTTCTTTGTGTGGTAAAAACAAATGATCTTCTGTAATATCTGTCAAAACAAGTGTTTGAGGACTCCTTTTGTTAGCATATATGAGATGAAATGATGTGGCACCATTTACATATTTTATAATACCTTGTAAAAGCTGGAGACAGTATTTTTGGACACTCCTGAAGAGTCCTTGGAATAAAAGACCCGAGTCACAGAACCTTCACCCAGAGGGTCAGAAATTAATAACTTTAGTAAAGTACCCACATTTCATGCTAACAGGAAAACATTTGTATGTTTTTCTTAAATAAGCTACTTTCCTTAGAGAAAATCTCTTTATAGTCTAGGAGCTTATGTTCATGAAAAACTCCAAATTCAACCCTTATGGTGTTGCAGTCAATGTCTTGATGATGAGCAAAGAGGAAGCCCATCTTTTATATATCTGTATCTGTATCATCTGTATCTGTATGTATCTGTATCTGTATCTGTATGTATCTGTATCTGTATCTGTATCTATCTGTATCATCTATATCTATAATATATCTATATCTATCTATATTGTGTATCTATATCTAATACATATTTATGGTATAAATATATACAAACCCATAAAGTCAAGAATGTAATGTCACTATAATTGAAGTCTTAAAATTCTAATAAAATTCTAATCATTGTTGATCTAGACTAATTGCCTATTAATTACTGTAAAAGAAAGAATTATACAGTTAGAATGTTTTCATATAGGAAAAATCACAATAAGAGGTTTACACTTGTTACGTCCATACTTTTTAGTTTCTGTCACTTTCCTGAGAGGATATTCACCCTTCCCCTGCTTTGGTTCCTGAGGCCAATGGTTTCATCTGATTGAAGAAGAAGGTGGGGGGAGAGGGGGGAAGCAATAAATTATCAGCATCTTGGGTCATTGTTCATCTCTGAATTTAGATGATTATCCTTAAACCCAGATTTGTCCAGCTCCAGGTTTGGATATATCCACCACTCTCCAAACTTTCTTGCTGTCTGAAATTAGCTTTGTAGTGCCTAACAGTTACTTTTGATATCACAAGAGGAAATTACACTATTTTTTGTATCAGATCATTTGGACCATGATATGGAGATAGTGGAGCACACACATCAGTAATTTTTTTAAGGAGGTGATCTGTGCATCTGGTTGCAAGGGCAGAGGATTTTCCTCTTTGAGTATATAACCAAAGCATCCTTTAAAATGGTGTAAGTACCCTTTGGATTCCTTTAATTCAGTAAATGGTACCAGCAATTTCACTGAACTATTTTAATGATTTAAAATGAAGACTCAGATTGCTATCTTCAGCATGAAAAACCCCACCAGACTTAGTTCTGTACTTTATTCTAGACATGGTTGCATTTTCTTTTCTTCTAAGGACAAACTGCTTGTCTGTAGACACCAGGCGGATTGTTTCCAAATCCCTTCCCAGGTGTGAATCTAGAAATGCAAGGTGATAGGTCTGGTCACAGTTAGAAACTTTCTTTCTCCCTCCTGCTCAGCAGTACCCTTAGGAATCAACATATTGGCAGATGATTCCTTAGGTCTAGCAGCAGTTTTCACCCTGGCTTGTTCTGTCTGGGTATTTAATCCTCTTGTCAGTGAGTCCAGTTGAATGTGTTCTTATCTCTTTTTCCTTCATAGTGAAAAGGGTCAGCTTACAGAAATTCTTTCTTTTTTTTTTTGGTGTTTCATCTGACTTTCTAATTTTTGTTGTCAGATGTGCAAAGGAAACACAAAGCTGGGTCTGTAAGACTAAATAAAACCCCTTTTTCTCTGCACTCTTAAAAATGCCAAATCCTAGAGGAATGTACAGGTGTGCATGTGTGTTTTCCCTAAGCAATTCAAAGCTATATCTAGGTCACTGTGTATTTAGAACTACATTTGATCAGATATAGACTTGGTTCTTCCTCCCTGGAACTTTGTGCAATGAACTGTAGGTACAGTGAATCCATCAGTCACAATTCATTCTCTATTCTGCTGCAGTGATTCCCACAAGCCGTGTTTTCAGGCTCTCAGCAGCTAAGACTTCTGTTTTTATAGTGATCCCCCTGGTTCTAGTTTGGAAGCTTACTATATGCATTAAATCTATATTATTAGGGACTTCTGGGAGGTCTGCTAAACATCTTTCCTTGGCATTTTGGGGCTTTCTTTTAAATGAAGTAATCAAAGATAGGAAGTTGTTATAAACAGTCTAGCAGGACGCTCTAACAGTCACTGAACATGCAGATATGTTACTTTTACAAGTAGCTTACAGATAATTTTAATAATTAAATATTGACTATTCTATAAATGAGTTGATTAAAGAGTGACAAAAAATTAATAGGCATGGACGTTGATGAAAACTAGAATGATATGGATACTGAGTAGTAAGTACGTTGGAAAAAAATTCAATCAGTTCTAGTCATTAATGCCTTTGACATATCAGAGAGAGCTAGTCTCTGCCTCACACTGGATTTGTATTTAGAGATCATCATTTACTGACTCATAATTCTGCTATGTGGCATTTGGGCAAACAAACTGGCTAAAGCTCAACAGCTGCAAATGAGGATATTTCAGATTTTGCTGATGCCAGTGGTACATTCGAAATACCAATTCACTAATAAAGATTATACTTCAAGTTATGGGTGATAGGAGAGAAATAAAGAGGGAAAAAAAAGGTTCTTCAAGTGTGAGAAAAGTCAGGTCATCAAGCTACATTTTAAATCCTACAGATAAGAGTATCTGTTTCTCCAGTCAACATTATAATGAAATCAATTGAGCATGAAGAATTATTTTTTCAAATTATTTTGGGGAGAATTCCATGTTTTCTCTAATGTGCTAAACAATATTTCCATAGATTTTATTGATAAATTAAAAAAAAATATTATGGAAATTGTACTTACTCTGCATAATTGCAGTGCAGCAATGAAAAGAATATCTCTGAAAATTACAAAAGCCATGCAAGATGCCCACATTAGCATTTCTGAGTGACTCTGACTAGAGTTTTGGTACTGCAGGCTGTCCTGTGCCATATTGCATTATTCTTTGTTCTATAGGTACTTTCTGGAGTGACTGGTGCATCTATCCCTATTCAACAGACATGTGAAGTCATAACCTCGTCTGAATGCAGATATGAAAGAATCTAGAACTAATGAAAAGCCACATGCTTCAAAGACATTTTGTATTACTCTGTCAATAAATCTTTCATAGCCTGATTCATGTTAGTATTAAATTACCATTGCTACTTTTTGACAAGTAGAGACTTTTTAAAGGTTTGGGAGGTGGGTGGTTGGGGAATTTTTTTATGGTTTGGTTTTGTTTGGTTTTTTTTTGTTTGCTTGTTTGTTTTTTGTTTCCTAGATATCCTGCTTTACTATAGTATTTTTATATTTTGTTTTTTCTTTTGAGATTCCAAATACTCTGACATATCTGCTCTCCTAAATCTCTCAGGAGAGACACAGGCTCTGGGACTTGCTTCAGAAAAATTCCACAAGGACTATAACTCCCCGTGTTCATGCACAGAGCATTTAAAATGCCAGATTATGTGTTGAGACATCTCTTCTGACTTAAATTCAAATCTACACAGCCAATATGGGGGTTTCACGGGTTTTATGCAGTATACAAATTTAAAAAAAAATCTACAGTAGAAAAAAATGTTGCTCTTACTCTACATTCAGACAAAAGTAAATCACAGTGAAACCAAAAATAAAATTGGTATGCTTTTGCAACCTGGAGCATGTTGACTAGACCTAAGAGAAGAAAAGGGTAAAATATTTAAAAATTAAAATTCTCCTTTACTTCGGGTGATTATCTGTTCTTAGCTGTGTCCATCTTGAGTAATGCATCCATTTTGGGACATAACTATTTCTGTACAATCTATGCACCTCCTAAAAAAGTGAAGGAGAATAACACTAAAAGTCTTATGAGAGATTAGTGGGGAATACTGAAGGACTTATTTAGCCAAGCTAAATAAATATCATAAAAGTAAAATGGTAAAAACTACTTATGGTGGAAAAGAAAGTTGACAGTTTGTCCTGGGGTACGATACAAAAATTAAAAGCTCAATATGATGAGAAAATGATGGGACAGTAGGAGAATTTAGAATATTCATATCCTAGAATGCTTAGTGTGCTAATATTCTGAGTAGAAAGCCAGAAAAGCAAAGCCAAGCTAAGGAAAATGAAGCATTGGGTTGGATGGTCTAGGAAGACTAAAAAATCTGTCTGAAGGATTATAAACCAGATTGAAACAACCATGAGTACAGTTATCCTTCCCATAAAATAAGGAGGGGTAGACTGAGTTACTTCTAAAACTATATGTGTTCTATGCAAGGAATAAGTGAAAATTATTAACATGAATGTGAATAAAGGGAGGAAAAAGCCTTTATCTTCTGATTCCTGGACTACTGTAAATTTACCTTTTTTAGGACAAGTTAGCATCTTAACTGGCAAATGTTAAGAAATCACTGTATCACAGAATCACTGATGCTACGTGAAGAATTTAAAAAGTCCAATACAATGAGTGATATTCATTCTTTCACGACTTTATTTCTTAAGGATAAAGTGAGGTGCTTACCTTCAGGCTACAGCCACATTACATTGAGGCTGGCAAGCAGTGCCATGACTAAGGTCTGAGATTGAGCATCCCTAGCCAGAGAGGAGCTTCATCCCACCCAGCTCCCTCCCAGTCATCAGAGCCAGGTCCCATCATTGCATCTGGGATGGCTTGGTACCTGCTACCAGCACCTGGTCAGGAGTAATTGCTCTGGAGTAATAGTTAATATTTTTGCTTGATTGTTTGTTGTCCCCTTGTGTTGTGTGTTTCCAATCCCTGATGTGTTATGATTTAAACTTTGCAGATGGTCTATGATGTTCTCCAAATGAGCATTTTTCTACAATCTCCACAGTGACCTGTGCTGACAAATTGCTGAAAAGGGCTGCACAATGAACACTGTAGAAGTGCAACAGCATAATGTGCAAGCAAGATGATAGAGCCCATGTTTACCTCCTTGAGTTGAAAAATTCACAGTGGAAGTTTGAACAGCTGCACTACTTTGTTTAGTTACCAGCATTGAAGTCTTGTATAAATCTTTTTTACTCAAAGAAATATTGGGAAACGTTTGCATTTTTAGCTAATGCAAAAAAGGAGGAAGCTTTGGAATGAAAATGATACTATGGCACATGCTGTAAGGATTCTGGGTGGCACCACTTAGGAGTATGTTGATAACCCATAATAAATAAAAATATAGATGTGATCAGTGAAGAATAATGAATAGTATTACAAGTACACAGTGAAATAAGCTGTATTGTTACCCATTTTAAACTGACTTTAGGTTGTATAGGAATACCTATACAGCTGCTGGAACACAAAAGAAAAGGCAAAGAGTCATAAAGGAATAAAAATGCAGAGACAAAATGCCCAGTTCTAGTATACTTGTGTATAGCTATACAAGCTCATTAGAACTAAGAAATTTTTGGGGTAAAAAATTACCCACTTTGGAATGTAATGAAAAATTTGAGAAGTTGCTGAAGAGAGGAAATAATAGAATATTCTATTTTACAAAATATTTCAGTAAAACAAAGGTTTCAATTTGTCTCTATTTCCTTTGTGGAGATCAGAAGGCCAGAAAGCATTTACTGTTTTCCAGATCTTTAATGGAAATGTTGAAAAGCCTGAAAGCAGTCATGTCCTTTCAGACCTCTGATCTGAGAACCTAAACTCTGATCCTAGTTACATGCACATAAACATCTTTAAACATAGAGAGTCAGGAAATGTTTCATAACATTGAGTCTACAGAGTCACATGCTAACTGCATTCAGGCTACCTTAATCTTGCTGTTGGATTACCTCTGGAGCACAAGTAGCGACCCAAGGTAATGGGGCAGGGAGGGTTAATTTTAAATTTATTACTGAACAAAATAATACTAGAAGCACTGCTGCCCCTGGAGAGGAGTAGGTCTGAGGTTTAACAGCATTAGTCCACGTTGCATGCCTCAGGGAATCCAAAAGAGTATGGTTGAACCTCAAAAATATGGAATAGTGATGGATTGCCACACAAATTGGAGAACAATATAAATTTAAAACTTGGCTGTACCATCTTTTATATTGGTCTCTGCTCTGGACATCTCCCAAACAAACTATGGACATTTCCCCTAAAAGTTTTAAATCTTGTGGGTTCAAACAGTGGGAGGGTGCAGTCAAGGGCAACCTCTCCTGCCTCTGTCAGTAGCACCATGGTTGATCTGTCTGTTTGCAAAAATAGACACATGGAGCTGCTGGAGTTGTCATTAAATTGGCATATTTCACTGAAATGTCTTGCCCTTCAAAAGCCCAACTTTCCAAAATACCTTTTTAACCACTGTTTGAAAGGCTCATTGTTTGAGGAAAAAGAGGAGCTTGGTGCTATACAGAGGAAAATTATTTCACTGAGAAAATCAGATTGTACAATGGCTAAATAAATGGAGTTGCTTCTACACCTTCCTCACTGAAGAACTAGGCAGTGATAGAGTTGGTTAAAAAGGCATAGGTTTGAGGCTAAGTTCTTTCCTAGTTGGAGGTTGATAGTCAACCAAGTTTTCTGTTCTTATAAATTCCCATATGTTAGTGACCCCAGGATAGTATGATGGGTCTGAATCACTTCACTAAGAATATGTGCACTATCACAGAGAAAAATTGTTTTTAATATAGAATTAACGGACTCAGAACTATCCATAGGAGCCTGATCTGTATGTATATCCTATATCCAATCCCCAATATTTTTCTTCCAGACAAAATATAAAGGTCATATAGCTCGAAGGCTAGCAAACTAACTCAACAAACAGGAAAGTTAGGAGGCATAGCAAGTCATTCCCGTCCTCTTGCACTTGCAAATAATAAATTTGACAGTAATAAAAATGGCCAGGAAAGATGCAGAACCTTCATGAGGGGAAAGAAAGAAAGATTTAGAACTGCCTGATCTTGCACTAACCATGTGTTTGAGGCTGCTGAAGAGGTCTTTTTGGGGAAAAAAAACCCACAAACAAACAACAACCCACATACAAACAAACAAACAAATATATTCAGAAAGTGCTGAAGGTCTTTCAGCCACAGGAGTGCAAGAGATACAAATTAAATTTTAAAAAAAGTACCAGGGACACTTTTGAGTATATTGCTCTATTTTATTTCCCATTTGGGAGAGAGTTAATTTAGAAACTTCTAATCCTTAATATTGCAGGAAACATCACAAAAAGAGGCAGTTAATCACAAAGGCAGAACATTGTTTCACCCAAGAAACCTTCATGCTGTCTACTCTTGTTTATATTCAGTAGCAGAATTAGAATTGGATGAAAAGATGGTTATTACTTTCCTTAAGTCTGTCAGTGCATTTGTAACTGCATTGGCTTTTGCTGTCTCTCTTGGGAATGTAGGACTGGAAGTGTCCATAAAAAGCAACTCCATAATAAAAGTTGAAACAACAGAACCTGACTCTCACACTATAAGATAACTAGAATTTAAAATAACCCTATGACCTCATATTCCTTAGATGCTTCTGTTTTTCCAATGCTTTTAAAGTGCAGTAGGAGGGACTGTGGGCATGTTTGCGGTTTCTTCTGTCAGTCTGTCAGATCAGCCTGAGCTGTAAAAGGAGTGATAGAAAGGAAGGAAGAAAGCAAGCCAGTTTGTATGGATAGTGGAGCCAAACTCCTCCTCTTCAGGAGCCAGGCTGTCAGATGTGTCCAAGCCTACATGTGCAAACAAAACCACCTGATACCTGCATAACTCTACATCATAACAGCCAGGTCTGATGGATTTAAAAAGACCTTCAACGAATAATGGCAAAGCATAGATGAATTCTGACAAAATTTGAATTACTAATAACGACATCAATAACAATAATGATGAATATTAAGATAGAAATAACAGCAATAATAAGACATTTTTACATTGCAGGTGTAATTATTACTACATGACTTAATAAAACTGTAGTCCAGATTATTCGATCTTCTGTCCTTTTTGCATGCAGATAAAAAACATGGAACAAAGCATGAGAAAGTGATACAAACATGTGAACAATACTACTGTTCAGTCGGTGATAACGTATAATTGTATATGTGACTAGTAAAAATAGCATGCCTTGGCCTAATGTTTTGGAAAGATATGAGATTTCCTAAAATTTCTCTGATTGTATCCCTTCAAATCTAAGTGTGTGACCTGACTCTTCCTTTCATGAAAATGATCGAGGAAAATGTAAAGAATATATGTTTAATTACTGCTATGTTAGCTGCCTAGAAACCAAACATTAGAAATGGTTGCTGAATAACTACAAACTGTACTTAACTGTGAGTATTTCTTTATGAGTTTGTTTCAAATTCTGTTACCTTCATAGAACTTCTTACTCTGTACCTAATTTTGTAACATGTATTGTAAATGCAGTGGTAGGAGGAGAAAGTTAAGCAGAACTTTCTAGTTAATCAAAAAGTGATTTCATGTAGCAATAAAGGTTACTGCATACAACCATATAAAAATTTAAAAAAGATAGAAAATTTATAAAT
>JANRGV010000001.1:82776144-82801646 GCA_024734035.1 Alethe castanea | reverse complement strand
AAATATAAATATAAATATAAATATAAATATAAATATAAAGTAAATATTTCTGTTTAGAAGCATAAGTTTGCTAAATTGAAACGCATAAAAAATTATCTTTTGGTATTTGCAAAAGATATTTCATATTCTGCTGTATTTTCAAACTGTAGCTGCAAAAGGTTTTTCTGAATTTTTACTTCAATTATGAAGCTGAGGTGCTCATTAAAGAATAATAATTTAATATTAGATGACATAGCTTCAGTCTTTTCAGTGATCTATATTCATAGTGGTAAACTGAGCTCAGTTCTTTGACTTCATGAAACTATGCCAAATTGTACCAAGGTAGAATAAAAAGAGAACCCGTATTTTTAGGTTTGTGTTTGGTTAGCAAAATGTTTTCTTAAACATTTCTTTGGTGTGCTACAGCACGTATATAACCTACATTTTAACTCTGCTGCAGCACAAAACCTGGTGTCACTTAGGTTTAATCCCTTGGGCATCTCTCTGCATCAAATGTTATCCTTGTTCATGCAGACACACTAGTCGGAACAATGGAAGCATTTTTTTATCCCCGTATCCTACATGAACTACTAGTGCCATTTGACCTGAGTAGCTGAATTAGCCCCATTTGCATAACTTCATAAATTGCACAGCAGCCCGGGAAAATATAATTTGATTCCCAAAATACCTGTACTTCTGATCTGATAAATGTATGTGTGAGTATATTTTATTCCAGCTCTTTCAAATATACTAGTCAGAAGATTTGACATGGTGAAAGACTACTGGCACCATCACTCCTCTGAAAGTTGTCTTCACAGTGAGAAAATCTGGAAAGACCATGAAATCTGAGAGAAGTTGGGGATTTGGAAGGTTGGTGTTTTGGGTTTCTTGTGGGGATTGTTTTGGCTAGTTGGACTTTTTATGGGTAAGGAAAGATCTGTCCATGTGATTTATGTCAAAGAGCTTCTTATTCTTTTCCAAGGCTAAAAAAGATGGAACGATCAGACTGCCCCATCTGCATATAGTATAAGTATAACTTGTCAAAGTTAATAAAAACTTCATGCAGTTCCCAACATTCTGCAATCATTATCAACTTCATTTGCATTTCCCATCAGAGATGCACCCAAATGTGTGGAATTGGCAATAGTTTTTCAGAAATCATTAAAAGTGAGATAGCCATGTTCCATTTATAAAATGAACTTTGAAAGACTGGCCTTGGATTATGCTTTGCATAATCAGCCTAATGGATTAAGAAACTCATTTACAATATAAAGAATCTAAAATGGGTTTGATAAAGCCTTGATTACAGTTACAGTTACATCTGAAAGAGATAACATCTGTTCTGCCTCAGACTAAACCTATGATTTGGACTGAGTAAAGTAAGATGCTGTCCTAAAACAAGTTATAGCAATATATGAGGTTGCTTTCAGGTTCTGTAAAGCTCCAAGATTGAGCTTCTAGGAAAAAAAGTAAAAAAGAATCATTGGTCTGTTTGCTTCATTAATATTTACTCCTCTAAAGCATTGATTTTCTTTTGCTTCACTTTTGCTTGTATTGGAAAGTGAAAGTGCAATGCAGACACAGAATTCATTCACATGAAATAATTAACTACTATGTAACATTCAAATAATACAAAGGGGAATTTAAGGAGTTCTAATTACTACTTATTATTTAAAGTCTAGTGAAATAAAGGCACTTTGATAGACAAGGAAATATTAAGTGTTTCTTTTTCTCTCTAAAGTGTTGTTCTTATTAAAAAAAATAGTTTTAAAACACCTGGCATTCACTTTATTTGTCATATTTAAAGAACAATTTGCTGCAAATTGCCATGTATATCCAAAATGCTGAGTCTGGGTTTTCTCAGGAGGTTTTCAATATCAAGCTCCAGTGAACACCAATCTCAGTTTTACAGGTAAACTTTTAAATTAAATTCTCCTTGGAAAAATTCTGCTATTCACATATCAACATTAATCTGCATTTTAAAATGATATAAATAATTTTCAACCTCTCTTATTCTCTGCTCAAGATACAGTCTTAAGAAACAGAAAAAGGGGTATAAAATTTTAATTTGATTTGCAGAGAAATAAACGTGTGACTTTTTGTAATTTTGCAAAATTCCAGTTACTTTGGATTTGTTTGGATTTTTCCAATAAAAGTGATCACTTTATTTCTTGTTAATTGAGAAGAACAATTTTAAAGATTTATTCTCTGAAGTTGTGTTAGCCTCATCTATCCACAAGATGTTGTATAACAAAGTTTGAATCCAGACACTTAAAATATGGTTGAAGCGAACTTTTCTTTTAGCCATCAGTTCCTCCACAGAAGTTTCCATTTAAAGAAAATGCAAGGGATTTTTCAGTTGGTTCTTTTGAATGAAATAAAACACATATATGTCTGATGAGAAAAGAAATCTTATTGTTTATATTCTTCAGCAACAGAGGTTTTATTTCCTGTTTAAACCTTAGAGGGAATTACTATCCGCCACCATATTACAGTTTATAAGATTACAAGACCTTAGGATAGACAGTCAAAATGATAGACCAAGAGATGGGGCATGCACTTCATTTATCTGAATAGTCTTTCCTTCACATATTATTGCACAAATGACTCTTGTACTCATCATATACTACTTATAAAAAACCTTTATATCTTGGAAGTCAAATGTTTCCTTAAAAATTTGCAAAAGTTCATATTGAAAAGAATCAGGGCAGGGTACAGTATCCCAGTGATGAAGAATTCCTCAAAAGGCCACTGAGCAGTGGCCTATAGTTGTTACCCTAAGACCCTGAAAGGGCCCTACAGGATGCCAGAGATGCAAATATAAGATTGTCTCTAGTCATTTGGAGAACACGTGCCTTTCATCAGCTAGGGATATTCTCTGCATTTTTAAACCAGATGTGATGCTGATTGTTGCTCTTAGACTTTCCTCTTCTGTCATCTAAAGAGAGAAGCCATGGTGGGATTGGCTGCCAAGACCTGCCAAGAAAAAAGGATGGTGTTCAGTTCTGCTCATCAGTCCCGCTGTGCCACATGGCAGTTGGCAAAAAGCAAGACTTAGCATCTTTGGTGCATCCATTAAGGCAGTATATGAGCAGCTGCATAAGAGGAGGGATGTTTAATCAATGCTTACATTTTTAATGACATCTAGTGGAAAAAGGGGAGATAGTTGGAAACAAGATTTTCCCTGCTTCTGATCATAACCGTCTTTATGTGAATGCCACATTTCAGTTGAAAAAAATATCTAAGCCTTAAATGAGAAAACATAGAGTTGCTAATAAAATCTACATCTTTTGATAACAGCTGGTCTTAAGGCCACTTTTTATCAACTGCACATCAGCTAGAGGCCTGCATCCAAAAGTTGAGAACCACTGCGTAATAATCCTAGGTAGTCTTCACACCACACCTTCACATATGACATCGGATTATGCCACACATTTGATTTGTGAAAGTTGACTTGGGAGCACTCTGCCAAGGGTTACATTGAATACTCTGATGCTCAGATCATTCCTGACCCCACTTTGAATAGCAGATGATCCAAAAAAAGAAGACAGAGTCCTTGATATAACTTAGACCGCAATTAAGATTTGCAAAACTTCATAAAGTGGAGTTTTTGTTTATTTGTTTTTTGCAATGGTGAAAATGAGAGGTGACAATGTTCCTTCTGCATTTCTTCATTCTGGAGTAGTTTTTCCTGAGTCTGCTGAGGATGCAGAGATTTAAATTTGGAAGCAATGACTTAGAACTCTTTTTACGAATAACAGCAGTGACATGAGTATATCTTTTCCCTTTCCCACTGAATTGCCTGAAGATTTTCATTCAGAGAATGGTTCACAGTTACTTGACGTACAACTGTGTGGTGCAGGAACTGCTTCTACTGCCTTTGCATTGCTGGGACAAATATACTGAATTTTTGAGTTTACAAACTAGCCAAGCCAACTTGTTTGTCTCTTGTGTGTCTCATCATTGAAATCTACTGCAGAGTAAAATTTAACCTTGAAAACACTGAGTTTGGAGGCTGACACAATGAAGCATGCTTAGGAAATGTGAACATTCCAGTGCAAAAATACATTTTCAGCAAAATTTATAATAATCAAGTGCAGGAACATACTGTGAGCATGTCACCTGATTCAAAATGTATAACTGGCTTCCTGGAAGGAACAGGAGAAACAACAATTTATTTAATTTGTTGAAACCTGATGTCATTTATGTGGAGTTGAACTATACATACATACATACATATATATATACATATATATATACATATATTTTATATATATATAATTTTACATAACTATACATTATATACTATAATAGCATATAGCACAACACAGCACAACATGCATTTTCTGCTACATAAAAACCCCACAAAAACCAAAACCACAATGATTTGGAAACAAGCATGGAAAGAAAAACAAAAATAACCCAGCAGGTGTTAAGGCTGTATGTACTGAGTCAAATTTAAACAAAAATTTGCTCATACCTGATTATATTTGCATCTTAGTATGAGGGAGGTCTTCTTTCTTTCTTTCTTGTTGCCATTATTTTTGTTAAATTTTTAAAAATTTGCTTAACCACTTAAAGTTAGTTATGTATGGAACCTCTTAAGCAAGTGTTGTCAAATGTCATCATAGGACAAAAGGGAGATTTGATAACATCAGCTGACCTGTATCTCCAATCTTTAGTTAGGGTAGTTTTCAAAATCTGGAACATGTACCTATGCCTTCAGCTTTTCTGTGAAAGCAGTGAACATCCTTGAACCAAGACTAAAAGTAGCAATACATTATTAAATCATACATTCCTTTCTCTCCCTTTATCCCTCTCCTTCAATTCCAAGCATTAAACAGCAGATTCAGCAAAGAACCATTGGGATCAGTATTTTCTTATCTATTGGGCAGTCCTTTTCTTTCAGTGACCGGACACTTCAGGCAGTATGTTGTTTCCTGTTCTACAGCCAACCTGGTACAGATTAGACAGTCACAAGTTGATAATTTCCAACACAGTTGTTCTTACAGCTAGCCACAAGCTTAAATACTCATTAGTTCTCTTCTAGGCTGGACAATGAGGGAGATTTTTACTCCAACAAACTTTATCCCTTACATAATCTGTCAGAACTGATAGAGATTGAAGTAGTAGTTCAGTTCATAAAGATAAGTTTTTGAGCAATTTTTTTCCCCTTTCTTTTAATATGCATGTTAAGCCTGATGGAACTTTGGGAGAGATGTTCTAGCAAATGTCTGCCATTGCTCAGTTAAAGGTTTTTGCTGTGTATTTCCCTCAAGGCTTCCAATAGTCATTTCTGGAGAGCTATAAATAGTGCTTTTCTTGATGGAAAGTGCAGAGACTTAATTTCTTTTGCAAGAGAGCTTTTGAGCAGAGTGGCTAACATCTCCATTCAGATTTACAGCACAGCAAAAACAACTTCCCATCTCCATTCTTATGGGATCTACTTAGTCCTAGTTTCTTCACAGCAGACACAGAGTGAATTGTTGCTGATAAGGTTCAGCTCTAGCTTCAGCTAGAAAATTTAATACATTTATCTTGTTTATTTTGGAATAGTTGTCTGACTTCTTTGTAATAGCAATAAAGTCTTTCTCCAATGGCCAAAAGCCAGTCCAAATTCCTCCTTAGTGCTTCCCTTTAATTATTGCCTCTCATGGTCTCTGTGGGGCATTTTTCCATGTCTGCATGATCTAACAGCTTTGCTGAGCTCCTTGCTCTGTTATCAACTCACATACAAGGACTCACACACACATAAACAAGCATAGGGAGAAGTGTATGTATACAGAAGTTTCATTCCCTCACTTCTTGATTGAAATCTTTTTTCTAAGACATTGTGTGAAGAAATCAATTCTACACTCCTATGAAACCTGAGTAGCCATGCAGCAATTTCTGACAAGGTTCCATCTTTTCTCTGTTATGCTAATTGCACAGTCATTCATTTCATGACTTCCATTGCATGTTGTGACTTATATTTTCTTCTTTCAGTTTGTGACCCTTGGTTTTCTATTATGCATAGCTCTGAAGTAATTTTCCATATCTGTCTATGGTGAGAATCTGCTAAAGAGAAGTTTATGCTGAGGGAGTTGTAGCAATTGGACTTACTTTTATTTAAGCCTCATTTTCCAGGCATGAGTTAATTGACTGTTTCAGTGTTTTATTAATATTTTGAATGTTATGCAACTGTGAAGTCAGAAGTGTCAGTTCTTTGCAGCATTACAGAATATGTGAGTGGACATCTGAAGGATTTTTCTGTTTCTTACATGGATCAGAAAGCTCTCTTGCGTGTAATCATTATTTTAGCAGTATCTCTACATATTTAAAGATTAATGCTTTTTTGAGGGTTCTTTTTTCAAAAATCTTTCTCTTTTTGCAGTTTAAAGAAGAATTTGAATGTCTGTAGATGTCTTAGCAGAAATTTTACCTTGTAAAAAAAACCTCAGAAATCCCAGTTTTCCGTCGACAACTAGGAAATAAGTTTTCTCAGCATCCCATCTGTAAATGTATTTTTTTAAAATTTTTAAAACCAGGGGGGAGCATTTCATGAATTTTGAGCATATGATGTCAGGAATCTGTAATACAGTTCTCAACATTTGCGTGTGGGCACTTTTGTACTCTATGCCATATCATAATGAATTTCCTTCACAAGTTATTGACTGACTCAGATGATGCCTGAGATTTCAGCTCATAAGAACCAAAATGATTGCAACACATCAGCAGGCAGCTTGAGCTTCACATTGTGACTGCTCTGAAATCAACCTGAGTCAATCTTTGCTGTGGTCTTAGATCAAGGAAAGGCAGCAAAAACAGAAGGACTGGTGAGTAATGCAAACTGGGTATTGACAAAGCTGTCATGTAACCCCTGCCACATTTCTGCAACAAGGCTGCAAAACTGTGCTTTAGCCATTCTTTGCTTGTGGAAAATGAAGTAGGAGTCTTAAACAGATGAACAGGAGCTTCTGAGGTTTGTTCTTTCTTGTTTATTTTTCATTTCATTTTATCGGCAGATATGCCAGTTCATTTCAAAACCACCATGTAGTCCAGCCTGAGGATGCTCATGGTCAATAATGGATATTCAGGGGAGAACACAATGCCAAGGAAACCATGCTATGAGAATATTTCAGAGCCTCCTTGTTCTTTTGTACCTGTACAATTACTTTTCTCCTCTCAATACCTATAAAACATAGTTGCAATAATCCTTTACTCCATAAGCAGTTTTTATTATATGCTTTTTGTAGGTAAAGCTGAACACAAGCGGAAATGACCACATTGGCAGAAATGGGTGGGACTACTCAATTCCTTTTTAGCTGATAGCAGGTTTGTCATATTTACGATTTCAAAATGACTTTAGCCACAATCTTAAAAACCTAAAAGAAGGTGAACTGTGTTTTTTTTCATCTTAGAAGAGAGCATGTAAACACACATTTAAGTAGGTCAGCACAGGAGCTGGTTCACCTGAAGGCTAGAAAGTATAATTAAAAGTGAATACTCTGGCTTTAATTACTTTACAACAAATAGCTGTCTTATGAATGTCCTGTTCTTAAACGTTAAAGCCTCTGCCTTATTGCTAATAATTTGGCAATGTTATTAATAAAAAGGTGCTTTTCACTTTAAGTCACGCCTCTGAGAATTTTCAACTAGCTGTGCTAGAGAGGTGAAGCTGGAATTAATCTTGCTAGAGAATTTGAACTTTCTGCTTTGCATACTAGGTAGAACTTTGTCGGAAACTACACTGTAATTTTCCTCTCTGACAAAATATCTAATTTTAATTTCTTTTTTTCAAGGGACATATACTAAAGAAACTGAGATACAGAGGAAACACTCCATAATGTTTCACACTGTTTAATAGTCTGTTAAAAAAGGAATGGGCCAGGTCTCCTTCTTCTGACACTTTTTTAGAATGATCTCTGATAAGAATATCCTCAAATCTAATTAAAGAATCTGAGAAAATCAAGGGTTAGACAAAATAATTTTTTAAACTCTGAATATATTTCTGGTGCTTTGAAAGGCCTCAAGATTTAACCTTCCAGAAATGTAAGTGATCTCTGACATGAGGGGAGGATATTCATCTGCATTAGGGAAAAAAAAAAAAAAAAAGAAATTAAAAAGTATGAAAAACCAGCTCTGTAGATTAACCTTGACAAATAAATCAGAGGAAAAAAAAGCAGGAGTACCAAATCAACCAAGTATGTGCTTTGGATGTGTGGATATTTCTGTTTAGTGAGTTATCATTATGAATTTCTAACATAATATTTTCTTTCAGATAATAAATAAAATGATGTGCATTTTCCCAAATAGAAATCCTATTAAAATGAAGACACATATTAAAAGGAAATTGAAGACAGTGCAAACTCACCCATAATATATTAGCAGTCAACATGAAGATTGTTTGAAGATACGGTATTAGAGACTCAGAACGCTTGTATAAGGGTTTATATCAAGAAATATAAAAAATATTTCCTGAAAAGCCGCAATGTTCTCTGTTTGACAGTGTTCATCTCTGAATGCCTGTGTGAGTTATTGACAGTGTTTGGAAGCAATGAAGTTAGGTGAGTTGTCTCTCTGCATCTGGGCTTTCTTCTACAAAACCTTTCAGTGACAGGAAGTTCTCCTTGACAAGATGGTCTCCCAAAATATAATTTTGGGAGATATGCTGAAAATACTATTAAGGGAAGTGAACTTATACTGAAGAAGATACCTCTACATCCATATGATTGTTTGCTTATGTTTTTTAACTTGAAAATAAGCATTGAATAATTTTTATTTGAAGATCTAGGATATCTTCTATAAGTAAATTATATAGAATACATATGATATATTTCATATAAATGTAATCCTCTGAAGCAAATTCCTCAAAGAATAACTGTGCATAAGCTTAATAAACTCAAAAAGAGCTACTTACCAGACTGAGACAATATTAAGAAAGAGAGAAATAGAGAATAAATGGGAAGAGAAAAATATGTATTTTTAAAGTAGAATAGCAAAATAAGTGCTATTTTAAAATCAAGTTACAAAAAAGGTTAGATACAAAGGATTAAAATCAAATATTTTCAGCAATTTAGTAACAACATCTTTGTGCTTCTGTAATGTTTCTAATACAAAATGATGATGAGAACATTCCCTGATAACAATAAATATTGTCAATAATATCTTCTGTCATTAAACATAAATTTCTGGGATAATTTCTGAGCAATTATCTTCTTGAGAGACATCATTTTATGAAATGTGTTACTAAGTATTTTATAATGTCTGAAAGTCAAACGTCTGTGTTAGTCTGAAAAGCTGATAAATCTTCATTAAGTAAATTCCAATTCTCTCTCAGAGGGGAGGTTAATAACTTCCTCCTCTCAAACAGATGAATTTATTGTCAAAATATTTAGTTCACGATTACTAAGTTTCAAACAAGAATGAAAGCAGAGAAATCCCATGAAATCAAGTGTCTTGAAAGTGTCTCTTAGATGATAACATTTTATGAAAAATAGTCTTCTAAAAAAATAGCTGCAATACTATAAATTTCCATTCAAGCATTTTTAAAGCATTTTTGGAAAATGTAAAATCTTTTACCTCACCGCTTTTAGTGCCTATAAAATAATAATTTAAAGTCAACTTAATATGCAAATTGAAATCAAGATTTAAGAGCAAGGCCTAGTCATAACTGACATGAATAACAAAAAAAACCCACCTCTTTTCATTACCAAGACAATATATCTTGCATACACTACAGGAAAAATAACTCTCTCACAGCAAAAAAAGTCGTGTAAATGTTTTGGTTTTCACTAAGGAAACTCTCTAGCTAATTTCCAGTGGTCATATATATGGGCAGAGTTGTTAGGGTTAGTTTCAAAATTTTCATCTTTATAGGGCACAATGTTAGATGCACATGCTTAGATACATCTATCAAGGCCATAACTGTTACCTGTAATACTGGATCAGATAATATTTGCCAGATTCCAGGAGGAATACCTGGGTTGTCTCCCAAGTTCAGGATGGGTAAAAACACATACAAAATCCTATATCACCTTGACTCTAACTACTCCCCCTTCATACTTCCACTTTAACTGCTGTAAAAGAGAGATAAGCACACAGAACACAAGGTAAATTCTGAGCTGCAGAAACTACAACCACTCTACTGACTCCTTCAGTGGTCTGATTTAGATGTTTACTTTTGAATAACCTTGTTGTTTTGTCATGTATAGTCCAGCTAGGCTTATATGTGGTTAAACAGCATGTTATTAATAATTTACTTGACATTGATTTGCCTTACCAATCATTACATCAAAATTCTATGTGTCCTGGAAGGTTTTCTTTCAATTCATTAGGTAATTAGGTTGGATACTTGTAAAAGTCAGAGCAACACCAGCCTCTAGCAATGCTTGTTACATAAATGAATCAACACAAATGTATTTTTTAAAGCAAAAACAATTTAACACAACATGGCATCATTCCCTAAATTAAAGATGATCTCCAAAGTGAGTGCCTTCCCAGTTTTTTTTCATCTCTAGATTGCAGTTTTGGGGATGAGGGATGCATTGATGTGCCAGCTATATGCAGATACGCTCTGTCATATGAACTCCCTCAGTATTACATTTAGCAGTCAAACCTATAATAACTTATATTTTTGCCAGGTCTCGTTATATACAAGTTTTCTTTATGACCTTTTGCTGTAAGGTTGTTCTTCTATAATTTCTATCATTTTGCTATAATTTCTATCATTTTTCTATAATTTCTATCATTTTTCTTTCATTAGTTCTCCATTTGCATCTGCAAATATGTCCTGATTCATTGGATGATGGATTCTAATTTGTTTCTTTAGCTAATATTTGTTTTTCTACACATTGTTATGGTCTGTAAAGTTAAAAACCCACCAACCAAACCTTTAAAAAAGATTACATCATATCATTACATTGTGACCTTATAGCACATGTAAAGACAGCTTAACTGTTATTATTGGTTTTGCACTATATTGTACTATAGTAGCAGCTAGCAAAAATAATAGTGCTGAGAGTGCAGGTACAGATAAAATTTTAGTAATTTTTGCTGAATTTATGTGAATGTTCATCTCCTAGATAGCCAGGAAAATGAACCAAATTCATTTCTCAGCCTCACCTGCACTTATCAAGTTACATTTCTATTTCCCAGTGCTTGCCACAAGCTCCTTTTGTGTCTTCTGTGGCTCTATATAGCACCACCAAATCAAGTGAAAATTCACCGTTCTTAGGATCAGATTACTTTTGGTTCTCTGTTGTCTAAGCACATGACTTCTAGTCTCACCAACAACTATTATTTAGGTACACATGAAAAACATTAACATAATGACATAACTGCAAAACAATTTAAGAAAAATGTAGCGCAAGACAAATGTCTAAGCAGGGAGCAGAAATTACTTAGTTTTCTTCATTGATTTAGTCCTGTGTTTTGTTCTGGTGTCTGCTCATTTGCTTTTAAAATTATTAATGCCTTCAGTCTTTTTTGCTATTAAAAAGAATGTTGAAAGCTTGAACTTTAGCCTGAAATAATAATATGTTTAAACACACTGCATAGATTACTGCAGCTAAGCTGATTGCCACAGAAAGACTGATGTTCTTACTTCACCTAACTTGTAGTCCAAGACTCTGGTTGTCGAAAAGTTTACTCACCTTCCATCAAAACTGATATCTAACTCTTTATTTTTTTGTTTTGTTTTGTTTTAAATGCTCTCAAATTCCTCAAATTCTGCTTCAAGCCCTTACCCTTAACTCAGCACTGCTGTCTTCATTGCTAAATTATGTCCTTAAGTGTCAGGTTCACACATCTTTTGAAAGCTTCCAGAGTTGGTGATTCAGTTTCTTCCTTGTTTCAATGTCTGGCTGCTCTTTCAGCAAAGACATTTTTCATAATATTGAATCTAAACCTCCTTTGGCATCATTTGAGACTGTTTCATCCTGTTACTTGGGAGAACTGTAGATTTACTTTAAAAAGTAGATTTCAATTTTAATGCTTATCTCAGCTTTAGTTATTTTTCTAATACTGACATTGTAAGGGAACAGTTTCACATTGTCTTATTCTACATTCTTGGTTTAACACCCACAATAAATTTGCAGATGACACCAAGCTGAATTATGGGAATACATCCAAGAGACCTGGACAAGCTTGAGAAGTGGAGCCATGGGAATCTCATGAGGTTTAACAAGACCAAGTACAGGTAGGTGCTGCACCTGGGTCTGGGCAACCCTCAGTATCAGCACAGGCTGGAGAGTGAACAAATCCAGAGCAGCCCTGCCAAGAAGGACTTGGTGGTGCTGGTAGACGAGAGGCTGGACATGATGTTGGATGAGAGACATGCCATGGACACTCACAGTCCAGAAAGCCAAATGTGTCCTGGGCTGCATCCAAAGCAGCGTGGCCAGTAGAACGTGGTAAGGAATTCTGCATGTCTGCTCTCCTCTGTTCTCCTCTGCTGAGAACCCACCTGGAGTGCTGCATCCAGCAGTATTAAGAAAACTTTGGACATTGATAAGCAATATGTTCTCCACAGTCAAATAAATCTGAGACATCTGACAGTAACAGTTCCACTATACAGTTGTCTACATTCTAGTTTCTCTATCCCAATTCCATTCCAACAGATATCTCCTCTTGCTTATGTTAATATCTGGAGGTTGTTCTTGTGCTTGTATTCTTTCAATACCATCCACCTTGAGGAATAGATGGCATTTGACATTCTTATGGAATATCCCTTTTCTTCTCCCACTAAATAATGTCTTAAGCTATGTATGTTGCATATTGTGATAGAAGCCTTTTTGGAATGAACTAAAAGCTGAGAGAGGAAAAGCTGGTGCCTCCAGCTTTCTGAGAGATTGCTTCTAAATGAGAAGTAAAATCCTCAATGAGTGGTATGATCTTTTAACAGATAACTTGGATTGAATATACAATAACAATTTTCTTTGTGCATATTAAGAAAGATTGAATTTCAAACTCCAATATTAAAAATGTCTACACTCTCACATATGACATGCAGATACTTTTGATGCATTCAAATATAATTTTCATATTGATTTCATTAACTACATTGTAAAGTTTTTTGATTTTCCACTGTTAGTGAGAATTTCATAATTGCATGTTCACATTATGCTGGCATAGTGATGGTTTACACAACTACCAGATTGTGATTCATTCTGATTCAACATTCTGGATGGTTTTGGTAACACAGATATATTTGTACCTAAAAGATTTATATATTTGTGGTTAAAGTTTAAAATCAGACTTTCTTCATGAATGGTCGTGATGATATCGACTGATGTCAACATGAGAGATGTTCTTTAGATGTTGCTTGACCATATTTATATATATACACTACTAGAGGCACTTGAAAACAAGAAAGGTAAGCCTAAATAAATCCAAACCCACTAAAGGTCATATTTCACTTTCCAATTTTTACCTTTAATATTTTATTTATAGCTACATTCATATATATACATGTACTGGGGAATATGTAGAGGGAAAATGTAGGCCATGGTTTTCACTGAGAGTATTCTTCCTTTAAGAATAACTAATCAAAAGGGCAAAAGTTCAGAGTGCTGTGCTGCAGTGAGACAAATCTAATACAGACCATGCAGCAGCAGTGATGGTAGGTAGGCACCCATCTTGCACAAATAGTAAAATAGGTTTCTTCACATCTATTAAGTCCTGACAAACTACCTGCTATAATCATTGAAAACCTGTTTTGATCTGAAATGCTTAAAGGCATTTTTGTGTTTGCATATTCAAAACAGTTATTTGCATATGCAATTATAATCACCAATTGCTTAAATTTTCATGTAATTATATGCATGTCATGGTCTTCGACCCTTGGTAATAGCTTAGAACCAAAATAGCTGTCAGAACCCCAACCCTACATATTTTTTTTCTAGAGGTCACCTTGGATTTTCAAAAGGAAGTTTCTTTGAAGCCATTTTGGTGGTTTGTTAAAATAGAGAAGGAGCATTGATGCAAAATACCCTTCTAAAAGTGATTTCTACTTTTCAAGAAAACCACATAAATCATTAAACATAAAAGGGATGTATTCCTCTATACAGAGATTATATGCATAATAAACCTGTTAACCCTGTACTTTGATCCTGTGTTCTTGCCTTCCTTAAATCTGATGTTGACAATTTCCTTTCTTGTTTGTTGGGTTGTTTTTTCTGGAAGAGACAAATGGAAGAATTTATCCCCCCTAATTCCAGGCTCACTTCAGCAAAATTTTAGTTACCTTTTCCTTTTTTTGCTCAGGTGTGTTTCTGGTATTGATTGAGTCATTAAGAAGGTGGAAATTCTTCTAGAACGTTATTTGCCATATATTTATGCCAACATTTTAGCCTCACATGCACAGAAATAAATACCTAACATTGTAATAAGAACAGGAGTCCTTTCTGTTTGGGAAAAGACATGTAAAATTCTATATGGCCTATAGAAAATGTTCTGTTCCTTTGTCACAATTTGATGTGAGATAATTATTTATTTATTAGTTTATATAACCCATTATGATGCCCTGAAAGGGTACTGAGGGAGTATTTATTCAGAATCTCACAGCTACTGTAAGTATTGTTAATCAAGCCGTATTTTTTTCTAAATATGCATCATAACCTACATTATTTTATCGCTCAGTATTATTAACAGAAGACAACTAACATTTAATACACAATCATGGTTTATCAAGGCTTATGAATTACATACAAAATTCTAAAATCATCTCATTCTATAGGTCTGACAATCTGAATGTACAACAGGGTAAATTTAACAAATAGATTCAAGAAACACAAATAAAAAATAAAATATCTCACTTGCATACAATGAAACATATTTTCCTCTTGTTTGTGTTTTGGAAGAGCTTATAATGTTATGACTGACATGACAGTGAAAGCTGTAAGCCTACTGAGGAAAAGTCATGTAAAACTCATATTGTCCATAGGGGGTCCTGGTGCTTTGACCCATTAAAAAGAAGGTACAGATTTTGAAAGCTGATGGAAATGTGCATATAACAGTGTAAAGCAAGATTAAGTGAGCGGGAAATGTCCCTTATTAAATATGTTGGACTGTTTTTTCTGAACAAAATCTTAGTGTAATGAAAAAGGGGCAAAGAAAACCTGAGATTTTCAATAAATGCTTTGAGCATTTGATACGGAGTTCAAGTTTGCTGTTAGATAACTTGAAGTAGACTACCTTATACTTTTATGAGCTCATATTAGCCTTCATCTATTGTTAGAAACAAGAATGGAGAAGGGTACTGAACATTTTTTCAAAATCCCTAAATATACTTCCCTGAGGCACAGAAGTCTTTTACCAGATCACTTGAGTTAGAATTAGCATTTAATGTAAGCATTAGCTTATTATCTATACACTGATAAACAAAAGTGTGAGGACTTTTTGCCCGACAGAGCCTTGCATAAAGAGAAATCACAAAGATTATCGACTGTTCTTGTCAGGAATAATGAAGCTTGCAAAGGAGTTAAATTCAGAAGTGCATGTTCTCTTATCTTTTAAAATATATTGAAACATCTTTGAAATTGCAGGGCTGATTGACTGACAGTTCCTTTCCATTTTTAATTTCAGAAGATTTTTGTTTCTGATTTTATGGTTAAAGTTCCCACATATGCATAATTGATACAGAGTTCTTTGGGAAATATATCACTTCTTCTACTGCAGTCTCTAAAAACCCTGAGATATTACTGATAGATCATGTCAATGGTATTAGGCTTGTCGACAAGTTTCTCCACCCACATAATTCCAGAAAACATTAGCAAGGACTTCCTTAGTCATCATATGCAGTGTAATATACCCTACATTTTACTGAAAATAGTAATATCATTTTGTGAGGATATATATTTATTACATTATGGTTGCCTTTTAAAATGTTTCAGCAGCTTTCAAAAAAAAAAAAAAATTAGCATTCAGTGATTCATTGTTGTTCTGATGACAGCCCATAATTTTTCTGGGTAAGCATTACACTGCGTAATACAGTTAGAAATCTTTGACTACTAAGTATGATTCCTAAATAAAACCCTCATACAAAAGTTCAGATTATGTTACTTTATCTAAGGTGCAGTTGTATGAAAACAGCTCCTTCAGACTTAACAATATGTTTAAAACAGGAGATATTTCTCATTGCTGTTCTTGAAATGGAGCTTTTCAAAATCAAGATCTTACAAAATAGGAGAATCTGTTGCAAAAAGTAGACTTCTAAAATAACTAAGCATCAGCTGAGAATTATGGATATTAAAAATAACTATTTCTTTAAACTTGTTTGGAGTGAGAAACAACTGTGTTGATAGTTCTTTAACTTTATTGCAAAGCACATAATGAGCAATTATATCACATGTGATAAATTCAGCAGTAAAATATTATCAGTTGGCAGCTGGGTCTTTTACAAACATAACAGAATAGGAACATGAAAGAGACTAGAACTAACCATCTGCTGAAAAAGACTGCATTATAAATTTAGTAAAGTAAACCAAAAAGAAAACAGAATAAATTTTAGAATGTAATTTAATTTACATCCCTATATTAATCTTCTGAGACATGCATAAGGAGTATATGAAGTAGATGATGGATTGCAAAAAATGCATAATTGTACTCCTAAACCAGTTAGTTTTGGATTCATTGAACTTTAGTATTGATGAAGACTAATGCTTTCGATGCACACTGACACAGATTACTTGTTGACTTTAAGAAGGCAATCCATATTAATTTGACAGCAGAATTTAACAGTCCAGGTATTACCCAATATTGTTCAGAAGATCTGTGAAAATACACACTGGTCTCAGTCTAGGGTAGGTATTCCAACTGGAATAAAACCTACCGTGGAGATCAGGAGACGTAAGAATCACCATTGATATCTTGAATGACAGAGCGCTATCCTGAAATTTCCAGTTTGAGCAAAAATAACTTTAGACATCAATCAGCATACCTTCCCATCTTAAGAAAGCAGAACAATGAAGATGGCAGGAATAATTTTATAGATGCTAAAATGTAGCACTTACAAACTTTTAAAGAAAGTGATGATATTTTATATTAGTTATATAACTCAATGTAAGAGAAATGCAGTTGCTGAAAAAAGCAGCAATCTAGGGCAAGACTAAGGAGATACATCTGAACAGTACCATATCCTATAAAAAGTAGTGTTCAATCCATGGTCCTGATGTTGGAAATTCTACCTACACACACAGCTCTCTTTCCTCAGATTTATATTCAAGAGCTGAAGGCATCCTCATAATTGTCTCATTCAGTTGATGAAAAGTGCCCTCTGCGTATGTCTGAATTTGCTTATTCAAACCTTGCTCACGACCTTCCTAAAGTCTTGAATTTAAATTCTCCCCTGATTTCAATTCTTGGTTTTAGCTTTGAGATTAAATTTTAGCTTGACTCACACTTAGCAAGTACACCTGACATTTACAATAAATAAACCCCCTAGTCTTTCCCAGGTCACCTTGTAGAGAACGCACGATAATGAAAAGGACTCAGACTTAAATAACACATTTTAAAAGTCTTACTGAACCTGAGAGTTCTCTTCTGAGATCACTGCACTTGCCTTGTACATGATATAACACTTCCCATCCCCCTTTCAAATAAAACATGTATATTTTTCATAGAGAAGCATGTAATATTTCATAAAATATAAGGCCTTAACTTCACAAAGAAGCAGGTTTTAAAATATTATACAAAAATCTCATCTACTTCTTTGATTTGTGTTTCATGTGATATACTCACTTTTCACAATGACATTAGCAGGTTTAGAAATTTTCTTGAGGGCCCATTCAGAAATTATATAAAGAGCTTCCAAGTCTACAAGATTCATGGAAGAGGACTCATTAAATTACAGGTCCAAATGCTCACTGTATTTATTGCCTTCATATTTACATCATTGAACTAGAAACATCTGGGAAACAGTCAGACTGTTAGCGGCTGGCAAACTGAAAATCTGGCTCTATGCATACAATCATCCAATCTTTCTGTAGGTTTTGTGTGACCAACAGTGAGTCTGCAAATATCTACATCCATTCAATAACGTCCTTGTAGTGTGTTAGGTGTCTTTTTTTTTCTGGTGTGTCTTCATAAATGAAGCCATAAATGTCTTAATTTGCAGCCAGTGCTGCAGTCTTATACTCCACATACTCTGGACTGATGCCTAGCAAACCTGAGAAAAGCATGTAACAGATATGGGTTTCTACTCTAGTCCAACTTGATTCAACAAGCAGCTGGAAACTATTTAAGCCTTTCAATTCTGTACAGCAGCAGCTGGCTGTTTCAGCTCAGCAGAATCTCAGGTGCTGAGCACCAATGTCGTTTCCTTTCTGTTCCTTCCGACTCTACCGCAAGGAAGCCACACCTCACCCCTTCCAGCTTCATGATAAACAACAGTTCTCATTTTGTGCTAAAGATAGCATGCCTCTGTAATATAACAGATGACGTATAGAAAAAGTATCTGATAAAAGAATCCAAAATTCTGTTGACATTTTCAATCCACGTTTGGGGGGGGGTGGAATTGGTGTGCAAACATCCATGAATGTGGTAATTACCCATTATTCTTCAGGGATGGATTCAAATGGTAGCTGTGTGCCTATGTAAGAATAAAAGCACATTTCTCTCATAGCTGTAATGGGGTGGCTTTAAAAGAAAACAAAAAAAACCACCAAAAAAACCACCAGCTTTAATGTGCCTTAGATAATACACTACTCTTTTAAAAGAAAGATGGTGTAATTCTGTCTCAGATAAGAGTAGCTCATTTCATGTTAAGCATATCTATTTCCACCAGGCAAAAGTATATTCCATTCATCAACAAGCCTTCCAACACCAAGACCCACCATTATCCACAGTTTTCCATTAGTAGGAAACTATCCTATCTCACTGTTAATACTTATGATGGAATACTCAGTCAGGAGCTCATTGAGAAGGACTAGTGTCTCTTTCTTGTGGTGGGGAGTTAAAGAAACATCAGTAATGGCATGTTTAGCACAAATGACAGAAGCTCCTGTAGAAGAAACACAGCAGGAAAAGCAAGCTATGTCTTTCATAGAAAGTTTCCTTAAGGCATTAAAAGTGAGCAGACTTTCAAGTAATTCCTAAGATTTTTGGCTGTCACATTGTTGGGAAATTTCCTTTGGCTAAAGGATAATTTAACTCTTACCTTGAAAAATTAAAATTATATGAGGGAAGGCAAGCTGCAAGAGTTAGCAGAAAAACAAAATGTCAAATACTTCCATGAGGATTAATTTTTAAATCCTGGTCTGTCTAGTCAGAAAGAATGAAACAATACTGTCCCCATGCCCAAATCTATTTAAATAATCGTATTTTAAGCCAGCACTGAAAATATATTAGGTTTTTTGTACTGGAGTTTCCACCATAAAAGGCTAGCAACTCTGTTAATGAGAATACAAGGGAAAAATGACAAAGGTGTTCAGATGTGAATGATATTTTATGACTTAAAACATTATCTTTGTTACAGGGAAATTCTAATCTATATTCTATTCTATTTTATTCTGTTTTTCTTGGACCTGGTGTACCATAAATGCATAGATAACACTTCAAGTTTAATGAGCCCACCATGTTCAACAATTAAAATGTATAAGAATCCTGAGAGAGATGGTTCCCACTAGATCCTCAAATAGGAGAACAGAAAAACACAAATACTAAATGTCCCTTTCTCCTACTTTTACCCAGAGGTTCATGTAAACATAGGGAACTTAAACTGACTTGAATTTCCCATCAGAAGCTACTTTAAACAACCCTCTTCTCTAGAGAGCTACATAAGAAAGTGTGTTTTCCACCCACAACCTCCCTTTTCTGTTATCAGCAACAAACCTCCGATGCTTGTAAGTTTCAACTGGATAGATTTTTTTTTTTTTTTTTTTTTACAAAATGAAGCTAATAGTCAGGATTTTGATTCTTTGACTGAGACTAAACCATTTGTCCTCCATAGCGAGTTTGCATGCCCACACATGGCTCTGTCTGGAAGAACCTGACCCTAAACAAGGATCAGTCTTACTGATAATCCCACATTTCTGGTCCAGTATTGATCTCTGTAATTTCCTTCTTACCAGGACCTAGGTTGGTTGTATTGTATTGACATGCTTCTATTTAGAGAGAATTAACACTCCCTTGAAATCTACTAACTGTACATAAAGCAAAGCCATTAAGCAGTGGGCATCCCTTTTCCAATAAACAATAATCAGAAACCTCATTTCAGAAAACCTAATTACAAAGGTGATTTAAAGAGCCCACTGGCAGTGTGAATTTACAACTAGGGGATCTGAAACTCCATTTTCATTTATTCTTAGCACACTTATTTACTAAGTAAAATTACCCAGAACCTAATTAGTAGACTCTAATAGAGCTAGTGTGATGTAAGTCTGGTATCTTCATATGACACAGACATACTGAATAGATGAATAGATATGCTGAAAAGCTGAATAGCTTTGAGTTCGGATGGAGAGAATTACTTCTGTATCCCTAAACTTACATTACTGTGAAGCCTGATAAATGTCTAGCCATGGTATATCATTCATGTTACATATCTGCAATTAGGTATTTTAACATAGCCAAAAGTATCTTGTTGACCTAGCCTTATTGCTAGCACTTCCATTTTCAGCTTGCATTCAGAATCCAATGAAACTGTAGACTGCTTGTAATAGATCCTAAAAGCTAGCTTTAAGAATTCTGTATCATGTAAAATGATAGTATGTGAATGGGAAATTCCGAAAAGGAGACTGCTAGGGGAAAATATGTACATCTGTAAACTCAAAAGCATTAAAGTACTAAAATGTAAACCCATTGAAATAGCCTATAAATGGTTTAGTATACTTTATATATCACATGGACATAATAACAATAGTAGTAATAATAACAACAGCAAAAATAGCAATAAAAATAGATCAGATAAGCAAAAAATCTTAAACTGGTATTATATAGCCAATCTTCATTGATTTTACTGAGCACATTCTGCTTAATATCAGCTTAGGAATTAATATTTAGTCTCTCCTTGTGTCAGGAAAGACCTTGCCGGTGCAAGCCAGATGTGTTTGTGTTTTGACTCACACCTTAAGCTCATTTATCAAAAGGGGATCTTTGTTTCCATGTAATTTCTCAGATGACTGTAGCCCCATAATAAGTAATCTAGAATTAATATGGGGGTTTTCAGACTTAACTCTTTAAAATCTAGAACACTTGGTGTCTGTGTTCTTAATTTTAATTAAAACAAAGCCTCACATTTAAATAACCATGTAACTGCAGAAGCCCTTATTGTTATCTTGCTCCATTTTATGTTGTAGCTGTTCAGATCTTTCTTAAGTAGTGTTTAGTAGACCAATTCATTACTGATCTTGTGTTGGATCCCCAAAGTAGCTGTTTCTCTTCCTCACACTACCATGGGATTCTGTTTTACAAGGTATGTTCTCAAAGTGTTAATGGATACTCTCAGATTATGCAATACAACAAAAACATCACCAGCCTCTCCTCTTGGAGATATCACTGTGCTGACAAAATAATTAACAAATTTTAGTCTCAAGAGGGAAAGCATGAACAAGAGAGATTATGAACATATTTCCAGATTAAAATAAGATAAAAAGAATTAGTAGAAAACAATGAAAGGAACAGAAAAATAATTGCACACAAAGGTTATATGGAAATCCCATAATGTGGGTAAAGCCAAAAGGAACAAGTGGATTAAGAGCAGAAAAGAAAGAAGAAACAACATTAAGTATGAGATGGATATTTTTCTAACACAAGGAAGTATACCCTCAGAAAACTGGCAGATGACACTAAACTGATTGGTGTGGTTGAAGCACCTGAAGGATGAGATGACATCCAGAGAGATCTGGACAAGCTCAAGAAGTGGCTCATTGGAATCTCATGAGGTTTAACAAGAGCAAGGTGCTCTCTTCAAGGTGCTGCACCTGAATCATGGCAAACCCAGTACCAACACAGGCTGGGGGATGAACAGATCCACAGCAGCTCTGACCAGGAGGATTTGGGAGAGCTGGGGAATGAGAGGCTGGACATGACCTAGCCATGGGCACTCACAGCCTAGAAAGCCAGTCCTGTCCTGGGCTGCATCCAAAGCAGCATGGCCAGCAGGGCTCTCTTCTGCTCTGCCCTGGTGAGATCCCACCTGGAATACTGCATCCAGCTCTGGGAGTCCCAGCACAGGAAAGACATGGACCTGCTGGAGTGGGTGCAGGGGAGGCCACTAAGTTGGTTAGAAGGATAGAGCATCTTTCTTATGATGGAAAACAGAATTGGAGTTGTTCAGCCTGGGGAAGAGGAGGCTTCGGGAGACCTTACTGGGGTTTTCTGGTACCTGAAGGGAGCCTACAAGAAATCTGGAGAGGGACATTTTACAAAGGCATGAAGTGGCAGGATAAAGGGAAATTGCTTTAAACTGAGAGTAGGTTTAGATTGCATATTAGGAAGAAATTATTTACTGAGAGAGTGGTGAGGCACTGGAGGCCCAGGGAAGTTGTAGATGCCTCATCTCTGGAATTGTTCAAGGCCAGATTGAATGGGTACTTGAGCAATCTAGTTTAATGGCAGAGAGATTACTAGAATGAACTAGATGATCTGCAAGGTTGCTTCCAAGCCAAACCATTTTATCATTCCATGATACTGAAAAAGTGGCCTTCTTTAATTCTGTTTGTAACTATGCTATTAGTTGCTCTACTCACCAAAAATTCTTTTAAGGTTGATTCATGTTTTTCTCATCTGGATAAAAGGGATGAAACCAGACACTTTATCTAAGAAAAAGTGAAAGAAACTTGACATTTCCATATATAAATGGTACCATTAACATCATAAATGGAGTTGAACATGACAAACTAGAGAAAAAAATTCTTCTTATAATTATGTTGTCATCATTCAAAAAACAAAGTAGATATGACAGTGAAAATTTAGGCATTGTGCTTGTACTTTCTCACAGCCCAAATAATATTGCTGCATTGACTTAATGAAATGCTGAAGTATGAATCAGGAAAATACTTTTGTGTTGAAGATTTCATAAGGCTTCCCAGAGCACCTGATTCTGTACAGTATTTAAAGGAACTGTCTGACCTTAATAGTCTTAAGCTTGCACAGGGAAAGAAACAAGTGCAAATAATAGACACTCATCTTAGCCAATGCAGGTGCAATAAAATTGTCCATAGGATTGACAGAATGTCCTCTTCCATACCTTGTTTTCATGAACTTGTGTAATTTATTTGGCAGCACTCAACCGTGACCATTTTTAGCTTAACTTACAAATCCATACCTGCTTAGCAAATGTTTTTTTTTCTGCAAGGCTTAAGGCTCAAGGGTTGAGGTTATAAATATTGAACATCAATAGCCCTGTATTTAGTAAAAAAGTTGATTCTGTCTGAAATAAACAAGGGGTGGGAGCTGCAGAAACTGGATAGGAAAAATTGCCAAAAGTAAAGCTGTGGAGAGGTTTGAGTCCAATCTCTGACTTTCCTAGATGTCCCCAGTTTTTCAAACCACTCAAAGAAATGAGGACCTTTCAGGAAAGACTGGGATATCTTAAATTAAGCTTTTACGTGCATTGAACTGTCAAAGTTAAATTTTGCAGTTGCTTTCTGCTCAGAGTAAACAAACCACCGCAAGGTAGTGGAATTATAAATCCCTGCAAAAATAAAAGTGAAAGAAAGTTGTCTTGTAGTTTGGTCCTGAATCAGCATCCAGACATAGTCCAAAGTACAGCAAAGAACACCTTAATCTATTAATATTTTATGGAAAACCAGCAATGATTACCATTTCTCCTACTGTCCTTCAAGTTAATCTGTCCTTCATATTCAAGAAAAAAGGTTAGTTGCATAATCTATCTAAATAAGTTGACATAGAAACTGCAATAAAACACATAAAATTATTCCCAATGCCCCAGACTGACAGAACAGCAAAACATTTGGACATACTCTTTTTCACTTGTTTCTGAGCTAACAGATTCTTCTGATGAATCAAATTTGTTCTTAACCTCTTGTTGGCCAGTAAAGGTCCCACAAATGTCATCTTGGAACTAAACAGGCACTGAAAGGAGAAGGATGAATATTCTTATGTTTCTCATGGATATTTGGGACATGTTTGTGCCTTTAAGTAAAACCACCTTCATATTATTCAGACCATTACAATAATTTTAAAGGACTTGATATACTTCTGAGATGATCTTGAGTACTGAATTTTGGAATCTGACAGCTAGGGTCAGTACAGAACAAGCAAATTTGGCTTTCTTTTCCTAAGACTGGTGGTATTCCATAGAGTCAATTTCCAACTATAAATTAAAAGAAATGAGGACCTAAAATAATCCTGAAAATTCAGAAGAGTACCTTGGAGCAGCATTGGTTAGATCAGTCTAAGATTATATGGTGCTAAGTGTCAGTCCAATAACCTTGGAAAAACATGTTAGACTGATTTCAGTAACTATTGAATGATGAAGAAACGAAGTGCCAGTGTAGAATATTTTTATAGTTTGTAAAACATAAGAATGCCTAGAAAAACTCTTCAGATAGTCATTTTGAAACAGTTATGTGAAAAGAAGTGCTAGGATTAAAAGTAAGATAGTTTCCCTATTGCAATCATTTTTTTAAAAGAAAAGCAGTAAGACTGAGCAGCTTCAAGAATAGAAGTTAAAAATGGATTTATGCATAAATGTTATTATTTTATAACATTTCTCTGAGTCCTAAACTTTATCAGCAAAAATAGTCTTTCATAGAATTCTTCTATAAAGGTCCTTATAGTTGTTTGAACTGTTTTAATTAGGTTGCATGTATTATTGAAAATGTTTCCACTTTGATTACGTGTAGAGAAGTATTTTTTTGCCATGTAAAGAAATCAAATTGGCATTTGCTTCCTATCTCCTTCAGAGCATTCAGAGAAGGATAATTGCATTAGTTCCTGTCTAAACGATGTTTCAGACTAAAGCCCTAGGGCCAAAATACTAGGTCTTAATTGGCTGTACTACCTACTCTAGTCATGTAGACAAATTAAATTAATTACAATATTTTGAAAATGCTTCAACAACAACTTTTAATCACAAAACAGGAGAAAAGCCTCAGGAATTCCACAGAAGCTTAAATATAAGCTGTCTTTGGAGAGCCAGCAATGGTACTTTATATAAAACCCTGCTTTTGAAAATCAGAGGGGAGGTGAAAACAGTTCTGTAATGCCTGGATGATTTTGCCATTAGAACAGCCAGTTTCATGCTGGTTTAAACACTAGATTTTGGCATTACGAGCACTGCAATGTTCTAATTTTTTTCTACATCTCTACTAATTAGCCTATTCACGAGGCAAGTGTCTTGTGGTTCTGGTAATCTGCACCTGCATACTTGACCATTCCTTTGACATCATAATTTTAAATATGCAAAATAAATATAATTCACAATGCTGTCTACTTTAATGAACCTAGGCTTTGCCAGACAAGTGGTATATAAAGCTATAATTTTTATGTAAAAATCTGGAGGGGCCTCGTGATGGCTGTTCATGAATGGGACAGTCTTTTGGGGTTTATTCTGCTTATTGGATCACAGGAATAATTCT
>JANRGV010000001.1:82752853-82773960 GCA_024734035.1 Alethe castanea | reverse complement strand
ATGCCCCCCAGGACAGGGCTGGCCCTCCTGGCTGCCAGGGCACTGCTGGCTCATGGTCAACTTGCCATGGACCAGGATCTCCAGGCCCCTTTCATAGTGCCACTCTCCAGCCTTTTGCTCCTCAGTCTGTCTGTACATCCAGGGTTTCTCCATCACAGATGCAGAATCCAGAACTTTCTATTGTTAATCTTTGTACGGTTGGTGACTGTCGAGACCCTTAATTTTCCCAGGCAATTCTTGTAGAGAGCTGAACTCAAGTTATTCTGATATGTAAAGAATCATATTCCAGTAAGCGTGTAGTAATTGTTCAGTCTGGCAGAAATCTCAGGCAATAACCAATCCAAATTGTGCAAAAGCAGCCATAAAACTCATCTCACCCCCAAGAGCAGATCACAACAATGAATGTCCACAATAAAAATTTTGGAGCTATTTCAGTCCTGTAGTTCCTTTTCTGGCTATATATGAGATTAAATTAATTAATTTTAATAGAAAAAAGATGGGCCCAGGCTACTTTATTCTGACACTACAATTTACCAAAAATATATGGCATATAAATAACACAGTGAAAAGTATATGTCCTAAACTTCTGTGATCACTGTGGTTTTGGATGTGGATTTTAGAACTTGAAAGAGCAGGCTGAAGTTACTTATTTTCCATATCATAGTTACAGACGTTGAAAGAACTTTGAACCCATATTTTTAGCTACTGCCCAAAAGTTGTAATTATACTTGAGAAGGGATTGATGTCACCAAACTACACTAGTTTAAAAGTTAGAGGTCTAGTCTAGGTAATTGTCTATATTCTCTGAAATAAATCAAGAAAGGGAGACATATGTTCAATTCTTTTTCAAAAGTATCTTAACAGGACAGTTGCATTTCACAAAAAGCTTAAATTTTGGAGAACAAAAGATAGATGAGATTGATTTTATGTAGTCAAAACAGAGAGCAAGGCTATAAAATATTCTTAGAATGAAACGAAGAAATTAAGGGTCTAGGGAGAAATAAAAATTTCTCACTTGAGGAAAACCATCATATTGAGTAGAAATTTGTGCCTTATGAAAAAGAAAAGAAATTATAGAAAAAAATTGTGTGTTTAAAGGATTGTATTTAAGAGGTTGGGTTACACTTTCATTATTTCTACTAAAGAAAATTGATGTTATAGAAATATTTTGGACAATAAATTGAAGGGGATAGGTACTGAAGTCCTAGGAAGAGCTTGAAATTATAATTGAAAGGAAATGCGGTCATTTTATATGATGCAATAATATTTAACACAGATTAATTTAAAAATCCCTTCTAAAGGTATTGTTTTACATGATAGTTTCCAAATAATATAAAATGAATGCAATAGCCCCAAATCATAAAGGAATAACTGTAAAATGGATGACACTGTTTCTGATTCCACAGATAATTCCTGGCCTCGAAACAAAAAAATACCACCCTCAGGTTTGAGACTTTTAGCACTTCCCTCATGGTATTTGATTTTGAATTTGTTTTATGCCTCTTTAAAAATCAGTATCTAAGATCCTTTGGTCCCTGAAATATTAGAACTTGTTTTGTGAGAGGTAGATTTCCATCTTCCAGCCTGCAAACAAAATCTTGAAATGAAGAAACTTGATGGTAAATAAATGAAAGCCAGTAGTCTTGTTAAATCCTCATCATTTGTAATCTAGTCTTCTGATATTTATATGCTTTAGTTATGATTCAAATGTATTTGCAACTGCTACACTGAGGAATTTTTTTTTCAAGTACAGTCTTTCCTTACTTCTGTTAAAGGAGAATCAGAAATTCTAAAGGAATCCAATGGAATAACAAAGAGGGGCCTGGGAATGTGGGCTGTTTATAAATTCTAGTACCCCTTTCCTTTAGTTGCTCAAACATTTTTGTCCAGGATTGAGAGTTTTGGAAAGATCAGTTTTGAATCTCTTCAGGAAGCAAAGGAAGATAAATTGCCACTTTCTACATCCTGAATGCTCTACTAACTGAATGAGTGAATACGACTGAAAAGATGTCATCCCCATGGGCTTCAATAGGCATGTTTGTGTAAATCTCTAGTATACTTATGTCTTTAATGATATAGGTTTTATAGAACCCACTAAAGATTGTGAGACAAATTTAAAAATAATAAAATAAATTAAACAAAAAACAAAACAGAACAAAAAAAAAAACTAGAACACATAGCTGAAGACTCCTCTTAGATCCTTGCTTTAGTAACCATTTCATCAAAAACTTTGAAGTGGAAAAAAATGCATATTTGTTAGAGTTGACATTGTAATATATATAACAGTCTGGGCTTAGATGCAAATATAAAATAGTATTTATATGCTTAACTAAAATGAATTCTTTTAGGAATATCATCCATAAGCAATAAAGAATGTATTTGCTTAGATAACAGAAAAATAGGAATTACAAGGCATTTTACTTTAACCTTTTAAAAGAGAAGGTATGTTCTCTTTATTGCAAACATCAGCAACAAGTAATGATGTACCAGTATCTGTTCATTTTATTGTTCTAGTCATTAAAATGGCAAAAGCAGCTCATGTGTGTGCTTCTAATTGAACAGAGGATATTATAATATCTATCTTCAAATTTGCATGTCTAGGTAATGATGTCAGTTTTACACTGACAGTTAACAAGCATAATGTGGTGTTAATCAAATGACCTTTCAGCAATAAGTGATTGAAGAATTAACTTCTCCAGCCTTAAATCACATTTTCACTGAATAAATCAAGTGAAGAAATATCTTTCCTAAGTATCTTCAAGCACTGGAGCAATACTAAGAATTAAAAGGTCTGGCTATCTGGAGAATGAATTATTACTGTATCTTCTGGAATGGCAAGGATATGAGAAGAAAGGGAGATTAATTACTCCATGATCATTTTAAACAAGCCTAATACTCAAAAAGCAGAATAGAATTACTGAAATGAACACACATATACATGCACATAAAATCTGAGAAAATTTTTTCAACCTGAATTCTTGCTTATTTTATTATAATGTAACATCGCTGATATTTATTCATTTGCCCATAAACCATTGTTGTGAATCCATTTTATTTCAAATCAGTAAAGTTTTGGTCATATCTGTTGCATTATTTCCAAAAAATGAGCTCTTAAACAGATTTTTAAAAAATGAAAAAATAAAGAAGTAACACCCAGGAGTAGCATATCTCAGTCTCACAAATGCTGTTGCTAATGCTATTTCTTCCTAAACACAGTTTACAACAGAAAGAAGCATGGAGAATAAGCCCTTCCCTCCTCTTTTTTATCCTCTTCTTCCTTGATGGACATTAAAAGTGAAGTTCTGCTCCCTTCACTCAACTTTGTCCTCAGTTATTTTCACATGTTACCTGCCTGGGACTGACACCACTCAGTTCTGTTCTCCATAAAGCAATGACATCTGTAACAGAATTTAAGAAATATCAATAATATTGATTACATATGGGTCCATTTTTTTTAGTAGGGTAGTGCTCAGATTAAGGAAGAAAATCAGATTATAACTCTGAGAGGAAACTATTTTAATCATAATGAAAATGCTGGATAAAGCAAAATACATTAATATTGTGTTTTTCTATCTGATAAAACCCCAGGCTTTAGCTAACAAGTGTAATTTTACTGTATATAGATTAAGATAAACAGTATAAAAATTCCACATTGACATAGGGAGATGATGCATTCATGAAACATCATTTGGTCTAATATACTTTCTGTCTGATGTGTTACACAATATGGGTGAGATATGTCTAGCCAGACCATGTTTTCAGTGTTCTCTAATGATTGTTTGGGAAGAGGTTGGAAAAATTTTACATGTTGATACTGTAACTTTTTTATTCTTTCTGCTATCGATTTCCAAAAATATAAATACACGTGTCATTTTGCAGAAATTCTGATTTTTAACAAGTGAGAATCTGATCTGGATCACTAAATATCAATGAATACAATAGATTATGCTTTTGAGTATAGTGCCTCTATCTGTTTTTTGGGATAGCTGTAAAAATGTTCATGCACAAATAATGACAGCCATAGAATAGCTGGAAAGCACTTTATATTTACCCTGAAAAAAATAAATGAAGGTCCCAGGAAGCATAATAGACACGGTGTCAATCATTAAAACATGCATCACCAAATCCCTCTGTTGCAGAAAGCTGTCCCAGATTGCAGAACAGAGTAATTACTTTCTGATTTTGTAATGACTAATAAACTATATTTCAGCTAGTTGTTCTCTTAAGCATATTTCTCTATTAATTATGTATACAGATATTATAACATCTCTTTGTTTCTTGTTTATCAAGATTATCTTACATCTTTGGTGATGTTATGAAGAAAATGAGGAACAATCAATTGAAAAAAATAATTTCACAACACCTGCCATAATCTTTAAATGTCATATCAATAGCTGTAGGCAATGAACTTTGAGAAACATTGTTACTCTACTTTTCTGTCATTAATAAACTGTAGAAGGACACTGTACTCTCAACGACTGTTTGTATCTCTGGACCACTCTTTTCTTTCTTGCTCACCATTAGCAATGTAAGTTTATAATTAAGGAGGATCTATTCAAGGTCTTTTCTGCATATCAGAAATCCCAAAGCATAATTAATTGGAATGAACAGAGCATCTGGTTTCTTGTGATCTTATAGTTTCAATGTATATGATATTTAATTAAAATAAATTCCCTCCCTCCCTCTCTCATAAGGGAATTAGCTCATTAAAATTTTCAAGAGTGAGAATCAGTCCTCCAGCAAATATTAACATTTGGGAAGGAATAGAAGACTGGTCAGATAAAAAAACCTGTTTTCTGTGTTATACATTTGTCCCCTGGTGCTGGATGACACTGCTACTACTGCTCATTCATCTTAACCTTGAGGTATGAACATTTGATGTTCTCTCAAAACTAAGTTGTTTTACAACACTTTTTTTAAAAAAAACTTGTGTCATGAGTCTTTTTGAATTCTCCAGGTAAGCACACAGAGAACTACATAATTCTGCCAAAGTAAATTAGCTATGCATCTAATAAAAAGTATTCATAAACTAGACAATCTTCATTTTACGGCCATAATTTGTTCATTAGGTTCCTAAGTATTCTCTACATGTCTCCATCTAGGCAGGGACACCCTATCTTTTTTGGGGAGCCTGCATATACATCAGCTACATGTGGATGAGGGTAAGGCTGTGGATGGAATCTACCTGGACTTTAGTAAATCTATTGAGGCAATTTCTCACAGAACTCTCCTGGAGAAACTAGCTGGTCATGGCTTGAATGGGTGTACTGCTAGGTGGATAAAAAATTGGCTGGATGGTCATGAGAGTGGTGATGTTCAAAGGGAGTCATGTATTGGTACAGGCTGCCCAGGAAAGTTGTTGCATCCCAATTTTGGAATATTTAAAAGACATGAAGATGTGGCATTTGGGGATGTGATTTAGTGGATTTAGCAGTGCTGGGTAAACAACTGACTCAATAGTCTTAAATGTGTTTTAGAACCTAAATGATCTTATGATTCTATGTGGTATGGGTTGTCTGAATTCTTACTAATACCTGTGGATTTTACACAGCTGGATGGGTGTGGATCACATCATAATTCTATTGAATACCTTGCCATGCATGGGAATTGTACATGCATTTTTATGCTGCTTTTTCTTTGTCAACTGACATCCAAAGTGTCCTTTTCCTTTGTTGAGGATTACCAGAACTCCTGCATATTAATTAGTACCTGAGATTTGAGGAACTGAGGTGTTCTTGTCCCTACAGACTCCACTATAAGATGATCCTGAAGATTTGACCTTGAGAGGGAGACGGAGGAATGGAGAAGCAGATGGTCATATCCACAAGCCTGTTTCTCAGATTTCATCTGGTATAGTCCAGGTAGTCAAGCACTCTGCATCCAACTTGCTGTCATTTGAAACACTGGAGTGTTAAACAATTGACCTGTCACACTTTCTGCTTCCATCTCACTGAGCCATGAATTAAACAGACACACATAAGATCAGTTTGACTTTATTGATATCAGATAAATCCAAAACTGGTGTTTGGATAGAAGGGATCTAATACAATATAAAGTGCAATGATGTCAAAAGCTTTGCTCACTTCTGATTGCATTGATATGAACATGCCAGGAACCTTGTCATTTTCCCTCAGATTTGATACAAAAAATAAAACACTTCATAGTTTAATATTTTAATTTCCCCCAAGGCTCCCATGAAATATTAAGTGTTAGGAGTTTCGGAATCTGGTAGCTTCCTAGAGGCAGGACTGCCATAACCCAACACCCCAAGGTCCAAGTAAGCAGGAATTTCCAATAAATGTTGGTACAAAAGCAACATAAACAGCACAAGTGCACATGGCCAACAGGATCAACACAGACACTCTTAGCATTTGGGCTAATGCCAACAACACCAACAGCATAATCCTGGCCCTCTCTCTGGCTGGTCATGATAAAACCCATTAGTGGGAAACATATACAACTATATAATAGAGATACCTTAGCTAACTGGCCTTAGGCACTCAGTCTACTGAGTAACTAGTCATTGGATCGTCACACCTTCAGCTGCTCCACACAGGGTAACACACATAAAAACAGTTTTCTCAGGTTTGGACCTCCTGGTCCCTCCAGTAGACTACCACAGACCACAGTACATAACACGTTTTTTCTGGGATTTGGGAACTATATGTCCTATCAGAGCAAACTTGAAAATCATCTCTACACAAATCTGTTTGGTAACAACTTTCTCCACACCTCAATATTAAAATAATTCCATATTCTATAGAAATTTAAAACTTTTTTTTTAACAATTATTCATTATCAGTATGTGCAGCAGGGTCTCTTTTCCAACAGATATGATGCCTTTTTTCCATGCTCTCCACATATCTTATCTATCTAGGTATCTGACTTGAGTTGTAATTTCCAGTAAGCAGTAGCACCTAAAAAGTCAGTGATCTTAGCTGTGTATTGGGACATTGCTTGCCCATTTTGAACTGGCTCTTAAGTTATGAAGAGAGAACAAGGAATATAATAATGAAGTATGAAGAAGTCCTGATCAGAGCTAATATAAAAGTCATATCAGCTAGGGCTTTTGTTGCGTGGTGATAACCAGTTATAAAAAACATCACTCAAAACTTAATGCACCCATTTTCTGAGATTTCAACAGCAAAGTAAACTTATCTGGTACAGTTCTCTGTTTTTCTCTGCTCTGTCACAGCACCAGTCAGGAATGGCATTAACAAGAAAAGTCAAAACTGATTTAAACAATATTTTAAACCTGAGTAGAGTCTAAGTAAGATGTGAATCATGACATTTTTCTGGTTCTGTTTTAGTGCACATGGTTGAATACTTGCATATGTACTCTCAGGTGCTGGATTATACACAAATATATTAAAAATATACTTACTTTATAAAAACCTACTAACATAAAAATATCTACATATAAACACAAAGATTTTAGTGACAAGTAGGACTATTTTGACTTTTCAAATCAGTAAACAGAGTGTGCTATCTTTTGGGAACTGCAGATCAATTTAAATAATGATCAAGAATCTATCAACCATGCACACAGCTGTTATAACTTTGCCTTCCCCTTGTCTTTCACGAAACTCTGAGAATTACTTCAGTAATACTTTAAGGAAGTTTCACAAGGAAAACTTTATTTATGCCTAGACATGCATTAAAGAAAGCTTTAAAGAAGATAAGAAAAGACTGCAAGAAGTTACTGTTTTTCCAAAATATTCCCAAAACAATATCAGAGAGCAATAAGCGAAGATTTTTTTCTCTTGTTTCAATAATTTTGCATTTATTGTGTATTCAAGTGTCCCATCAAAGTAAAACCACGATGAAGATTAAATTCTGATTAATATTTAACTTCAATATTTCAACATAGTTTATAGGAATAAAAAAGCATTATTCAGTTGAACGTAATACATTTCAGACCAAATCTTTGGCTTTTTCAGGTAAATTTAACACCCCTTTTTAACTGAAACTCTCTCTCTCTGCCTCTCTTTTAGAGTGACTTACAAAGAAATACTTTTATAGTGGTTTACGGATTAATATTTTTTACTATCCTTAACCATTGCACTTAACTTGAAAACTCATTCTTGCTAGTTATTATTATTGCTAAGTGCATGCAATATAGGCTGAATGAAAATTGCTCTGAATAAATGTTTTAGGTTGTTTTTTTGTTTTTATGGGTATTTTGTGGTTTTGGGTTTTTTTGGGTTTTTTTTTGTGTTTTGTTTTGTTTTTTCAGTAGTAGTTGAACAGAGAAAACTAAGTTTCTTCTTTATAGCCATGTGAATACTACTGCTGGGAGAGCTGGACTTCAACTAGTTGAAAGGCCCCAGAGAGCCCCAGCTCCCCAATTTTTCACACCCAGAGTGTGCCTGGGGCAACCCATCGCTCCTTTACAGCCTGTTGAGGAAGGTAGAAAGGCTGAAGGAGCACATCAACATTTCCCCAAGTCTCCCTACAATGCTGGGTTGCAACGTGGTCCCACAAACACTCTCATTCCCACAAATACAAGTGCATCAAACTTCTCTCAGTATACTGTAGTTGGCATATAGCATTAAAATGTCTCGGATTCTAGTTATGTACTCTCACATGCTTTAATACATGCATGTATATTAGGATCCTGAAATTCTTCATTGCAAGCCAGATAGTCTAAATTAGCAATTAAAAGTAAGTTTTATGTTACAGTCTCAAAAGAAACTTTTCAGCACTAGTTTCTCTCTAGAGATAAAACTATTTTGAATAAACTACTGGCATTCCTATAGCCTCTACTTTGCTTTAAAAATTCTCAGTTAAAAGTCAAGGTGATAGATTTTAATATTAGTTTGCTTCTCTCACTAATCATATTATACCAATAAATATGTATGCTTCAATTAGCTATGCAAATACTGTAGTCCTGGGTGTTTTGTTTAGTGTTTTTATTACATTTTGATTCTACTAATTATAGACTACAGAGTGAGAATATTTGTAACATGTGAATAACTGTTGAAGAAACAGAATAATAAGTTCACCTGCATAGTAGATTACTACTTTTTGCTTGCTAAGCAAGTGATATACTATGTACGTCCATATCTGCATATTTTTACCGATGTAGAATAGGTTTTTTTCCTTCCCAAAGACCAAACAATATCATGGTAGGTCATTCCTTAATCAAATTGAGTTTTGTCAGTCATCTTTCCTCCAAGGCAAGTTCATAGGTGCAAGTTGTCCATCATCTTCATTGCAACATTTCCCAGAGTGCAAAATACTTTCCAAACCCCCCAGAATATGCTTTTCCGTTATCAAAATCCTAGGTGATAGCATCATGTCTACAGTACCAGCATTAAGTGCTTTGATACATTCGTAGTGCTGAAAAACAGACTTAAAAACAGTCATGTAAGATTCATGTTATCAAGGACATTTTGAAGAGTCCAAAAACCTTCTCCCTTCTAAATTACATATAGGTCATAAAATTGATTGAACAGATACAGTAATACTTTTCTAGGTTATGTTTTCAAAGGCACAGAACTGCTGTGAGCAAGTTTGTGGGTGAATTTGGTACTGAGAAACACAAGAAAAAGTATAAGAAAGAAATGCCTCTCAGAAACACAAATCGAATGATTGCAGAGTGTACAGATACAACCTGAAACCCTATGTACTCTACATGCTGCTATTACTCTAGAAACAAAAGTGCAATCCTGAGATTGAATTCTGGTACTGTCCTGAAGGTTTTAACTGAAATGTGTGACATAAGCACTGTTATTTGTCTTGAGTATTAAGCTTACAAAGAAAAGCAAAGGGTGCACTTCCATTTTCTGTTTGAATTTAAATTCAAATGAAAGGGTTAAAAACTGTCATTTAAAATCATATGCATGGATTTTCTGGGAGTCCAAAAAAAGGGAAGGGATTTTAGGCCACATATTCTATCTGACAAGAGTGAAGGTTAATACTTTATGTTATAGGACATTCTACCCTCAGCATCACCTACAGCAGGTACTTGTAAGTTAATATTATGACCAATTAAGGAAAATTAATATAAATGGTAGGACATATGGCTCTGGCAGACATCTGGTTAGAATGCATGATTGGTCACAGAGCAACACGGAGTTAGCTAAAGAATTAATTTCAGTTAGGTAGATTCTTATAACTCTGCTGATTTCTCTGTTCAAGGTCTCACAGCTTGTACAAGATTTATCAGACATACAATAGCAATTACCAAAGTATTAGGAGAGAGTAAATTCAGATGTTCACACTATGCTGTAACAGTAGGAGCCCCTCTTGGTACAAACAATTAGTAATGAAAGTGGTTTTTTTGTTGAAAAAATAGTAACTAATTCTATGCCATATTCAGTTTGCTACTGCCTCCTAGATATTTCCTCTTTTGGATAATTTAAGACAGAATATCACCAGAAAATCAACCAGAACTGACTTTTTTCAAAGGAAATCTTGAATCTCAAAGGAAAAAAAGAGGGAAAATGTAATCTCTTTTGGCCTATTGCTGAGGAAAAAGTCACAGGGTTTGCTCTGCTAGCAAAATAATCTGAGAAACACTGTCAAAATAATCTCTGTAGGATCTTTGCCCTGAGAAGTCCTTATTCCTTTTCTCTATGAAGGACTTTTACCAGAAAATTTTCTCTTGTCCTTTATTGATCTCCAGAGTTAATTGTGTGATACCATATTCCATGGTTAATATTGTTATCAAGCATGGTCTTGGTGCGGCTGCCGTTATAGATAGTATTAAAATAGTTAATTTGTTGGGTGGACTGCTTAAATATGGAAAGTTCTTAGTACTTCAGAGAATTGCTTCATGTATCCATGTCCTTGCTGCAAATTGGAATGCCTTTATAGCCTACTACAGACGATATTAATAGAGTCTTGGTATGTTTTGGAAGGTATCACTCACGTTACAGAGGAATTTGTAAGCAGTTTCATTAAATCAGATGAAAGGCCTATCAGACATAATATCCATTCTTTCATCATAGCAAATAGCAGAAACTTGCAGAAGGCATTGTAAATTGAGCAGAATCTGGTGAGAACTGGGTAACATCCATCTGCAGTTCAAAGATTCCCTAAATCATAGGTCATATTTTTGTATTTAGAGGTCTGCTGTGGATTTTCTTCAGCAAACTTTAGCTGATTTTTGAAGTCTTGAAAATAGGCAGCACTCATAATGTCCTTCAGGAAGGGTTTCCTTGCCTTTCCTACGCACAGAGACAATAATCTGTTTTATTTTTCTTGTTTTGAATTTATCTCCTGCTAGCTTTTGTTTTAGGTTTCTATCCTTATTGTTCTTAAATAAATGGAACACTGTCATGTTCGCATGAAACCATTAAACGTAATCTTTTTGGCTGTACTAGAAGCAGGATCACAGCACCACACTTGTGGTGTGCTCAAAAAATATGTGCTTATTTGCAACATGGTTTGGACTCATAAATAATCATTTAGGTACAAAGCACTGCAAGAAACATGTACCTCATTTGACAGTAAATCAATATTAAATCTTGATATCCTTGATACCATTAAAGAGCTATCTTATTTTTTCCCCATTTCATACTTCAGCTAACAAGTTTCTGTTTTCTTACCTACAATTTTTACTTCAGTGTAGCCAGTTGATGGATTTGCTTTCCTTTCTTCTGATGATAATGACATCAACTGATACTGGCACTGCTTTTGCTAAGGAGATTAATATACATGAGGCACTGTGGTTTGTCTTTGCACTATGAAATTACTGAAGTAGCCATCCATCATTGATAGATGTCTAACAAGTTCTATGAAGCTTACTTTGGATGTACCAATGCCTCAGTTATGCTACAGAGTCAATTAAATGATACAGAGCATCTTTTAGGAACTGCACTACAGTATTAATTTCTGATTAATTGTGGACAGTTCTGTCTCTCTGCTTCAATAATTGATTCTAATCAGTGAAAATAGACCCCTGCCATTCCTAGACATATGTGATTTATCAGCATATGCCTTTTGTCCAAGAGTCTTCCTTTTATAGTAATAAAGGGAATGGGAAGGAAGATGTACAGCATTCTTATGCAGATCTATTTTCCATCTTGGGTTTATTAAGCCTTCTTCAGCGCAGGAACTGCTCCTGCTGAAACTGCTTGTTGGGTGTGGCTTGTTTTTGTTTTGTTTGGGTTCTTGGGTTTTGTTGGTTTTGTTGTTGTTGTTTGAGGTTTTTTTGTTTGTTTTTTTTTTTTTTGTTGGCTTGGGTTGGGTTTGTTTTGGTTTTTTCTTGTTTTGTTTTGTTTGTTTTTTGCAGGCACTAGCAGCGTTCCCTAGGGCTTAGTACTTGGGTTAGTCCTGTTTAATATCTTTATTGATGATGTGGATGAGGAGACCAAGTTAACCTCCAGTAATCTATGTCTCTAAATATCCAGTTTAAGGTTTTGCTCACCACTGCTGTGGAAAGACATCTCATCTAGTCAATCCAAGGGATAAAGTAACCCAGTTTTGTTATCATTCACATGCTCTTTAAAATTATATAAATAAACCTTCCACATATATATAGAAGGTTTGTAGCAATTTCATGCTCAGATAGTTTGAGGGCTGTGTCTTTTGATGGAAGTTTCAAGTGAGACCCTTTCTTTGCTCATGCAAGATTACTTTCTTGTCTTTCTTCTCAGACATGCATCAGTTCATGGTCAAAGTCTGTTTGCTGCATTGATTCATCAACCTTTAATTTTAATTTCTGGAGATACTTCCAGTAATCCCTGCAAACTGTGTGGTTACAAAAATAGGTGTGTTAGTGTCCCCTTTGTTCACCTCTTTGCTTGCATCTTTTTGCAGCACAAAGGCAGATAAGAGCTTTAGCAACACAAATATATTATATGAGCACTATTCTGATTTACTTTCTGATGTTATTTTTATACTACTTCATTTCCATATGGGGTATTTTGGGATGGCATCCACTATGAAACATTAGAAGCATAGGGATATGATTTAACAGATACATAGTGTAAGCTCCTGGAATCAGACCTGCTTCAACCACCACCTTTTACTTTCTATCAAAATACCAAAACTAGAGGATTACATATTTTTATTTTTTTCCCATACATTTAAGGAAATCAGATATCATTATGCATCTATTGTGCAATTACCTCATTATAATTAGAGCCAGATATCATAAAAAAAGACCTTATCAAAGACATTTGCAATGTGAAAAGAGATTACATGCTGCATGGGGAGAGGGTGATGAAAGATGATGGCACTATCTTCACAATGGGTTGGACCAAAACCAGAGAGAAGAAAACACTAAAGTGTAAGTTCCTGAAATGTTCTGGGTATATACTAATTTTTTACTGTATTTATAATAGTTACTAATTTATAATTAAAATTTATAATAAGTTACTAATATATTTGTTTTTATTTTTGAGAAGAAATGTATGAATTTTTATTCCCCAAGTTCTCAATACATGGTGTAGCTGCTAATGAAGAACATTAAAAAAACCCCAAAATATTAAAATCAAAAGAACATCATTAAAATCAAAAGAACATCATTAAAATCAAGAAACTCAAGAAATAAAATTTAAGATACAGACAATTCTCTGAGAGCTTGAAACTTTAAATATTTCAGGAAATCCATGATTTCTAATTCCATCAATTACTAAATATGTCAGTGAGCTTACCTTTGTGTGCAAATTGTATTTTCATAACTAGAACCTAATTATATTGTGTTAAAAGACATTTTAAATTAATTTTTATCCATTTCATGGGTTTTATTATTTCATTTTGTTATTCTGTATTTTTGTCGGGGGAAACCTGACAGTTTTCTCACACAGTGGGTTTTTTTTCAGATGCATGACAGTGCAAAAGCACCACAGATGTCACAATGGTGTCATTATGGAAACAAATCCGACATCTCCAGTGGAAACATCCCTCACATATTTTTTTCTCAAAACCACTGCCTGCTGTCTGCTCCAGCTTGCCCTGAATAATCTTTTAAATTTCCACTGCGTCTGAGATAGCTTTATGTCTTCACAAATCAGTGTGCTAAGATTCAGTACATTTTACGCTTGGCACATTTATCTTATAGCAACAACTTCCTGTTGTGAGGCAGGACTGAGGGGAACCATTTTTCTGTGTGCAGTTAAGACCTTGAACACAGACAGCAGCACTCTCAGAGCCCTTACTTGCTTGTGAGCAAAGCCTCTGCTTCACAAACTGTGACTTCTCTTTTTATAGTGTAATTTGGGAAAAAAATGTTGGTAAGTCACTTCTTAATTTATTGTACTTATTATATTCTACCACCAGCTGCCAAATAATTTGTAGAGATGCATTATCATTTTGTGAATGTGCCCTAAGAGAGACAAATGTAGAAAGGCTGTTTGTTAAGTGTATGACAAAGAAAAACAAACACTGTCTTCTGGAAAGCAATTAAAATAGATCATCTCTCTTGGGTAAGGATTAATTAGAGAAGTAAAAGTAGCGTTTTTATTTAAACTCAGGGGAAAAAATCATTAATTAATACAATGCTCTCAGTACAATACAAATCAATTTAATGTTTATTACATACATTAAGCATAGTTCAGTGCAAAGCCTGGCTTTACCTTCAGTATTCAGATCCTCCTCCAGGATTGCCTTTCAAACACCTGTAAACATTTCTATGCCCTCAGTATTGGTTTAGACTTCTCTCCATTTCAGCTTCTTAACTCAAAACTGGAGTGCTTCTCACCTGTATTTATCTCACTGATTCAGTGTTGGCACTTGGCACATGGAAGGGAATCCACAGGTATTTCTCTGCCTAATTCCTCTGTATTTTATTAGACATCCCATAATATATGCCAGGGTAGCTAAAACGTCTACTATTCAGGAAAAAGAAATGGTGGTAATCTACTTTGTAATACACTACAAGAGTACTCGCTGACAGGAGAGGAGCTCTGAGCTTCTTTTCTTGGTTATTTCACATAAATTAGGCCAAGGTGTTTATAGTATCAGTTTTGCAAAGATTGAGAGGTCTTCTATGATGAAACCAAAAAGAAATTAAATTAATCTTACATGAGATGCGTTTCCAGTAGAGCTTCTTGGAGAAATAGTTTTGCAGCACAATTTCCAAGAAGAATTGCTCTTCCTTAGGATAAGAATGGTTTTTTTCTGTTTTTTTGAAGAAGTTGGTGCTCAATATTCTAAATTCAGATGCAACAATGTCCTTCAGAGACAATACCAAATGGCATCACAGAAGATGAATATTGACAGCAAAAATGTGAACTCATCGGAATCTGATATGCTTTCAGTTCAGTTGGACTTGATGATCCTTGTGGATCCTTTCAAACTCAGGATATTCTATGATTCTAAGAAAAATCACTTTGTATAAAGCAATCTTTTTTTCAATTTTGATTGCAGAGTGCCTGAAAAAAGTGTATACAGACTCTTAAATTAAAAGCTACTGAAATTGAAAAATATATTTAAAAATTGTACGATATTATTATTCATCAATATCCAAATAACCTTAATGTAACACTTACATATTATTTTGCTCTAGAAGTCAATGGTACTTTTGTTGTTCCACTGCTGTAATAATGCTTATATTACTAACAAAGATCTTATCTTTTTAGGGAAATATCATGTACAAATATATATGTACGAAAAGTATTTCATCGCAGTGATGACTTTTAAAACCTAATAAGAAAATTAAAGCTAGAACAGGGCAACTCTATTACTTTGTATTTCTTTTAATGAAATTTTTCTCCTCATATTTCATTTCCATGGAGCCCAAATATAATGAGGGTGGCAAGAAGTCTTATTATTCTCAATATCTCAGTAATTAATTATCATAACTTTATTAGTAGTGATTTGGAATCCATCTCATTATTTTGAATCAGTAATGTAATTAGTGTCAATATGATTTCCGGCAGGTGAATTCCAGATTAGCAGTTTTAACAGGTTTTTTTAATAAGTTCATATTCTCCTCCTTGTATTTCTTTACACATATGTTCTCTTTTTTATTTACTTGACTGACCACTACAAAACATCTCAGTTAAAGTACCACTAAGCTTGAGAAGAAATCTTATTTTCCTAATTAATTTAATCTCAGACTTATCAAATGCTTAGACAGCAAAGAAGTTCTTGTTCTCTGTCCTGCTCTAATTTTAGTAGCCTGTATTATATCTTCTTAATTTTCCTCCTCCAAAGCCAACGAAGCTTACAAAGGTTGGTTTTTACTCATTGCTATAAATTAAATTAGAAAGTGTCAGTATGATTTCTTCTTGATGTATGTGAATACCAAAGACTGAAAGACAGCTTTGGCTATATGACAATGTTTGCCTGGAATAAATGAATGAGTTCTTTTCTATGCAACATTATCAGTTTGACTCTGCTCTCACCAAATCAGTGGAAGTCAAATCCTTTGAGAGATCTGCAGGCAAAACCTCTTCTGTTCACAACATCATGACTCACTGCAGTTGCACCATTTTATAGGGAAAAAATATTTTTTTGTTCAGGAGAGTTGCGGAAGGTTGGGGTGTGTGAATTTTCTTGTTTTTTTAAAGCCATGTGTTGAGATGGAAAAAAATAATTTGCTTTGGCTGTCTTCTGTATTTATTAGGTTTTTTTCTCAGAAGTTAATGCAACAATAATCTTTCAAATATATGCATGATCTGGACATTTATTGTTAATACAGATAGTCATGAAAAAATATTTTTCTAACCAGCCAATATCGAAATGTAAGATAAGCATTTATTTTTTCTGCATTATAGGAGAGAAGCCTTTCAAAGCATTATTGTAAACATTATGTATTGTGACCAATGTATGGTGACAAGCAAGGGACAAGAACAGGACAGAAAAAGGAAGGATGTGCAAGATCAACTGCCTCTAGCACTGGCTGACTACATTCTCTGGTATGTCCAAATAAGTGATCATTACTGAGTTTTGGTTTTACTTTTCCAAGGCTATAAAGACTTTAAATGTTACATTAGCTCTACATCTCTTGTAAAGGTGAATTTCAGATGTATCTTCACACTTTTTCTGCACAAGTTTCTATTATCCACATATTGTGTTATTGAGACTTTGTTTTTTCCCTAAAGCAATACTGATTTCCTATGGCTAAGTTCTTCATGGCATATTACACTTCAGAATTTGGTTAATGTAATGCACAGAAACAGCAATCTAGAATTTTTACTATCTCTAAAATAAAAGTATATAGTCCATAGCAAAAAAAAAAAAAATCCTCACTAAAATTATATGTGGACACAAACAAGGAGAATTATTGACTGTGAACGTGGACAAAGAGCAAGATGAACTGAGAAAAAGTCCTTCAACAGGCTAAAGAGGGAGGAGGAATAAAGACAATTCCTTCAATCATAGCAAATTGCCCCAACAAAGTCCAATTTTTCTCATTTTCACTGTAGGATTTTGTCACTAAGATTTCACAGGATTTAAGATAATACAGATCTTCACCTTAACAAAAACGAGGCTACAACTGCTTCCTATGCTGGAAGTGCAAAATAATCCTCTTAACTAGTTTTATCCAAAGATTGAATGACACCTTCAACTACAGTATCAGCAGTGTAAAACTGAATGAACAGCTATCACACACTATTGTTCCAGTAATGTGTGCTTTAGTGTCCCTAAGGGTGTATTTATGGGGATAGGCCAAATGATTCCAGAGGAGCTATAATTGTCTTTTAAATCAATGATGCCTGCACTGAGAAGTCCCTAAGCTCTCATTGACACTGTCATGCCAAACAGCTCCCTTGACACCTGCACTGAGGGAGATCTTCCATTTTCAATGGCAAACAGGGAACCTGGCTACAGAAACCTGGCTACAGCATTGCCCCTGTTAAGCTGCAATCACTCTGACATTACCACTGAATGAAAAATTGTACTGGCAAGTGTAGATTCTGAAAAACTTATCTACCCTTCAGTGTCTGCTTTGTAGTGTGATTAAAGAGAGTAAAAACACTAACACAAAAAATCCTGGTATTTTTAATTAAACAACAATTTAAAGATATATCCCTCATACGTACGAGAAAAAAGGTAATAATTTTTTTTATTCTATCTTTCAAAACAGGTAGAACAATTACAATTTTGCCTTCTTGGAGCTTATTATAGCTCTGTCTATTCCCCCTGCTCTGAACTACCTTAAAGGAGCTAAAACACATGCACATGGCATATACGCAGGAATTTTTCCCCAAAGGACAAAGGCAGAAGACATTAGATAAATACATGTTTCCTAATGGAATAAATATACTTTCTTTGATAAGATATGAAAATATGAAATATGAAAAGCACATGTTTATGCAAAGGCAAAAATAAAAATCCACAAGCATTATATATAAAACTACATTATGTACATGTCTAAGCTATGTATATTTATTTCCTTGCTAGCAATGCAATTTCTGACACTTCTTGTAGATTTTAGTTGCAAAGTGTCATTAATGTCACTAATCACGTTCTTCAGGAGTTGCTCAGGAATATTGCACAACTATAGCTGTGAAAAAGAGTGGAAGAAAATTGTAGTTGCCCATTTTACTTACATTTTGTATTAAGTAAGTGTTTCTACTTGTTTGGGGACAGTCTGTAGTTCTGCATGTCAGATTGGTGCCTTGTCTAGAGCAGGGGATTGACACCTCACTGAATGATTGTCACTGAGCCACCGTGGAGACCCCATTGACCAGGAAGCTGCTGCTAAGCCTGGGGAAGAGTTTGGCTTCTACAAGAACAGGCTTGATGAGGACACTGGGAATAGGAACACACCTGTTAAGAACATGACATATTGGAGAAACAAAAATCACACTGTTAAATGCAGGTATCTGCTGTGTACAGTTGGACATCTCAAGTCTTCGTTATACTCAAAGGTCAGTTAATGTTTCCAAAGATTCAAGTGAAAGTAAAATATTTGGTTGGGCTTTTTAAATGTGTTTTGGGGTTTTTTGTTTTGCTTTGTTTTGTTTTGTTTTTAATATTTCTTTGAAGAATTTAAACCAGAAGTACTCAATGTCCCAATACAGAGCTCAGGTGTGCCATATTGCTCCAGGTGTCTCTGACAGCCAAATATTACTTCCTTTGCTAAACCAGTCAGATAAAATGCCCAGTCTGAAAGTATGTCCTGCAGCCTCCATGCTAAAAATCAGTGAATAAATTATACTTATGTCTCATTTCTATGGTAATTCCTGGGAGTTAGTATCTGTTTTATTCAAATCTGGGCTTTGCACTTGCCAAAATTAAAAGTTACATCTTCCTTAGGCAACCCCTTGAACCAGTCCTGCTCTTTTTCACAAAATGCACTGCCAGGAAAGCTTTTGTTTTAAAAAAAAAAACCACAAGTAGAATCTATTAAATCCTTCCAATTTAAATTATAGACCCTATAGTCAAACACCTTCTTCAAGAGACTGGATAAGATTTTCTGAAGAACAGATTTGTGAGCAGTCTAAGCCAGTTTTACTGAAGGTACTCTGGCTTGTGCAAGTGCATAAATATTATTTGCAAGAGAAACTGAAACTTGAGAACCTATCTCCAAGGTGAATATCCTTATAGTTGGACTGCTGGAGCAGTCTTTGCCCTTCCACATTCCTAGCAAACATTTATCCTGTAAAGTCAAAGTTTTACACAGAAAACTTCTATGTAAACAGAATCAAACAAGAATTGTTTGATTTCTGCAAACAAACCATATTTGCTCACTTATATATTGGTATAGAGTAAAATATTATTTTTTTGAAAAGGAATGAATTGTTCAGAGCATGCAATTTCTTCTAGCACACAAAATTGTCTAAGTTATACCTGGAAATTCTATTCATTATAGTCCTACTAAATCAACATCTTTTATGAATCACATACTCTCTAGTAAAATACTTGAAATAATGAATGCTTGTTACTGTAGTGCAAGTAGAGGGTGGGTTAAAATCCACTCAGTCAGGTCAAGAATGTCAACAATCCAGATGAACTATTTTTTCTTTTCTTATGACAATTAGAAAGCTAGAGTTAGATTTGCTACTTCCAGGGGACATCTAACAGACTAAACTAAAGTTCCTAACCTGGAAGATATCTTCCTTGGAATCCTATTGTGGGCAGATTTGGGATAAATACTAAGACACTGAACAATGCTGGGTTGCTTTGTGTATATTTGCAAAAGGAAAATTAATTACTATATAGTGGTTTGGGGAAGAAAAAGATAATAAAATAGTTTAGGTATGAAAGTTAAACACCCGCAAATCTTGTTTAAAGGTTTTCAAAGGCTTTTCTGTCTGGCTTACCTGCGACTACCTCAGGAACGTATATATAAAATAGACTGCTCCAGCAAATGTGAATGAAAATCAAACTTGGACCACTTGAAGCATCATATCTTTGTTTATTTACTGGCTCCATGGTTGCATTTCAGAACACACGATTTCTCTTTATGGAATTTGTGTAAACCACTTTTTTTTTTAATGATATCTTTTTTAGTTTCCTTTGAAAAACACAAGGAAGCCTTGAGAATTTCTTTTGTCATCTTGGCTTGAGGTTGAGCGTCATTTTAATTTCCCTTTCTCTTCTCTCATTTTTGATAGAACGATTTTATCTCTCAGGACTAGGCCTCAGGAAGATTACAAAACTCGTTTTCTCAAAGTTTGAGAACAGTGATATTGCTAAAATACAATGCTAGCTAACTTTTTAAAGAACAATGCAAAGTGCAAATAAAACATCTTTAGAGAGTCTGAAGTCACCTTTCATTCACACCATCATTTGGAACAAGTTTGATGTTTTACTGAAAATTCCTTTCAAACCAGGTTCTAATGTGCTCAGTTCTAGACTGGGGAGGTAGCCTATGAAGCTGAGCACCTTACAAGAAGGAGAAGGGAAAACACTTTACAAAGGAGTAAAAAGACCTTCCTTAACATGTGTAGCCAGTCTAAAAGTCCTAAAAATCTCTCATGTCATTTGCATGCTGGTCAAGGCTGTACCCAAATATCAATTAGAGTTTTCATAATCATCACTGAATTCAAACATTGCATTGAATGAGTACTTAATGTATCACATCATCCTTAAAGAAATATGCAGCAGCATAAGAAAGACAAGCGTGCTGTTTTCAGCTGGGTAATGTTAATTGTCTTCACAGTGGCTGATATGGGGCTGTGTTTTATATTTGTGCTGAGCACAGGATAGAATTGGTAACACAGAGATGCTTTTGTTATTGTTGAGCATGGTTTACACAG
>JANRGV010000001.1:82706681-82743907 GCA_024734035.1 Alethe castanea | reverse complement strand
GGAAAGGACTGTGAGGTATCATATCTTTAAAACTTTATATTTTTCTAGAAAAAGAAAATAGTTTGCAATGATTGATACTCCCTTGGAATTATGCCTAGCATATTTGGAGTAATATGATTTATTTATTTGATTAATTTAGTCAAACAAAGCAGCTCCAATTTTACAAAAGGCGCTGGGACTTAATACTCATTAACCTCAAGCATCAATCAATTATTTTAGAAAATACACTTTAAATTATCATTCTTTGATCTCATAAGGTACCAGCATCTAAGGGTATGCATTAGACTAGTGAGTCTATGTGCAAGTTGGATTCAGTACCATGACTTTCAAGAATCAGTTTCCAATATTCAAGGTCAAGTTGGATGGGGCTTTGAGCAACACAATCTTGTGAAAGATACCCCTGCTAATAGCAGGGTGGTTGGAGTAAACAGTCTTTTAAGATTCCACCCCTTCTATGAGTCTATAATAATGCTGGAGCCCTGGCTACAAGGAAGCCTGCGTCTCCAAATTCTGCCTGGTCCCAACAAATTAGTCACAATACAAATCCTGTCATAATGCTGGAGATGTGCTATGGCATGCATTAGGTCCTTGAAAAGCAGCCTTGCCTTTCTTCTGTAGTTTGTCTACCTAACCTCCCCAGACACCATAAAGAAATAGTAGTGGAAAAGCAGGAAAAGACTAAAAGTAACATATCTGTAAGGGAAAATGAGCTTTCATATTTTTCCTGAATAGTTATTTGTTACTTAATATTAATGTCACATTCATCCTACTAAAATTTAATCTGTTGACTAAAGCAGAACTAAAACAAAACCATTCATATATATTAACCAGCAATATCTTATTACAGTTTTCTCTGACTCACTGCAATGCCACTTTCAACTTGCAGTTTTAATCCAAATGTCTCAAATGTTATTTTTAACAGTTATGCTAAGATGCAGTGGTATCTTTTTGTTTCCTAAGTCTACAACTTGCAAGAGAAAAACGAAATAAGTCAACCATTGCTTGCCAAAATTCGTCCATCAGATGTGATGTGCAGTGCTGATGTGCAGTGCTTAGAGTACAAGGAATCCTACAGTTTAAGGGACTGAATATTCCTGGCACTGAGCTAATGGACTCATATTACACCAGAAGAATGTGAAATAATGATAAATCCAAATAATATTAGCTTTCTTTTGTATTCTGGGACATGAAAGAATACAGGGATGAGAGAATCATAAGGAGAAATGTGAAAAAAATCTGAATTTTAATAGACACTGAAAAACATCCAAACATTAAACTAAGGGTATCTTCAATCATTATGTGGTATCATTTAGTTCAATAGGAGTCTGAACCTGTCTGACTCTCACCTCAAAAACTGTCTGGAGCAATCAAAACGATAGAAACACATTATTCCCAAAGGTGCATAACCCTGCATCTTTCTTTTCATTGTTATGAGACACTAATGAGTGACCAGAGACGAATAAAAGTGCCCTGCTGAAATACATTCTCCCACACCTGTAGCAGAGGAACAGAGGGAATTAACCTGTGGTGGCACACCACTTCATGTATAAAAGGCTTAAGCCAGAATTAGCACAGAATTATAAAGGTTATAAAGGCTCATATCTTATTATTGTAGTAAAAGTGACCATGTTATACAATGATCTTCACAAATTGAGTTTCATCCTCAAGATAGCTTTATCTTTCCCACACTGAACATCTTTTTCATAATAAAAGCAAATAGTTTTTAAAATAAACTGTTTTCCAGAAAAATGAGCATCTCCTTTTCCCCTGTTCAAGATGCTCTCTAATTAACCAGACTTAACTGTCCTTGAAAACTTAAATGTTCACAGTTAAGTTCAAGATGTTTTAACTGCCTGCCCATTTCTATTCTGAAGTTTTATCTCTATAAATACCATTTACTTCTAAGGTAGAAATGGGTATCTCACAAATATTGGCCATCACCTTCCACTGAAATCCACCACTTAAAACTACACCCCTTATGTCACATTTCCCGTAAAGGACACCACACCAAGCACTGAAATGCGATTTGTAGATTTCCATGCAATTGTATGGCATTGGAGTTATCCCAAGCAGGTGAAGATGGGAAATGTCCTTAACACATCTATAAAAAGAATTAATATTTCTAGCTGACTAGAACAAAAGCTGTTTCAAAATTGCCACAGTTTTGGAAGATTTAGATTGTCTAGGGCTGCTGTACTTGTTAGTAGAGAAATTGTTCACGATAAGAAATCAGTAAGTTTGTAATAGTTTGCAGAGGTGTTTCTATTGAGCAAACAGCAACTTAATAAATGTACATGGTAATAACATTACATGTACAGCTATTCAATTTTGCATCTTCTCTTCTAATAGCCATTCCATATTCTAAATTATATTTGTGAGCAAGAATCTCTGCCTTCTAACTATTGTTACAGAAAATCCTATCAATTATACCATCCACAAGTAACTTCTTGAAGTTCATTGAAGAAGAAAGTCTAAACTATTCCTATAGGTATCCATTTATATTGCACTCTCTAATCTAATGTAGCTGCCAGCACTGTTAATTTACTTCAAGAATAGAGAGTGATCATATTACTTAAAGAAAAACAGCTATGAGGCTTCATGTTATTGCTAACAGATTCAGATATATTAAGATATAAAGATAGGTAATACAAAATCCTAAAAGTGGAGTAAATCAATTCATTAATTTGGAGAAAAGAAGATATGTGTAACATTCAAATATGTTCCAAAGCCAGCCAGAACAGATCAAGAGCTGAAAATGAACCATCATCCATTGGAACAGACACCCACTCTTCCTTCAAGAGGTGTTGCACCATGTGATATGGAAAACCTGTATCGCATTTGTAGAAAATATTTCCACCTTTTTCACTTAAAGCACCAAATCTACCTCAGAAATGTGGGTTAGCACCAAGATATAAATATGCCCTTGGGACATACTGCTGACATAGCAATCCCAGAAATTCTTTGTCAACTGTGCATTGGAGGAACTGTCCAAACAAAAATAATTGGCATTTTAAACTTGTGTAATTTTTGAAGTCTGCTCATATTCCCTTAAATTGTTTCATAGCCATCTCTTTTCCTCATTGACTATTATGGTTTTGTAGACTTTGAAATTACTTTTCCCAATCAGTTGCTCATCCGTACTTACCATTGTCCCAGCTGTAGCATTTAGGGCAATTAGGGCTATTTCACAGACCAGTTCTGGTGACAATATGTTTCATTATCATGAAAGCAATGATGATGTCATAAGCGTTGAAGATGAACATTACTGAAAGAATCAGACAAAACACAGAGATATTTAATCAGCAATGAGAAGAAAAGTAATTCAGAAAAGGACACAATGTCTTCAAATGAGGCTTGGAAATTGCATTTTATTTTCTAAAAAGTGTACTAGAGTACAAAATTGCCCATTAAATAGAAACCCAGGAGAAACATCCCCTGCAGTTGATCTGAACAGACAAGTAAAAACAGCCCAATTTGACAATGAATTTCTAAGCAGTGACCTGAAAGTTTGTTTCTTACTTGTCACAGATGTTTTTTGTAGCATTTTCTGCATATTCAAGATCAGCTGTGTCTGTGATTTTGCATATATTAACAAAAAAACTTTTGCCGACTGCACTTCAGAATGGAACTTATGAAGGAGTGAAGAAGTGCAGCGGGGAAACTGAACATGTTTGCCTTGCCAAAGGTATTTTCCTATGTTATTGATTAGGATGAATCAAATATCTTTTACACAGTTAGCCTTTATTCTTCTATTATAAGACACACTTTCAGTCAGGAGAATAAAGCTAAAATTCTATCTACAGTGAGCCAGTCCTCATTCTTGGTTTTTCATGGAAGCCCCTATGGGTTTAGCTAAAGCAAATCCAGACCTTTTGGCTCCATTTAAGCCTAAAATATTAAAAATCCTTCCAGCACACTTTCTAAAAGGTACTGACGTCCCTATAAGACAGCAGAACACATTGTTAGTTAAGAATCTCACAGAAATATGTGACACCATGAAACATCTATCCAAGTCCAACATGCTCTTCAGCAACAGTCCGAGGTAAATTTTCCTGTTTCAGATTGTAAAACAAGGTTGTGTCCAAAAGTGACATGGTTTTGTTAGGAAATTTTCATTGTTTGGAAAGAAAAATATGTTCACTCTTCCTACAAACCATACATCTCTTAATATTTTATACCTCCACAAGTACAATACTACCTCTATCATAATTTAAACTTTCAAACACAGAATTAGATTCACAAAATGATCAATTAACCTAGTGTGAGACTTCACCTGCTACACCCAACTCTGATATTCCCATCACAGAAAGGACATAGATCTGTTGGAACAAGTCCAGAGGAGGCTCACCAAGATAATCAGAAGGATGGAGCGCCTCTCCTCTGAGGAAAGCTAAGGGAATTTGGATTGCTTACAGGGAAGAGAAGGCTTTGGAGGGATGTAATGGAGGTCTTCATGTACCTGAAGGAAGCCTACAAGACAGATGGAGAGAGACTATTTACAAAAGCATGAAGTTACAGGACATGGGGGAATGGACTAAAACTGAGGCTAGGTTTATACTATATATAAGAAAGGAATTCTTTACTATGAGGGTGGTGACATAAAGGAACAGATTGTCCAGAAACACTGTGGATGTCCCATCCCTGGAAATGTTTAAGGCCAGGTTGGATGGGGTTCAGAGCAACCTGATCTAGTGGAAGGTGGCCCTGCCCACATCAGTGGGAATGGAAATGGATGATCTCTAATGTCACTTCCAATCCAAACCATTCTATGGCTCTTTCAGTGAATAAATATAATCATCAGAGTATAATGCAATCCACAAAAATCCAGACTGATCCTCAGACTATCTGACGTCTGTCTTTGCTTCTCTAGAGAGCATCCCTAAGCATTTTACTTCCTTCTAATGAAAATAGACATGCTTTTATGTTCACAGCTTGATCATGCTTGCATCTCATTAAAATTCATGAAATGTTTTTGCTTTATCTTGTAAGACAACTTCAGGCAGTTGTGCTAAAGTACTAGTCAACATTTTAGAGGAGTGGCAAAACTAAGTTGATATACAGAAGAAACAGTTAGGCTTAAGGACCATTTTCCAACTATCTGATACCTCCTGGGAGATTCCAAATTATTCAGCAAATTATTTTTTGTTGGTGAAAAATTACTCTTCTATTTTTCTGAAGACCGCTAGACTTCAAGGTGATATTTATCAGTCTCAGAGAGAAACAGGAATCCCAAACAGACAAGATTTAATTGTTCTTGATCCTGTAAAAAGAAAGACAACTATTGACCTAAATTCCTAGTTCTTACTGCTTGATATTAAGCAGTTCCTGCCTTTTTACTAGTTTTTGTAAAACATATTTGTCCTGTGGTGACCAGACATAAAAAACCTGGGAAAGGAAAGGAAAGCTATAAGACAAGGAGAATCAGTAAGCAAAAATTCTAAGCAATAAGAATCTCGTTGGAGACTATTCTGCAAGGAGTAGTTTCAGCATACACTACAATCATTATAAGCAATTTAACCTGAAAATATATTTACTTTAAACATATATGCATTACATGCCCATCTGATCCAATGCATTCAAGGTTCCCTCAACCATTCTATGAGAGTAAGCTGTAATTGTTACTTGCATAGTACAGAGTTTTACATTTTCCAACGTTCTATATTTTGCAAGTGGGACTAGTTTCATGTAAGAGAGGTACAGAAGTTCTTTCCCTATTGCAGGAATGATAAAGGTACTTATCATTCAACATAAGATGGATTGCCAAAAAATTATGGTCCAATATTTTAAGTTAAGCTGAAATTGTTGTTAATGTACCTTCAAATGTCATTACAGTATCCCAAGGTATTTATAATTTTGAACTAGACTCTCAATTCCACCTTGCAAACAATTATCTGTTACTTCATTCTCAATATGCATATGGCTTGGACCAAACCTCTACCATCTATGTCAGCTGTGTTAAGCAGCTCCCCACAGATCCTTGGCCAAGTGCTGCAGAAAGTTGATGGCCTCTATGATAAAGCCCATGCCCTTCAAGCTAGATTCTATTCATACTCAATATTACAAGATTGCTCCATGGAGTAAGCATTAGTCTCTCTTTTTTTTTTTACTAAAAAAAAAACCTCAGCTTTAGAGAATTGCCACAAGTCAAAGGAACAAAATTCAGCATAGATCACAGTCACAGTGTATTTTGTACTTACATCAGCCAAAGAAAATACTCCAGACTAATCTAAGTTTCTCTGTCTTGAAACCTTTTTGATTATACTTGCAGCAGAGCTTGGGTATTAAGTAATATGTAATGGAGGCAAGTGGAGGACCAAGACCACAAACCAGCTCATGAATAGAAAGTAAACGAGCTTGATGAAACAGGTTTTCCCAGATGAGACTAAGAAAGTGGCCTGATATTTTGATGAATGATTTGTATTCGTCAAAGTGAAATGTGTTACCCCAGGCAGTTCTTTATTTTTATGGTTTTTATTATTTTCTCAAATCTTCCTTAAATGCCTCTGCCACTCTCAGTTATACCTTCCATCTCAAATATGACTCTTATTCTGAGGTTTTCTACTTAATTTGAGTAGCCTTGACATCAACTCTTTAAAAGCCATAGATGCTTAAATGTGGTCAATTTTGCCTTTTGAAAATTTTCTTCTCTAGAATAAAACGGAACTTTATTTATAATAAAAGACTGGGAGTAATGTGATTTTCCCAACCTGGAACAATACAAATATAGTGTTCTAAACGTGTGATGTCAAACTGTTGAAATTATGTTAATGGACCATGGCTCTCCCCCCTTTGTTAGATGTGGATACCCCAGAGGCAGCCAGTGGCCAGTCTGTGTAGCAGTTTTGGCAGCAGAGTGACCTGGGTGGGATGCAGTGTCCTGCAGAGCCTGGAGGCAGTGCCCTGGCATTCCCTGTGTCCCATCCTGCTGTAAGCAAAGCCAGCCTAGATCCTCCTGAGGGCTTCTCCTTCCCAGGCAATTCAGGTATAGCCAGTGGCATGTAAAAGGCCGCCAGCTTCACCCACATTTTTGAAACATAATTAAGGCAGAAGAATTTTGTGAGTGAATAACCAGACAGGACCATAGCAAAAAATCTTTCTGTGCATAAGTCCTTTAAAAGTCCTGCCTCCTAATTTATGCCATTTTTAAAAAGTTAATATGTGCATTTAAGACATTTTTAATTGTTTGTCTGCTTTCTGCTATCGTGCATCATTCAGAATAGTTTTTACATCCAAACCATAGACTTCCACATTTTGCTGTCATCTCAGTGAATGGATAGAAATATTCTTTAAGCCATAAATAAGGATGTGATATCATGGTTAAATAAATTGATAGAGTAATGCTGCTAGTTCTGCCAGTTTCCATGCATGTCTAAAATTACTTGATCTACTTCTCTTATCTGTGACAAAACAAACTTCTCCCAGTGGCAACAGGATATAAAAATTAAGTTGCTACCTTACCGGATTATATATCAAGTATCCATAAATTATAGGAAAATATCCAATATATCCTTGCACATATCAAAGATTACAGCAGTGTTTGAAGGCAGGATTATTTGATGATGCACAAGACTGACAATAATAAAGCAATAATAGTTCTTTCAGAACCACATAAAGTAACACCTTAAAAGGTTTTAAAATGTTATTTTTTTAAGGTTTTTACAGGACCTCGCTACCCAGATAATTCTTTAAATCCATATTAAAGCTACTTGTCCAGCTACTTTTCTCAGGAAAACCTTAGTTAAAAGTTTGAAAAATAATCCTAAGTAAAGCTTATTACTAAGATATATTGAATATTAGAACATACTCTATAATATTGTGTACTGCCATATAAATACTGTCAGTATACCATATGATGTTACAGTGTGTTATACTAATAATATTTCTACTTTAAATATTATACTTACTGTGATATAAAATCCTTTAAAAATAATAAAAATGAGAAAATTAAAGCATAATATATGTTTGAAGTAAAAATCTTATCTGAATAGGAAATCTGCAAGGCATTCTAGTCTCAAATAACTTTCTGTAAGAAATTCCAAATATGTAATTTTGTTCTGACTTGGAATAAAAGTTCTGAACTGCTGAGTAGAAAATGCAATTATGAGTTTCAAATATTTCTGAAGAAGAATAATTAATCTTTTTCCCCCCTCCTTTTCCCTCAAAGTAAGACTTAAGAATCTGCAATTTCAAGGTTGCAGTGTAAGCAGTGATATAACTCAGTTACTGTTTTTCATGAGCAAGAAAGAATATAGATTTTGAGTAAGAAAAAGGCCTGAATATCCTCAGCCAAATTATTTTTTGTTATTCCATAAAATAAATATCTGCTAGATGAAATAGAAAGGTTGATTCTAGACCTTGTCAATACAGATTTAATGATGGATTATTTAAAAATTAATTGGGCAAAATGTGAAACATTTTTTTAAGTTGGTAATCTTGCTTTTGAAATAACCATTGCACATCAGTAGCTCAGAAACTCAATATTTTAATGCAGTACACCATGAAATCATAATGTTCTTAAATCTCATCACTGTAAAGTGTCACTGAAATCTCTTAATGCCTCAGGTCAAAGGAAAAAGTGATAAAAGCAATAGAGGGGGACAAGTAATAAACTTCTTGCCTAAATATAGCCAAGGTAACAGAACAAAATATTCAACAGTAGAGAAAATCCCTCTGAGATAGAGGAAAAAAAGAACAGCACCTTAACACTAACCGATGTATCTGTACAGGGCTATGCTGGATAAAATTCATGTCAATATGAAGTTCTAATAAATGGTTGTGAAATTGAATTATTTAGAAAGTTTTCTTTTTGTGTACACCTTTTTTATGTTAAGAGATTCTTTTCCATGTTAAAATACAACTACAGCTTTTATATCACTTTAAAAAAACCTTACTTGATCTTCACCAGCAAACTGCTGTTTAAAGAATCTTACTAAAAATCGGTAACAGATTTTGCTGTATGTAGGTTATCATCTAAGTCTGGAAGGCATTCCTGGATCTTTAGTCACACAAATGATACAAAACTTTTCCGACACAAGTATTTTAACCACAAATATATTTAATCATGAGTATATTTAAAGAGATTTACGGAAGTACTTTTCCCTTGGACAGTACTATCTAATTTGTTCTAAAGGCCTGTACTGAGCGGGGCTTTTAAGCACCTGCCAGTGAGAACAGCTTAAAATAAGTACATCCTTAAATGTCTTGCTTAACTAGAATTTCTATTGCCACACATCAGGAAGCATTAACAAACCACTTGCTATGTTCATGTGTAAAGCTGATCCCTTTCACTTTTAGGACAAAGTGATTTTTTTAGGAGGTCCCGTTGGGTTGTTGTCCTGGGTCCAGCTAAGTACCTCACTGTGAGTCTAAGGCCTGAGCAGGTAAAGAAGGAAGAGCAATCTTTCAGGGCACACCCGTCTGGTACCTCCATTAATGGGATGTGAATGGTCATCCACAATGTGTGCTTTAGAAGTGCAACTGTTTCCTCTTCCCAATGCACCTTTTCCTCAAGTATTGCAAGGGTGTGCGGAAGGACAGCATCTGTTCCTTTAAAGGTGTTTGGTCAGGGACTTTCTTTGCAGCAAGGAAGGACAAAAATAAAAGGAAGAAGTCACAAGCAAGAACATGCAAGGACAGAGACCTGACAGTGAATGATCAGAGAACATGTCAATTGGGAAATAAGGAGGGAAAGAGGAAACCAGAATCAAAATATATGGAGACACAGACATCAAAAAAACAAACAAACAAACAAACAAACCAACAAACAAAAAAACCACAAAAAAACAAACAATAAAAACCCAAAAAAAACCCATATAGACAATGACAAGAAACAAACCTCATCATCAGGTTTCAAGGAAGGCACCACTTCCAGGAAAATTAACCAGAGTTTGTTACTGATAGGACTGTAAACCAAAGACCTGGACTGGGAGAGGTGGGAGAATGGGATAATCAAGGGGAGTGAATTCAGGGATGAATGAAGCAAGGGGAAAGCAGAAAAGAGTCAATACAGTTGTCTGTCTGTTGATGAGCGCAGTCTGTCTATAATTTTACTAATTATTTTCTTGATGTCTCTGAGTAACTTCCCTCTCTATGTATGAGCACATGGGGACTAAGGGCCAGACTCTGGTGAGACCTCTTTGAGTGTGAGTGAAAACTGGTGGCTGCTACTGGAGTCAGAGCAGGAATACAGGTGTCCCTGCACCAATATCCAGCAAATGGGAGGAGCATCAGGAGGCAGGTGGGTGAGAGTCTAAGTGTCAATGGTTGAAGCATGGCCACAGGTGTGCCCATGTGCCAGCTGTCAGACAGTGACTGTATCTTCCACAGTCCTGGGCTGTGAACCTGTATTTGCCGGCAAACTTGAAGCTGGACAAGTCATCAAGTAGCTGGGTGTCAGATCCAGGACAGAGTATTAGGAGGGTAGAAGTTCTGTGCCAGTACATCCAGGGGACCTGTGAATGTGCAGTGCAAGAGAGACGAGTGTCGGTATGTGCACACGCTTGTGATGTTAAGCTGGACCAGCTGGCAACTTGCAGGAAGGGCTGGGACCTAGGCAGGAAAGCCAGTCAAGCAGATAGATCATGCCAGTGATTGTGGGATCCACAAATACGTTTGTGTTCTGGGGGACATGGACAGCATCATGCCTGCTCTGGTCACCTGTCTCTGACAGCTGAAGAGAAGGGGTCTGGAGGCTCAGAGAGCCATAACACTTCAGTGCTGGAGGGGCAAGAACAGGCAAGGAGAAACATCCCTCTAGGTCACAGTGAGAAGTGTCTCCATCCCAATGGCCTTTGCAGGTACATGTTAATTCCTTAAGTTGTATTCATTTATACAGTTGATGTCATCCCTGTTTACCCAGTTCAGCCCCTGTTTCCCTGGAATGGTCTTCCCTTTCCCAATCTCCATTGGTCCTAGTTTGCTGCAGTGTTCCACCCCTGTTATCCCATTGGTTCCCCTGGTTGGCTGCCCCTCCTCTGCACGCCTTGCCCCTGTTCCCATTGGCCCTTGACTCTCAGATCCACCCCTTCTTCTCTGTATTTAGTCCTGTGCCCTCAACCTCATCTCATCTTTGTCCCTCGCACCAGTTTGAAACCTAGTAAGCCTTTCCTTGGATTTCCAAACACGGACCCATCCTTCACCTAATTCATCAGCAGTTCAATAAGTGTGCTCTGGGCTCTGGAAACGCAGGTCACTCACACAGAAACCCATTGGCGCGCACTGCTTTGGAGGGGGGCACAGCTGCCTGTGCTTGTGTGTTAGGAGAATCCTGTACGTAGGCAGGACAAGGTGGCTTCTGACATTCCTCAACAAGAATGACCTTCTGTTGTCAGATCTATGCAAGCACGACATTGTGGTGAGCTGAGAGCTACTGGAACACCATGACCCACAGTCTGCTTTAATCCATGAAGGCAGATCTCAAGCTCTTCCATCACCCATGGCTAACCCACAGGCTTACGTCCGCCTAAGTCTTCTCAGTCAGGCAAAAAAAAAAAGTGACATGGGATAGCTATATTTTCAAAGGTCCTGCAGAGAAAATACAGACACCTAATAGGAAATGAGGCATGAAGTTCCCAGCTCTTACGTGTTGGACACAAAATATTATAATGTTACCAATTAAACTAAGCTCCTCATTGTTCTCCAGATGATCATACCTGCATTATTTTTTCCAAAGTGAGAATTTTAATGATTATTTACCATTTTTGGGGTCTGCTCTTTTCCTGTTGGTAACTTTGTGTATTGAGAACATTGCTTGGATTTTCCTGTAATTAAGGTGACTAACAACTAAATAACATAGCAAACCATGACATTATTAAACAAGTGGTAACTTATTACAGAACAATATATTAAAAGTGTGCCAAATTATGAATAATTATGCAGTTATTTCCTTTGCTTCTTAATAACTATGTGAATAATTATTTGGTGAAAAATGTCACATCACATAAATGATGTCATTGTTCTGCTATATATTCTCTTTTGCTCTTTTGGAAGGTGTGCACCTTGTATTTGGGCAGTGTAATTTCTAAAGGCTTTAGGAATAAATAAAAGCACAAAAAGGCAGACTTATTTTAGTGAGGTTAGACTTGCTAGTGTACCCTGCTCCAAGGTTTCCTTGACTACAGGGAAAACATTCTTGCTTGTGTAGAGGTTGTAACAGATTTACACTATTTGAAACACTTTGAAGCACTTACTGGAACAACAGCAAAATTGACAGAGACCATAAAATAAATAACTCTTTTAAAGTGATCTCTCACAGCAACACAAGTGATGTTAAAAAAATTAAATGCAAAATTTGTAGATTAATATACCATGGACGTTTTGTCCTGCACTAATAGAATTTTTCTGGCCTTTCTCAAAGTATTTAGATTCTACTTCTGCATAATGTAAGGTGTTGGTCTTTAGCACCCAATGGATTTTCAATATTTATATGAGGTATGAAAAAAGAAGTAGAAAAGTAAATATACTTAATTTTTTTTTTTTTTTAATTCAGTCAAAGAACTGGGCAGAAAAAAGCTCAGGCAAGGGATACTTTCACACTAGTACTGTACATAGTATGTATCCCAATCTCTAAGTATATTTTCCGTGGGCTTGATCCACCCTGTAGCACATTAAAGAACTTTAAACAAAACCTGCTGGGGTAAGGGAAGTTCAATCCATCACATTCCTACAAATTTGATATCAGAGACATCAAGAGATTTCCAGAGCCTGAAGAGGGATTGTAGGTCATTGGAGCAACACCTGAGGAGCAGCACAGGGGAATTCCAGTCACTCCACACAGTAAGACAGATTCATCAGAGGCCCAACCCAGATATCAGTATGGAAACACACTCAGCATGGGGAGTGAACAAAAGGACTTGGAGATACACACATGACTGCAGGGCTGTCATCTTACTGAAATTATGGAGCCATGGTGGCTCCTATGATGGCTCCTATGACTGGAGGGGAAGGATACAGGCTCTTTAGGAAGGACAGACAGGGAAGATGAGAAAGAAATGTTGCCCTCTGTGTAAGTGCACAGATGGACTGCCTGGAGCTCCACCTGCAGATGGATGAGGAGCTGACTGAGAGTTCAGGATTAAATGGATGAGTCAGGATTAAATGGAGGACAGGGACAGGTGACAATATTGAGGGTCTGCAATATGTTACCTAACCAGGAAGACGGAGCAGATGAGATTCTCTGTAGATGGATAGGAATGGCCTCATGTTCACAAGCCCTGGTCCTGAAGGGGAAATTCAGAAATTCAACCACCCTGACACTTGTTGGAAAGACAACATAGTGGAGCATGAGCATTCCAGAAGGTTCCTAGAATGTGTTGATGACAATTTCTTCTCCAAGTGATAAAGAAGCCAATGAGAAGAGGTGCTGTGCTGGAACTTAGTCTCACCAAAAAGAAAGGGATGTGGGGAATGTGAAGCTCAGGGAAAGCCTGGACCACAGTGAGGGGAATGCACAAGAAGCTCAATGGCCTAGGCTTCAGAGCAGCAGACTCTGGCCTCTTCAGAGATCTGTTTAGTACATTACCATGGAATAAAACCTTGTCAAGTAGAGGGGGCCCAAGAAAGCAGATTAATATTCAAAGATCACACCCAAGCTCACTTCCCATTCATCTCAACAGAGGAGAAGTTGGGCAAAAGTGCCAGCAGCCTGCGTGGATAAACTAGGACAAGCTCAAACAGATAAAGAAAGCCTACAGAGGATGAAGCAAACACAGGTAGCCTGGGAAGAATTCAGAGAAATTGTCCAAGCAGAGAGGGATAAGGTTAGGAAGTTAAAGTCCTGATAGGAATAAATCTACTCATGGACATCAAGGGCAACAAGAAAAACTTTTACAGGTACATCAGTGAGAAAAGGAAGACTAGGGAAAACATGGATCCTCCCTGGAAGGAAGATATATTTGGCCAGGACATGGAGAAATCTTAGGTACTCAGCCACTTCAATGCCTTTGTCATACTGTCATACTGCCCAAAGCATTCCGTAATTCTATGTAAGAAGAGAAAATTAATTTCAATTAAATTTATACACATTCTGAATGTGGCAGATTATGTTTCAATGTGATATAACGATGACAAAAGGCTAATAGTCATTAATAGTCTGGATTTTTAGCTGTCACAGAACTGTCAGAGGAAAGCTGGAGTTACTGATCTCTAAATAAGAAAAAGGTGGAGATTCTGATTCTGGGAACGAATGGGAGGCAGCTGAAATAATTGTCATTGATGTATGTTTTTGCTAAAACAGTCATTCATATAATGAGAAGTGCCACTGGCAGTTTATCATCATTATGTTTTCAACAGCAACTTAAAAAAATAAATTTGGACAAGCTTCTTTATTCCCACTTGTAATCATGTTTTCATATTTGCCTTCTTGGCCTTTTCCTTTTGCATCAAAGTTTAGATGTTGCAATATTAAATTATAGAAAAAAATAAGATAAAAAAAAATTGTCCAGAAATACTCTGAACTCTGAGCATAGGATTTCCACTTACATATTGATTTTACTGATGGCAGTAATTTAATTATTTATACCCTATTGATATCGGGAAAAAAAAATCAGTAATTTCATAGTCATGGCTGTCAAGGTCAAGGTGTAACTTTACAGTAATTCTTAAAACAAACAAACAAAACAAAACAAAACAAAACCCTAGGAGAACAAAAAAGTCAAAATTTAAAGAAATTGTCTATAAATTTTTTTCATGAACATGGCACCTGATCAGTTGTAGGAGGAGCATGAACTCAATCAAACAGTACTGGATTTGACTCAGGGTCAAAGCAGAAGTGCCATCACTGCTCTGGGAGCAACACTGGTGATATAAAAAAGAATCTGAGGGCAGAGATCAGAAATTGCAGCTGAAATAAAAAAAAACATTCTTCACCTGAGGACAATGACAATGTAGGGTCAAGCATAAGAGATATCATTACAGAAATGATAAAGAGCTGTCCAGCATATCTGACAAGCTAATTCCTGGACACAGACTTCTGCAATCTCTTTTTGTAACTCCTGTTACAACTGACTTTCTCTGCCATCTCATGCCCAGTACTTGATGTTCCCAGATGTTCCCCCCTGCCAGGCTGGAGCTTGTTATAGAGGATGACACCACCAGAGGGTGTACCTAAGGAAGATTTTCTTGGCTTAAATAGGCATCTAACAGATTAATTCCCAATAGATATTTAATTTTTTTATGGCAAAGAAACTAGCTAGGCTGCATCACTGTTTGAGCAATTTGAAGAGGTTTCATAACCATGCCTTCACTGCTTATGTTGGCATATGTTCCCATCTTCCAGCATAAAAATGGAAAATAAGAGCTTAGATATTTCATATATTATGAGTATAATCAGATCACAAAATAATTTGTATTCCTCTTCTCTTTTCCTTCAAAAGATAGCAACAGGAAATACTCATAGAGGTTTTCTATTATTTCTAAGTTTCTTCCTACATTACATATCTTCCAAACTTGACTTTCCTTCTTTTTTACTCCCTCACATAGGTATGCCATGAGTGAATGCTCACAACAAGAGCAGTGACATATTTATTGAAGTCATAACTCTACTTGCAATTTGCAGCAGATTTTATCATTTCATCTGATTCAAAGATCATTGAAAACAATACAGACTGCAAATTTCTGTTGTAGAGCTGTGTTTCAATTTATTTTTGCTTGTGTATACTCTAAGGCATTTTTCTATAATGAAAATTTATTGTTGTTTCCTCTCCACACATCACTTAGAAGTGGATGTGCCTCATTAGAGAGCTGTAGATGTTCCAATTAAATCCCTTAATAATATAAAAAAGTCGGAATAAGTTCATGACAGCTATAAAGCATTGCATGGAATAGGGCATACAAGAATAGCTGAAAAGGGAGGTAGAGCAGGAATGGAATTAATTGTACTATTCAGTAAAACTGATGGCATTGCAATTTACTATCAACTCACAAAAAAAAGAATATCTTTTGCACATAGGCCTGTATATCCATGTATAAGTCTACAAGCAAATAAAAGTCTGTATAATACAAGAATGAAAATTTCATTCTGAAGAACTAGACATATTTCTTGTACTTGTAGAATTTTTAGAAACTGAGACTCTTTCAATTGTGACTTGAAACAGAGAATGCTTTCCACCTACATGGCAGAGGAAGCTGCAAGAAATATCTGAACTGAGGCTGACAATATTCTCTTGAAATCTGGGAATCATTGTCATATGCTCACAACCTTTACTGTCTTTGGGTTAAAAAATATTTAACTTGTTAACTTGAATGCTATTGGTATGTGTAATTTTTTTTCATCATACTAAATGGTGCTCTGGCGCTTTCTCAGTGATGTTTTCTTTAATTTTGGTTTTGGATTTTTGTTAGGTTTTTTTTTTCCCTTTTTGTTTCTATAAATCAGTTCTTAAATCTTAGAACCCCACTTCTGGGATTTATTTCTTTCTAATGTTTCCCAAAGTATTTTTTTTTTCTAGTTATAGCAACTCAAAAATCACTATAACTAAAATAACCTGGATGTTATTTTTGAAGGGTTTTTTACTCAAATAACTGCAGTATAAACACAGATTCAGGGCCTCACAAGATTGAATTGTATCTGAATAGATTAGAATAACACTTTTCTTGCCTAAATAGGTGAAAACATGTAAACAAGTAATTACAATCACTATGCAAAATACGTCTCAAGCCAGATCTTTGTTTATTCTTTAGTTTTCCCAATACCAAGAGGTCCCACGACTTGCATGGTTGCCTCTTCTATGTGTACCTTCATGTTGTGAACTTTTATCTTTTTGATCTCTGCCTGTTTCTCCAATGCAAAAATGAGAAGACAGCTCTTAGAATATACCTATAATATAAGAAAGAAGAGAAGGGCTCAAGATACCTATGTTAATTTCTTTCTATCTCTCCCCACTTTTTCTTCAACAGGCATTTTTTTCTCCTACTTAAGACGTGCCTATTCAAATGGCAATTCCAGTTTTGACCAAAATAAGCACTTCAACAACTTTTTTTCTGTTATAGCAAGAAAAAAAAGTATCCCAAGCTTGTCAATGCATGTCAAAGCATAGGCTCTAAGACAAGAGCTTGTACAAAAGCCTCAAAAACAATAAGCATAGATAGAAAACAATTGTGACAGTTTCTAAACATGGTCTTCCCATGCAGACTGCTCCTTATGTCAGCTGCACTGGAACATACAGAAGTTAAAAAGTGCTAATCATGCTGCAAATACAAAACATCCACTCTGAAAGGTGAAACAGAAATTTTTAAGACTGCATACTTTTGAAAATGACCAGAATAAGACTTAATTTGTCATTAATTAAATCACTGTCATTTGCCATAATTAAATCACTCTATGCATTTGTATCTATATTTATCTATCTACTTAATTTTCTGCATTTTGAAGTACACAGGTTGTACAAATTCATCCTTATTCAAAAGTTTAACAGGACTTTCAATAGAAAACTACTTTATGGTCAGATGCTGGTGTGATTACAACTGATGACAGTGTTGAATATCTTCAGATAAAACAGGGAATGTGAGCCCAGTACCAGAATTAGGATCAAGAGTGGAGTTCAGATAACTGAGTGAAGCTTAATTACATTGGAATAGCTTGATTTTCTCAGATTCATCCAAAGGTAAAGAAAATATGCTGTTCCCAGCAAAAATAATATTTGTATAAATGTTACAAAAAGCTTTAATTGTCTGTCTTTTGTCTCCTTTCCTTAATGATGTGTCTTTCCAGTTAATCATACTTGGTGATTGCATTGAAGACTGAAAATAGGTAACTTTTATCAGGCTTCTTTTTTAGACTATGAACACCTTATAAAAGTATTTTGAAATTAGATTTAGAATGTTACACTTCATGAGTTTTTGATTGTACTGAATGATGTTATTTCTATCAATTTCAGGAGAAACAAATTTTCAGGAGAATTGCTCAGCAGCACCAGTTACCAATAGGGTTTCCAATAGAAAAGAACTAGAGTTTAGTGCTTAAGTAGAAGAATCTTAAACTTTAAATTGTTAGTCTGAGCAGCACATAAAGGATAAGTGTATTTTTTGTCCTTAGAACATCTGAAAGAGAGTTTGGGAAAACACATTTTTGTTTCTGATTTCTGCACTGACATTCCTGACCTTAACTATACAAAGGAAAAAGTATTTCAATTCCTTGCTGCAACACAAGAATTTTGATGTTTTCTATTCCCAATATTTATCCTCTTGAGATGATAAACTCTCCAGGGCAGAATACAGCTGTAACATCAGGTTTGTGCATTGCCTGTGTATTATTACAAGGTAAATAATTAATTAGATTTCTACTAGGAGAAAGAGTGTAATCAAGTACTGAGCCCTTGAATTGCTATCCTTTGAAAATATCAGATTTTGATGATCAGAATAATTATTATAATTTCCCTCACAGTCCTTCTGGTGCCCCAAACCATATGTAATGCCCAATTTTTTTTCTCTTCTAACTTTAAGCATGTTAATTTCATTATAAAATACTCCATACACATTAAACTGTTATCTCTAATCTCATGAAATTATGTATACATATATTGATAGATTGATACTATATTTATACGAAAAGATAAATTGTATCACAAAGGAAGTATTTATCCATTCAATGATTGCTATGCCTTCAATAAAATATAAATTAGGTATCTTTCATTGTGTTAAGAGTTTCACACAGATGAAATAGGATATATATGTGTAACTGTGTAGAGGATCAGACCTTAGCATGATTTGTCTCAAGCCCTCTGAGTATTGCTGCAGGAAAGGTGGTGAGGGTCCTGTGGAGGTGGGGCAGCGCTGTGCTGAGCCAGAGCCCTGCTCTGCCTTGAGACTCGTGCTCAGTCATCACCTCTGACCGTGTGCTGTGACTTGTGACCCAGAACCTTTGAGGAGTTTCTTTTGGGAGTTGAGAACTTACTGAAGTGTACTGAACAAAATTAAGGGCTTGTTAGCCGACATTTTTTGTGGAAGAGGTTTGTGAGAATTTAAGGGCTTGTTAGTCAACACCTTTTGAGTCCAAGCAGTGGGCTGGTTGCTGGAGTTATAGAAGACTGTATAATAAAACACAAAGAGCTCCCTGACACATGTCCAGTGTCTTTGTTCAGTCTGACAAGAATTTATAATAAGCATCACACGCCCTAGTGATGGGTCATGATGAACTGTAACAAAAATTACCCCAGTAAATTGATAAACCTGCATGTGGAATAAGCATAAATCATGCATCAGCAAAAAAGTACCTGCTGTTATAAATATGATTGTGTCGAATACGTCATTTGGAGTTGATTTATATACAAATCCAGTTAGATTGCACAGTTCAATTATATTATTTATACCACTAACCAGGTCAGATATGAAATTTAAAAAATTACTTCTATTAGGTATGAGGGGTCATTTTAAGAAGGCCTATACCTATCTTCTAATTATTTTCCCACATTCCCTCTCACTAGAAGATTATAAAGCAAGATATAAAGATTTTTAAAAGCAAAAGTTTTATAAAATCTACTCTGTTTACCATTATCTCTTGGGGTATTCTCCTTCCATACTCCTGAAGAGACCTTAGCCTCTATTACTGACCCTCTACTGACTCTCACAAATCCTCTAACCACTGTAATCTATTTATTGAAGTACTATGTCCACCCTCCTGGCATCATTAATAAATGTGAGCCTTGCATGGATAAACTTAGACCTCTGACTTTATGTCTATATTCTATTGCCTTCAAAAATTATTTCAAGTCGACATTATATTTTCCTTAACTTCCAAATAAAGGAAAATATAAATAAAATTTTAGAGGTAAAAGGAGAGTCAGTAAATAATGATATTTTGTGCCGCAAAAAAAGTCAATACTTCACATCTGAACAACTGAATTTTTCGTAAAATAGTTTTCAGCTGCCACCAGCTGTTAAGTTTAAAACCCTCTGTCCACCAAAATGCTTCACTGATCTGAAAATCTCACAGATGACAGATGACAATCAGAAGAGAGAAGTACAAAACCTCTGCATGGGTTTTTTCTAGCCTTAAAAGTATGGAAAAACAAACTACTTCTTGCAGTGTGTAATATACATATTTTCTTCAAAAATAAAAATATAAAAATGAAAGTTGACTGTAAACTCATGCTATCAATATTAAAATCATGTCTAATGTACCATGTATAGACATATATAGCATATATAGACTTCACTATTAAAACAGCAAGCACTAAGGTAATTTAAAAATAGTGTTTTAGAATTTCATTAACACAATTTTGTAGATTATGTAAAGGAATTTCTGTTTTCCTTTTGTTTTAACTGAATGTATAGATCTACTTCCCCCCTCCCATCCCTTATCACTGTCCATAGTGCATATGACAGGGTTTCATATAAATTGCATTATCTGAAAATTTGACCACCTCAGTGTTGGTTTTGATACTTGCTTTTCCTACATTTCTTTAACTTTTCAATGAAGAGTAGATACCAAGAGGAATTACTCCTTGTAATTTCATATAGAGTAGATATAAACTTACTATAGAGCTATCAAAATAACACAAAATTAGTATTACTGGATCGGTACAATTTTAATGGAATTGAACCAGAGCAGCTCATTCTCTTACCTGTAAGCTTATTTTATTTAGAAATATATATATGTTACCCACACAATGCTGTATCCTATCAGTATTTATACTAAATGTTCAGTTCCATAAACATAGCAACTCAATGTAAGTTGGTTGACAGTTTAACCAAAACCAACACATTGGTTCTTCACCAGAAATCCCTTTTTGGAATTCTGATTTCCACTGGATAAATAATTTCTTTGCAGAGTAAATACATCTATATTCATAGCAAGAGTGAAGGAAACCACACAACCATGTGCTCAAAACCAATTTTTAAACAATTAATTTAGTCTAATAAATAGCTCCAGAGAACTACACCAAACCCTTGTTTTTCATATAAAAGATCAATGAAATATCATATCAAAGAAGTAGCTGAATAGCATTTATTTTTTCTGAACAGCTAAAGATTCAGTCGATGTTATTAATGAATAATTAGTCTTTGAGTTCATCATTATGTAGAGCTAAATTCTGTGAAATATGGAAAGCAGTGTATGCCCCATAGAGGAGAAGGTCTGCCATTTAATGCTTGCTTATATTTCCTGAGGGACTTTACGCCTCCACTGAAGTCATGCATTTTGCTCAGCTGTGGAAGCAGAATATTCCAGCTCTTTCAAGGGATGCAATGTGTATATGTTGTGTATAACACCAGGTCTGCAGCATTCAGGCCTAGGAAGAGACCCTATTCCAAACAGTAGTTTAGTTCTCTTGTTCTGGATGTTCTGAGTTTTTTTGGAAGAAATCTTTATATTGCAGAGTATGAATCTTTCACCTCCATCTATCAGTGGAGAAAACTGCTGACCGTACTCTCCCTACTTTGCAAGCTGCGTATACTGAACAGCCAGGATAGGAGTTTCCTCAGGGTTGCTAATATAGCAGGTTAATAGTAAGTTTCTCAACTTTATTTTTGTTTGTGTTTGGGATTTCACCATTTTATCAAATGTTCAATATTGCATAGTCACTGAGAGGATAAGGTAAAAATGACACTAGATTTTATGAGGCTATGGTTTTGACCTATTCAGTCAGCTTCTTTGTAGTGTAGATTTGCATTTTAAATAAATGAAATTTATAAATTCCCTTCTACAAAAAGTCAAAATGTAAACTATAGGTAAGCTACACTTTTTTCCTATCCTAACAGTAAGTCTAATGTCTCCCATGGCTTCAAATATTTTGTATCACCTTGTTGAGTCCTTAAAGCTATGTCAGAAAGTTTAATTTGCAATAAAGAAATATAATTGCTCTCTATTTAGCGAAGGGAAGATTTTTTTCCAAGATAGTTATTGCTGTAGATTTATTTGCCAGAGATTTCTTTATGCTCCTGTGGAAGCAAATGACAGGACCCATATTAAACTGCAACTCTGTGACAGAGAGAAGTAAACTGCTTTACCAAGAGCTCCTGACTTCCCCTTCCTCAGTCCAATTATAGTCACTACAGCAGGGATCAGCTATAATAAATCAGCTTTGTGCTCATTTCAGCAATGGCAAACAATAAATCACAATAATTCTCTTACTGTTCAGAGACATTTCAATTCTTAGGAGATTTTTAATCACAGCAGAGAGGGAAGAGTGTTAATGAGGTCTATAAATTACCTTTAAAGAGGGTAATTATGTCCAGTGTTGTAATAAAGGCTGAGACAGCTAATATCATTAAAGTAATTAAACACTTTTTTTAGATTGTGAAGATAAATTTGAATTAAAATATTACTGTAAACAAGGGGCCCATTTATTATGAAGCAATTGATTAGATAGTGGCCTCAGCTAATATTACTATGGCTTAAACAGGTTCTGTGAACTTCATTCAGATTTTGTAAAGTAACAAGGCTACATATCACAAGCAGAATGTTATTGCATTATCATCACATAAATCCATGAACAACATCTTTACTTGCATTCTTAATTAGATTTTGTTGAATGCAATTATTGTAATTTCTTCTTAACTAGCTTCTGTTCATCTTTTTTCTTGTCTAGATTTGCCCTTACCTTTCAGCTTTCTTTTCTCTGCTCAGCATTAAAAAAAAAAAAAAAAAAGAGAGAGAAAAAAAGAACCTCATCAGGAAAATTAAATAACTGGACATTTCAGGATGTAAAGCTACAATCAGATTTCCATGGATGCATTAATCAAAAAAACTTAGTATTCAAAGTGCTTTTCATGATGAGTAGTCATAAAATCTGATACCTAAAGGAACGTAAAGATTTACAATCTTCTATTTAAGATACAGTCAATGATAGGCAGAAATTAAAACCTCTGCTGAGAACCTAATCATCCCTGATTTTGTGTCCAAAACTAAGTTAATTTTTTTTCTTATCCTCTGCTTTTTCAGAATAATGCAATGTATCGTTTCCTTCAGCACAGTGACAAGGTTCATTAGCAGAAGAGAGAAATATTCTTACAGTAATTTATCCTGTAGATCTGTGATTAGTATGTTTTTAGAAAGAAAACAAATATTTTGGCTTTTACCAGCCCAAAGATGACATAAAATATAATTTTCTGTGTAGCTGATCTAGTAACTGTAAGCTAACTGTAAATTGTTTGATGGTGGAAAGCAGATACCTAGAAGATGCAAGAGAACAGCAGCCCAGAAGAATGGCCTGGCCTGCAGTCTGTGGGCAGCTTAGGGAAAAAAATCAGGAAAAAAACCAAATCACAGGGAGCAGTGTGGTAGTGTCACAATATTTTATGGAAGGCTTTAATATTAACAGAGGCAGAGCAAGCAATCACAAATCCACTGGACTAGCCCAAGAACAGACACATTCTCTTATTAATGGCAGATCAATGATTTTTGCAACCCCTGTCTCTAGGAGCTGTTCCCTTCCTAAGGCAGTGTCCAGACCCAGTGGACAGCAGACTCTTGTTTTTCTGGGATCAATGAATGTTCAATTACAACAATGAACGAGAGCTCATTGCTGGCAGAAATGCACTGAAAGGCTAGGCAGAGGATTCATACTGTAGTCCCGCATAAAATGGAGAGGAGAGCAGCATCATCTGCCAATAGTGCTTTTTTCCATATTAATTTATTTACCTATATGTTTTGAAATGGTTCAGTAAATTAATTCCAAAGAGTGTTTGTGAACACAAACACTGAGAGGTCTCTAAATCTGGAAAAGAAGTTGCTAGTTAATGCATATCTCTATTTTCAGAATTTTTATTTTTTTATCATATAGTGATTTCCTGCTCTGACTTGCTTTTTGAAGCCTTTTCTCCTCTGTGTGGTTTAGTGACCATAGGAACACATCCTTAGGCCTGACTCTAAGGACCAAGAAGAAAATACATGAACTATGGAAGAATCTAATGAATCTCAGAAAACACCTGTGACCCTGGTTAAATATTGGATATATTCTTTTGTCTCCTGTTGTTTGCCAAGGTTGCATCCAGCCTCTGTCAACATAGCAGAAGATTTAAATGTTTTTGCTCTTCTCAATTCTTTTTTTTACATTCCCAGGAAGCTACTGGATTGTGGATTACTTTTCTGTCTTTTGTTTCTGAAATGTGCATTTTACTTGTACTATAAAACTAAGTAAATTCCTTTTCAAGATGAGATGTACATTTCAGTCCACATCAGAATTTAATAGCTCTTCTACATTCTGCAACAGCAGGATTATAAAAACAATACTGTAGGTGTTTTCAAGCCAATTTATCCATGGTTGTATGTACATTTGAACACAGTTTTAGCTTTTTGTTTTACATGATTGCTAGAGGATATAATTAAGGGAAAAGTGAAAGATATAGCTCAAAGATATAATCTTAATAGCTGTAGCTGTAAATCAAAGCACAGGTTGAATAAAAATATCTTCTTGTATCTCACCCAATGTTAAACGTATCAGTGAAGTATCCAAGGAAGAAATCTGGGATCTGGCTGCAGACGGTGGAAAGAAAGGCACATATTGGCAGAAAGGATCCTGAGCAAACTGCTTGCTCTATTTATTGTCTACAAAACTGCTTAATGTTACGGGCTCCAAATTTAGAACTTCAGTTAAACAGGAGACAAGTATTTTTCTAAGAAAAAATTGAAAAGAAACTAAATTCAATCTTGAATTATCTTCCTAATAGCAAAGAAAAACAGGTGAGAGAAAATTAGTCAGAAAATACATTTAAATTTGTTTTTAAAATGCATGCATTTTATGCACATTTCCAAAATTTCAATTAAAAATAGATAAATCCCATGAAGGCTGGATTTTTCAAAAGAAAGTATTCCTTTTTATGTGTAAGAGAAGCATGCATTCTTTTTTCTCTGTAACTGAGGAAAAATAGCTCTTTGATATTATTTGATTAGCAAGGTAGAGTAGTAACTGCTGAAATATTTCATTATTACACAGAGGAATATTCACAATTTTGAAACTGATGCTTGTTTCCAGTTCCATTACCTGTATAGTTAAAAGGTGGCAAACACTCTTACCCAAACCTCCTAAATATTTTTTTTTCCATTCCACATTGTACCACAGATGTTTGAGCGTGTCTCCTCTCAGGGTGAAATTGTGGGAGGCTGCTCAGCATATCTAATAATTCAGGAGTAGTTGCCCATGCTTTTTAAGCTTTCTCTATCACTTGGTCAGCAGTTTCAATCCTGTTTTCTGTATATATTCAGGTGTCACCATTCATTACACCTACCTGCAGGCTCATAAAGCCTTCCAACTCATTGGAACTTAAAAACATTATTTTGGTAAATTTTTTTCTAGACTAGTGTGTTATGTGCTTAAGTGGTGGAGGATAAAGCTGGAAGTGGAGACAAAATGTTGGGATACTCATGTCTAGACTATAACAGAGTCTAAAACTGACTCACCTAACTTTACCCACGGCATAGCCACTACTGGAGGAAATCCAGGCATTCACCTTTAATTTACTTGTGAAAAATCCAGAAGATAGAAGTAATTGAAGCATACAGTATAGGCAATCAAATATTTAACTTTGTTGATGTAACACATGCAAAACAATGTGAGACATAATTATTCTTCTCAGCCTCATCAGGTTGAGGGGTATAGGGAAATCTCTAGTCAAGGAACAAATTATGATGTCTCACAACAAACAATTGTGCTATGCTTGAGTGCTGCTTAGTTAGAAATTTGTGAACTTAAACACTGTGAAAGAGAAGCTAATTGTAGGATATTTTCTGGTAATATTTTCTAATTGCTACCAGCTATCAGAAGTTTGTATTTCTCAGGGTTATAACAAATAGAGCTCCAGCTGATTTCCCATATAACCCTCCATACTCCTCCTCTTTCTGGTGCACATATTTATCTCACATAAATATCAAGAGATTTCAAGATTTCAGTACAGGAGTAAAGGAAAGTTTACTTCATCAAACTAGCAAAGTTATGAAAGAAATCATATACACAGGTTGTCAACAAATCAGGAAGTCTGGACTCAGTATATCTTATGTATATCCCCTAACTGTGTTTTTTAGACCAAAAGTACTGATGTTTCATGTCAGGTAAAGATAATATTTGTACAAGAACTGGACCTGAAAATGGACACTGGCTATTTCAGAAGAAGTAATCTGGAAGAGGTGAGCAGCACATTCTTCCTAGTCACTAAATTCAGAATGATCCTTTCTCTAAAACTTGAAGCTTCAGGTGGTGTTGAAAAGGAAGAGGGACTGATTGCTATACAGGATTTTCGAAAACTAAATCTGGCAATTCATCCATCTTGTTCTGTAATGTGCCTGAAGTAGTTACTAGTATCTTGTGAAATACCCCTAGGGAAAGAAAAAAAATCCCAGGACACCATCCATCAGCCAGTGATGTACATTCAGTCACACCCAGGGTGATGTTTTGCAAACTTCATTACTGTTAAGTTGCCTCTCATTTTTAGTTTACCTAAACTGAGCAAACAAATTTGTGGTAATTTATAAACTGTAAAAATTAGTTAATCAAACAATGAAAGCAATTTCCATTCATTTCAGATTTATTTTTTAATGGCAATCTTGCTTGGATTTCATTTCAGTAGATGTCTGCTATCAGTCATGGACCTAGTTTAATACTCACCTTGCCCAGCCTAATATTCAGGAATAGATTTTTGGTTATTAATTACAACTCCACAACATAGCAGGTGCCCCACACATCTCACTCCGTTTATATTCAGGCAGGCTGGTACACCTCATTCTTATATGCACACAGCACCAAAGCAATTACTGCTAAAAGCAGGTGTATTACTCATTGTGCTATGAAAAGTTCTCTTTCTGGTAGAAAGGTAATGAGTGCTTGGAAAGAATAATGTTTAATAATATTCTGTTAACAGATCATCCGTTAGAAATACTGATTAAAGGAGGGAGTCAATGCCAGATCCACATTTGGTGTTCATTTGCACATTTCTACTGAAATCAATAGCTCTGCATAAGTGTCTAAATATCTAAATAAAAAGTGCTGACCCTAACATTGACTCCTTGATCTCTGATCATTTGTGTGAGTTTTCAGCTATCTCTGAAAATACATTTGAATTCCCCAAATGATAGTTAAGGACATTTTAAAAAAGCATTAATTCTGAGGATGTGTCTGAATTACAGAGGTAATATTTGGATGCAGATACAAAACTTCTAGAATAATCACCAATCTTTGTACACCACACTTTGAATGAGAAAGTCTTAGAGGGAGAAAAAAATATTGCTAGAGGAGACTTCAAAATGCAGGTAGAGTTAGAAAAACAGCTTGATTCTCATCTATTTCTGTATCTGTAGTGTAATACTGAAAATCTAGAGAGATTTAATTCATATTCTTATTTAGACTACAAGTTTCAGTAACATCCCCTGAGATGTGGGAACCTGACATTGCTCTGAGTCAGTGCTTTGACTTCCATTTCAACAGTGTGGAGCAGGATGCAACGGAGAAAACTGGACTATAGTTCAGGAAAATTATTGCCTGTATTCCAAAAGACCTATTTTCAGATTATTAAAATAGATTACATAGTTTATGAGAGGGCTCCCTCTGATAACTGACAGGTTAGAGTCTTGCTAATATCCCTCTGGAAACTAAAAAAAATGGGAAAGAAATAAAACCTATATTAAAATTATACAAAAATGAAAATTATGGAAAAATTGTTAGCAGCAAGCAGAAAGATTATTTAAAGAATTCCAGGAACAGTCAACAGATCATACAACATATAAAAATTTATTTAAAATGCATTTTAAAATTTAAATATTGTTTCAATTCCCAGTGGACTGTATTTAAATACTTAGCTACATTCATAGCTTTGCTTTTTATTAGTGTATTCTAATGTGGCTCTAAATTAAAAAAAAACAAAATACTGGACAGACTTCCGGATTTGCTATACTCAATTCTACATTGTGAGTACCTTGGAGACAATTTCAGAAATGTAAGACTGCACAAATATTTCTTGAAGGAAGGTTATTCCTACATTTTAGATTAAGGTGAGGAGGAAATTATAAGTCCTGTAAACTATTGATATATAGTTACTTTTCTTTACCTCCAAACTTTCACTCATGTCTATGATATCTATGGAGATGAGTAAAAGTTTTAAAAAGTTAAAAGGATAACTGAAATCCTTATAATTAAAGCATGTATCCATAGGAAAGTTAAATTCTCTCACCAGTTTAAATCAGAAACATTTTCAATGTTGACCATGTTCCTTACTGCCCTGGTGGACGTTTATACTCAAGGGGAAGTGCCTCAATTTTCCATTTTTCCTTCTTATTCTCTTACCAGGGGAATTTAAGAGACATAAATCATTTTTGTGTGCCTTTACACAGCCTATTGGTCAATGCCATGGGACCTTAAGATGGCATAAATCATTTTTTGGGTATTTTTTCTGTTTACTGTTGAAAGCCCAGAATTTTGTACAAGCTCTACCGGTGACCTTCAATAGAATAGATTTGCATGTCAGATTTTAGGGGAAATACAAAGTAGCTGACAATGTTTCTTCATGCAGCAAATAAAAACAAATACCCAGTGAAGTCCAGAGGAGGCAAATATCTAATAACACTGAATGGAATTACATGTGTGAACAAAGTTATGCACATGCTGAAATGGCTTAGGATAGGAAGCTAATTTTTCAAACCCTTATTTTTGCTGCAGTTGTTACAACATGTGAGCAATTCAGTCATTTCCTCATCTGTTTGTGGAAGGAAAGCTCCCCACCTTGTTCAGTGGGGAAGAAAGACAATTCCTAAGAACAGTCATTTGGCATAATTGAAAGCCTACTGTTTTCATTAACAGACACAAAAAATAATTTCTAGTTACACAGGAAATATTTCCAACAATTTTTTGTGTATTCATCTGTGGACGTCTAATAAATTTGTTTTTAACATAAAGCTTAATTCCTGATTTCTTTCAAACATACCAAAAAGGTAACATGGCCTTTAGGAATAGGAACATAGAGAAAAAAACCCATTTATAAATGCGCTTCTCCAAATTATCTTGAGTTTTAAGTTGTTATGCATTGCAGGTTAGAGCACAGTGCTAATGACACCAAGGTTGTAGGTTTCATCCCATATGGTTCACTCCTCAAGAGTTGGTCTTGATGATCCTTGTGGGTCCCTTCCAACTCAAAATGTTCTTCAATAATATATGGTGAAAATGTTCATCTCACTTTGTCAAATGATCAGGATTTTCAGAGGTTTCACTATGTTAAAATTTTTTGAACACCAGCCTATTTTGTCAAAAAATAATTCAGAAGTTGTCATAAGTTATTTGAGGTAGGCATCCAGTCTTAAACATACCTTGGGTAACATCTGAGTTTGTATCAAAAACAGAAATTCAGGAACAATTTAAACAATTATTTTTAAATAAATAGAAGCTCATTTCATAAATTTGTGGCTCTCATAATTTTTCACAAGTAGTGTTAATGGTTCATACTGCTTTTAAAAAATTTGGAAGAGAAACATCCACCAACAGGTCAATGATTATTAGATGTACATAATTTGATGATTATAATTAAATTTCCTTCCATCAAATCCACATAAAATTAGCCTTCATATGAGTCTGTACACCTAGGAATTTTTTTCCTGGGAAGCTGGTTTTACTGCAGACTTAACTATTGGAGTCAGCCTGACATCTATTGAAAGTTCCTCAGTTCTTCATCCATAAACAAAGGCTGAGATGTCCAGTTTTTCTGAAAGAGGATCTTCCCCACCTTATTGGCTGGCTGTGGGACCAATGGGGAAAAAATATCAGAAGTGTTTTAAAAAGAAAGAAAGCTGTCTTAAGTGCCAGAGGAGGAAAAACTGCAATGTGATGAGGAACAGAAAAGAATATCAAGAAATGATGAAGCAAGCTATAACATAGGAACTATAACATAGTTAATCTTCTTAGTTGTTCTTTATATTTAAACTAAAAAAATCATTCTAAGAACCTGAGTCAAGATTAAGCCTGAGGTGTGGATACTTCTGCATGACATGTTATAAATAGTTTGCTACTGCACCAAAAAAAATGTTCAAGTGGTTTAGTAAAGTCGTTGTGGTTTACAGTTCTTTGCAATTCAGAACACTGAGAAAGTGAGATTATTAATCTGCACATCAACAAAAGATGGTGTTATTGTGCTTATGAACCTTGGACAGTTATTTTTCTTCATTGCGTACCAATATTCAGATTTAAGGATGGCTGACACTACTAACCTTCTGGAATTTCTGTCTATTCTTTGATCATGCTTTAGTGAGTCCCCTGTGCAGCCCTTAAGAAGACTGCATCTGCAGTTAGCAGGCAGTTTTACCAAAAACCTTATTTAGCTTTCTAGAAACTGAGAGCAGCCTTCATCTGTGGAAAACAGATGGCAAGTAAGCTGGCTGCCAGTAGCCAGGCAGAGTTAAAGAGATATATAGATCCTGAGTGTAATTTACTGAGGACAGCTCTCAATGGTTTCCACTAAAATTCTTTGTTTAAGCACAATTAATGCCAGAACCATTGCTTTCATATGACGGGGTTCTGCAGCAGCTATTAACATTATTATTCCAAAACACCAAGGGACTAGCACAGTGCTCTGTGAGGAATGATACATCTTTCTTATAGTCTGTAATTATAGCATTTCAAGATATTAAAGATCACTTTCAAGTACCTTAATGACGTGAGCAGATTTTCAACAGCTCTCAGTGGCAGTTGCAGGTTGCTGAGAGAGCCACTGAAAATCCAGCAAACTTTGTGTAGGTGCTCAACAGAAAACTAGCTATTCTGAAAAATGGTCATCAACTTCCAAATCCTGAATTTCTCAAAAAATTTGGACCCATTTTACAAGGAACAAAATTGAAAATTCAAGGCAAAGTACAATCAAAAGTTTTGCCTGCCCTGACTCTGAGATGGTTTGAGTGTAACCAAGCTTGAACTTTCTCTGTCATGATTCAAATACCAGGGTTCAGACACATAGTAACTGGAGGATTGCTAGAAAGAAGGGATGCTGAGCACTGCTCAAGGTGACAGAGGAAAACTCAGTATAAGAATCTGAAACCTGAAGCATTTATCTATAAAAAAGCCCCAAAACTAATTCTTCCTTTGCCTGTCCACTTCTGTGTCAGCAGAGGTAATCTGCAACATAAACCAGATGTTTTTATAACGATTTAAAATGCCAAATGCAGAAAGGTAATGAATAGTATGTTTTGGTTTTTTTTAATAAAGATCCATACTCAACCAAAAAGATTTTTTGAGTAGTGTGAATAAGAGCCCTTTAGACAAGAATGTAGTAGCATGATCGTGAAACAGTGGAGATGAGTGCCTGGAATTAGGGGGAAAAAAACGTGTCTTCTCTGGTTTTCTCTGTCTAGTCTTCTGTTCAGCTCATTAGGTGAAGCAATGCTAAACTTTCCTGTACTTAAACTTTGTAAACATTAGACAACAGAACTAATCCAAATCTATTCTGAGTACTCAAACAGAAATGAACATTAAGAGCGAAGAATCTTTGTAGTAACTTTTAAAGACTCTAGATTCAGCTCTTTCAGAGGACTGTTCACACAGCAAAGATTATGACCACAAGCAACACAAACCAGTAAGCACAAGGCAGCTGCAGACAAAAAGAAGGGATTTGTCCTTCCTACTCTCCCTTTGTAGGGCACTTTCTTTCCAACATCAGAAATTTCTTAAAGATCTCACATAGTTGTTTTTATTTTTCGTTTGTTTTTTTTTTTTCTTTACCACAAAGGACTTCTAATACAACTGCAGTAAAATGTTCCTCTTTTATGATTTGTCTGTCAAAGCTTTGTCTTCTCTAGTACCCTTGATGTATACTTCGTTGCACCTTTTTGTACAAAAATCAAGCAATGAGGGGTCACAGAAAGTTAATAAAATGCTATAGTCTCTGCTTTTACGATGTGTGATGTGTGGCATATCCAGGAGCAACACAAGCATAAGTGTCAGCAATGACTATTGTAAGAAATAGGTTTCAATGGTGGTGTAGAATTTTTTTCAGAGGATTGTTTTTTCCTCCTTTCCATACCAGTTCATGGCACTGTTTCCTTTACAATAATCAACTTTTTGACTGTCTTCAGAAACTGGGAGCACTTCACATTTGAAACATTTACATTAGAGAGAGCTGAACCAATGTAGCTAAAATAACAAGAACTGCCTAAGTAGCTAATTTCTCATCTTTTTTTTTTTCATTGTTTTTCATTTCTGAAATGGTGAACATACAAAGTCAGACTGCTGGCATTATTAAAAGAAAAAACTGTACATGCAGACTCAAAACTAACATTATTTCTAGTACTATTTTCCAGTTTCTCTAGAAAGACAAAAATTTCACAGCAAGGCTTATTGCTTTAACATACCCAACTCAATACTGGACATCCATGTTGCTTCCAATATCATATAAACACCCTTGCTGTTGACATATCTTTATAAAAATACCGCTTTTTAATAAACACTATGATATTGTGAGTTGTAAAGACAGAAGGAGAAAGGAAACTTAGTCAATTAATATTACTAAATCAGATTAGTGGGTAACAATGCAAAAAAAAGAATATTCACTGGTAAGCATACCATAAAACATTCCCAAAAGTTCAATCAGGTCATAGCTACAGGCATTGAAAGCCATCCATTGAGCAATATAGTTTAAAATTCAAGATGTGAAATTTCAAAATGTGATATGAAAAGGGGCTGGAGATTTGACCTCTTTGTCTGATGTTTCCATGAATGTCCCTGTATAGTATAGTATACCAATGCCTGCGCTATCTCCAAATGAATGGACTTGTTGACTGGGATACAATCAACAGATTTTATTTCCCCAAACTGGAGCTAAAGGGATGAGAATATTTTCTTCATATCAGGACATTATACATAAAGGAATTTATACACAGCCTTTAACTGCAAATCATCACGCTTCTCTTTAGAGATTCTTTGTTGCTACAAAGCTTGATCACATCTCTTCAAGAGCACATGTTAGAAAGCATACAGATACATCCTAAGAAGATCCCTTTGCACTGTTCCCAAACATATCACAAGGGAAAGCTACTAGCAAGGAGAAACTAATGAAACACATTTCTCTACTTCCATTTCTTTCTGAGCTCTTGCATCTCTTCAGATTATCGTCCACTGGAGGAGGATAGGTGTGTCAGATCAATCTGTACTTCAGTGAGAAGCAATTAGCACCTCATCACAGAATAAAACTCACAGCCTAAAAGGTGCTTTGTGCCTTATCTGGGGATGTGTGCACACTTCCCTGCCAGCCTGTACTTCCCCATCAGAAGCTATGCTCTGGAAATGTCAAGACATTCTGTTACAAGATACAGCTTTATGTCTGAAGTGTAATATCCATTAATCCTAACTCATTCTGCCTCTATTCTACAGGAGAAAAAGCCCCACGGTTTTATCTCTGCAAACCATCTGGAACTGTAAGCCAAAGTTATAGTTGCCTTTCCTTAGTCCAGGCAGATCTGCTTGCATTAATGGAGTACGTTTCTATGCCTGTGTACTTGGAGTTCCCAGATGAATGTTTCTAAAGATAAGATTACAGAGAGAAATATCTCAGCTGTTACTCAAATTTTGGTCACAAAAAATTTGAGAGCTGTGGAAGGGATCCAAGGAAGTAAAAAGTTTTTATGTTAAGCTATGCCAGAAGCAAATAAATATTTCAACTACAAATTAGTTGTTCACTGGTTCTCAACAAACGCATGAATCCAGGAATTATGTTTTAGGTTTCAGGAGTCATTGATGAGCTGCAATGAACTATCCTGATTCCACACACTGTTGTAGCAATGAAAGGAGTAGTGATGGACGCCCAAAGATGTTATGATTATAGCAAGGAGGAAAAGAAGAGGGAATAGGAAGAAGAAGAAAAAAGAAGAAATTAACAAACAAACAAAAAGGACAATTTTTTGGTTGAAATTGTTGCTATGAAAAGAAGAAATTACAACATGTTACCTGGTGGTATTTAAATGAATAGTAATTAAAGAACAATATCAGATATGAACAAGCCTTGGGGACCAACATTTCCACAAGTAAGTTCTGTGAGAACTCAGCAGCCATTCAGATTTCTGTGTAAAAGAAATAGAAAATAAAACTAAGTAGATGCAAACCACTTATTATTTAACACTCAGATAATTTGTAGAGCAAGTCTCTGCAACTTGTATGTATTTGTGCATCAAACTGGTAAACTTGCCACCCACTCTGTTATACATTAATTCATTCCTAACTACCATATGAGATGCAAAATTATGATAACTGTCTTTATCAGACATATTTAGAGTAAAATTATATTACTCCAATTCTTTCCATTCCCCATTCTGTTTAGACTTTTTTTTAATTAGAGATTGAGAAAGTTGGACAGGTGTTTAAGAGAATGGTGCATAAAAAATACTGTCTCTGTCATATTTTTTTCCTGCTTAAGTGAAAGTATGTTGATCCAAGAGCATTCACTGTTATTTCTCTATCTTTTAAACACATATAGAAAACAAAGATGTCCTCACCATGTTTTCTAGTACTCTGATAAAAATTTGAAACTTTATGACAACATGAATTTTGCCTCTTCAACTCACACTTTTATAGCGACTATAAGGTTCATTTTACTCAAACTCAGGAATTGTTTCAATCATAATCTCTAGGAAGGTTCACCAAATAAATTGTGAATGAGAAGGAGCAAAAATATTGTAAAATTTTATTATAAACCCTAGGATAAAACCACATATGAACAAAAAGGATTCTTTGTCCTCACAGTTTTGTGAGATCTGTAAGTGTGCAGATTTTCCTGTAACAATGAAAAAACAGAAATTATTTAAAGAAGAATGACATTTTTCCATTTATCATAAAAGTTCTTCAAGCTGGATAATCAGGCAAAGCGAAAAAAGACATTTGAATACACTTGAAGTAGTCAATAATTTAATTCTAAATACACCATCAGATGAGAAAGAAATTTTAAATCTATAGTTTCAGCTATTTTTACATATTTTTATGCCCTTGGGTCACAACAACTCTGCCCCATGCAGCTCTATGAACTGGGGGCAGAGTGGCTGGAAAGAGGTCGAGCAGAAAAGAATCTGAGAGTGTTGGTCAACAGCGACTGAGCGTGAGCAAGGGTGTGCCCACTCAATGTCCATCTTGGACATTGGTTGTATCAGGAAAAGTGTGGCCAGCAGGATCAGGGTGGTGCTTGTCACCCTTACTTGGCACTGGTAAAGTCACTCATCAAATCCTGTGTCCTGTTCTGTGCCCCTCACTGCAAGAAAGACATTGAGGTGCTGGAGTGTGTCCAGAGAAGGGCATTGGAGGCAATGAAAGGTCTGGAGAGTCTTGTGCGACTGAGGGAGCTGGGCTTGTCTAGCCTGGAGAGAAGGAAGCTCAGGGGTGACCTTATCAGTCTCTACAATTCCCTGAAAGGAGGGTGCAGCCAGGTGGGGGGCAGTCTCTCCTCCCCAGGTAACTAATGACAGGACACAAAGAAATTGGCCTCAAGCTGTGGAGGTAAATGTTGGACATCAGAGAGAATTTCTTCAATGAAGGAGTTTCCAAGCATTGGAATGGGCTGTGCAGGGACGTAGCGGAATCATCATCCCTGAAAGTGTTCAAGAAACAACTGGACACGGCACATAATGCTATGGTTAATTGAAAAAGTAGTGGTCAGTCAAAGGCTGGACTTGATGATCTTGGAGGACTTTTCCAGTCTAAATGATTCTGTGATTTTGTAATTTCCTTTTTCGTTTCAAAAGAAAAGTTAAAGGTTGTTATTTCTTTTATTACTCAGATAAAAATGACTAATAAACTCAAATTAATCAGTACTGCTACTTCATTTGACTGTGGAAGATCATGAAATCTAATTTACTGTGATATATTTGTAAAAATTAATACGAAAGAAGCTACCAACATTGAATTGTTATAGCTGCTTGAAAACCTCAGATGGCAGTTGGTAGCACGAGTGTTAAAAACAGTTAATTCCACAGATTAGGAGTTCCTTGCCTCAATTTTACCCCACCTTCATCTTTTACCTTTTCTTGCCTTCTTGTATACTCTTTTCCCAAAAACCTGTGTATTTCTTGCTTCTAAATTTTCCTGAGTCTCACTGAGTACAAGAAAAAGCTGACATTTTTTTTCCCCTTTAAGCTTTCCCTTTTCTAATTTTCCTTTACAGAGGGAGCCGATTTAGCTCTTAGTTTTGTGAAAGATCATGCAAAAGTAATTTTCATTAAAATAAATTACTCTGTTTTATTGAAAGTTTTGTTCCTATGAAATCACACTGCTTCTGTGGCTTAAAAATATTTGAGAATGAGCAGCAGTAAACTGCAAATCATGAAAATCATGTTAAGACTAAGCCTTTTAAAAACATATTTAATTCAAACTAGCTGAATAAATTATGTTCAAGTTTTGATATCTTAGTTTTCTTCTGGTGGAACAACTGAGATTTACATGAAACAAGGTTCCAAACTGATATCTAAAAATAAAGTAACTTCTGGTGTTTGAAACATGGTTCATGACTTTCTCTTAGTTTTTGCCCATGTCTCTCATTAGAAAGTTGTTTCCTGATTCATATATTCTCTTATACAAGGCAGGTTTTTATAACTAATCTCTGTAGTGATCTGCTAAAAAGTTCTAGAGTGATGAGCAGGGAACTCAGACTTCTCTTACTCAACACAGAACATGTTCAAAGTGTGAGACAAGAGCCCAAATGCAAGCTTTTAAAACCATGCCAGTGATACCAACTCCTTCTGTGGCTAATTTAGTTTCACTTCACCATGACTCCTTTGTGACAGCCATCTCACTATTTATCACCACAGCCAAATTCAGACCTAGGGATAGATGACATGACTGTTCTTTGTGCAGTGCCTGTAGCCATGTTAAGAATAATCCACATCACCTTTTAAAATATCTCAAATAAAATAACCAAGGCAAAATTACATAATATCCCAGGCCATGTGTCCGGGAATTTGCTAACACCACCATTCCAATACTTCTGCTATAGGAATCTTTTTCTAAATTAAATGCTTTTCCATTAACTTTCCACACTCTTCCCCAGGCCTTATTTTTGAACGATAGAAACAGAGAGAAAGAGAACTTATGTGGCTTGAGTGCCTTGAAGTTACTAATTCGAAAATAAAAACCAAAAAAATCCTGCCTACTCTTTCAAATAAAAAATTGTCAAACATAAGACAATTGGATGTATTTGCAGTTCACACATCTTTAACTCCCCTAAATTTTATTTTTAATTTTAGTAATTTTTCTCTCAAAAAAACAAACAAAAAACAAACAAAACAAAAACAAAAACAAAAACAAAAACAAAAACAAAAACAAAAACAAAAACAAAAACAAAAACAAAAACAA
>JANRGV010000001.1:82689324-82706581 GCA_024734035.1 Alethe castanea | reverse complement strand
TAAGAAAGGACTGGAAATCGAGTTACCTGTTCTGTTTTGTTGCTAATTTTAATACCTGCTGTTGTTTCTGTTTGTATTCCAGATGAACATCTTTTCCTTCAAGCTCCCTCAAAGAAATGGATAGCTGAAATAAAATGTCCATTCAGCCAGAAACAGAAATAGTTCTGTTTGGAAATGAAAATTTGTGCAGTCTGTCTTTATGTGTTTCTTTCAGTTTTGTTAAACATAGCTCTGTAAAACACTGTCAGCCGGCAAAAAAATATGGAATACAATAAATCAAGACTATAACAGTGGTCTCACAGCTTGAACATGGAAAATTATGTCATCCAGATAATGTAAATAGATTGAAAATAGCACCAGACACAAGGAAGATTGCTGTGGAATAGTAGTTATAATTTTGAATAGCAGAGATATATTGTTTCTGCTAGAGGCAAGAACCTGAAAGTGATTTATCAATAACAAAGAACTCCTATGAAAGATTGTTATTTCCTCCCTCCATCAAAAAGCTAGTTGAAACAATTGTCAGTGAACTGGTAATGACTTGCCCTGCAGAGACATGTCACAATGGAGTTTGGTCTTCATATAACTCCTCCAAAAATATATCAGATTTTAATTGCTGATGAGAAAAATTATATGCGTAGAACTGAAGAGGCCCTTGCTACATTTTTCTACTTTCTTGCTCAATCTTTTTTGCTCTTACAGGAGTATGTAGCACCTAAACATAAACTCATCTAATACCAAGAAATTAGCATTTTAACAGTACCAAAATGAAACTTTTTTTTCTGGTGTTTTACTGTTAAAATTACTCAAGTTATTATATTCCCATCAGTTCCCCTGGCACACACACATGGACAACTTCTTCAAGCACCTCTTTGATAGAGCAGCTATTCACAATAATATTTCCTCAGAATGAATGGGACTATTCGCATTTATTAAATAATTTAGGATCTTCCAATTTCTAATCTATCATAGGTAAGAGAAATCTATTATTAAAATAGAGCAATACTGATTTTTCTAAGTAATGTGTGACATATTGTCATAGTTTTACCTCAACCAGCAACTAAGTACCCCACAGCCACTCGTTCACTCCCCACCAGTGGGACTGGGGAGAGGATCAGAAGAGTAAAAGCCAGAAAACACATGGGTTGAGATAAAGACATTTTAAAAGAGAAATCAGAAGCCATGCATCCAGCCAAACAAGGAATTAAATCACTCCTTCCCAAGGGTAGGCAGGTGTTCAGCCTTCTCCAGGAGGGCACATTTCCATCAGGTGTAACAGTTACTTGGGAAGACAAACACCATCATTCCAAATGTTTTCAGTACTTCTTTCTTTCCCCCATCTTTATACAGTCACATAGCATGATGTCATATAGTCTGAAAAATCTCTTTGTTCCTGGCTATGTCTCTTCCCAACCTCCCATGGATCTCCAGCCCTCCCACCAGTGTAGAAGTACGAAAAGCAGAAAAGGCCTTGGCTCTGTGTAAGCCCTGCTCATCAATAAAAACATTTCTACATTATCAACCCTGTGTTCAGCACAAATTCTGATGGGATTACTTCACAAATGAAAGTGAGGTCTGCACTATAATTAGAAAATATAAGTATAATTGAAAATGGGAAAGTAGAGAAGGAAAAGTATAATTGGACACCTTTGCCTGTGTGGTCACAATAGGACAACAGGTTTCCTCTGCACATGAAAGGATTTTTCTTTTAAGACAAATAATTATCATATATTATGCTTAGTCAGAGAAATCTTGAGTCTCTTGCTGCTGCATATGCCTAAGTATCCCAAATAATTTAGACCATTCTTTCAAAGCATGTTAAATTTATCTTCTTAAGGTGATATGACATGTGGTCGGTTATTCCAGCATCAATGGAGAGAATCACACATTTAAAAGATTTCTTGCATGAACATCTCCTTTACAATCAAAAACTACATTTGGATGCATTGAATTTAAGTACATGTAGTTCTGTTAACATATTCTACTCATCCATGAAAAACAGGTACATAGGGAAAAAAAAGGAAGATAGCTATTTTGGTCTGGATTGGTGTTTTTTATTACAGGTGTTTGGGAAGCACAATTTGTAGGTCAAACACTTTTAAAATAACCATAAATGCAAGCAGCAAGGTATAGCTCTAAGCAAAAGAACCTGGGAGCAGAAGAGTCTGAATAAAAGAAGGAACTAAATGTTGTAGACTTGCAGAAAAGCTGCCTGCTCTGGCCTCTAGTTTTTCTGCCAATATTAAGAAAAGAAATATTGTCTTTTTACATGTGATTATCAGAGACCTGCCCTAATGTCCATTGATTTTTTTCCTCCATTATTTCTGACCATCATCTACAATGTGACCTAACTGTCTAAAAACAGTTTGTTTGCCATAGATGAACAGCAAAACACATGCAAAATCCTTTTAAAAATAAAAAAAAAAAATGCTTCAAAAATGACAAAGCCTAAAAGATCCAGGAAAGGTAGCAAGCAAAAAATGCAGATAATGCAGTTAATAATTCTGTGGGCAGCTCCAGAGTTCATCCTAGCATACCATAGAAATTATTCAACTCCTAAATTATATTTTTTTGAGACCACATTTGGGAGTATTTATATATACATATTAATAAAATATAAAAAGTCATTTTATTAAAACTACTGGGTGATTTATGATAAAATATTCATAAATTAATTAAGAATAATTAGCATGAAAATATAGACATAATTTAGATGTTAATTAATTTTGTTTCCCTTATCTTACCAGAGCATACATGGCATGTCTTGCAGCAAAAGATCTTATACCAAAATGTCCTCTGAAATGTATTATATTTTAAAAAACACAGAGATGCTCAGAAATGCTTTCTAAATACACTCGTCATACTAAGAGCTCCAAAAGCATGTAATTGTCAGTATATTTGAGACAATTATGTAGCTGAAATAAAGGACATGAACGTCTGACTCCAAGTGATCAAAGGAAACTTATCTATTAGCCTGTCTCTTCAGTCCCTAGATATTAGTTACCCAGTTGTACCCTGATATTGCTTTTGTCTTAAATCTTTTTCAGTTGCTTTTTCAAAATCTTTTTCTATTGCTGACCTTTGTGCTGTCAGTCATGATGGAATAATGCTCACTAGAAATTCAGGTGTCCTGAAGTGTTTACATATTCCCCATAAACAAATTTGAAATAAACATTTCTCAGACTGAGTTAAAAAGATATTTCAAAAGTTAATTGAAACTGAGATCTGTAAATAAAGCAAAATTTTTTGAAACTTCTGAGCTTCTCAAAATTTAAATTATAATAAAAACTAAGGGAAACAATATTTTCAATCACAAGCGCATTTTTTCTGCAAAAAATGCCAAATGCTATGCCTTTGTGAAAGCATCTACTGGGCCTAAGCTTCCTGAAAGTATTTGGATCATAGTCTGACAATTCTCAATCCAAATTACCAGTTAATAGATGAAAATAGTATTCTAGATTTATACATAGAGGAGAGATGGGGAGAAAATAGAAAATGTTTCCACTTCCTGTGCTCCTAACTGTCAGGTACCTGAAGAAAGAAAGATTTAGAATAAGTTTAATGAGTAAAATTCCATTATTTGTAGGTAAATTTTACTTATGCATTTTCTCTAAGAGTCATCAGGGCTTTGACAATCCCTTGATCTCATCCTTAGTTCAGACAAGATTCTTATGAGAAATTCACTTTTGCTTGATGTCAATGGATCTACTAATATTCTTATGGCTCTTTATGAGCTCAAATAATTTATTTCCATAAGAATAAGGAACATTTCTTTCATGGACATTTTTAATTTAAAATCCAACCAAAATTATGCACAGGAGCAAACACTTAAAAAAATAATCTTTAAAAGCAGTATAATCCAAGGTATTTTTATACAAATGGTAAGGAGTGGGCTATCCATCAGGACCAGATTAACAGTAAGTGCAGAATATATCAGTGTCCATAAAAAAATTATACTTTAGGGATGGGTAAGTCATGGATGTATGCAGTAGCACTGCAATGTGTTTTATATTCATGAAGATTCAAAACATGAAATATGGTCAGAGGAAATGTTTCTTTTTAACCTTGAGGTCTGAAAAATTATAATTAAACTTGATAACCATTTTGCTGCGCACTGTATTAGGCTACAAGCCAGACATTTTATACAAAATGAGGCCATATCTGCATAAAGTTGTTAGGATTGGGGTTTTTTTCAGGAAGGGGGTTAGAGGAATGAGTTCTTAGGAAATATTGTGTATGCAGAAAGAAAGAAATATGTTTAATATATGCTTTTTAAAGTTGATTGGAGTTTACAATATGTAAAGTACTAAAAAAAAAGTCCATTTTCAACTTCAGTTCTTACTTGAAACATTTGAAAGCACATTTTTTGGTGACCATTCTGGATGAACAAAAAAAGTCAGTTTTAAATGACACTTCTTGACACTAACGATTTTTTCTTATCAATCAGTATTTCCAAAAAATTGCAGTTTGATGGCAAAGAAAGCTCAGAAAGTCATTTTAGACAAACTACCAAGACAAAGAGTTATAAAGTGCTGCAGAATGAGGAGAACATCTGAACACAAAAGTAGCCTTTCTGATATAATTTATTACAGAGCACTTAGAAAAGTTAACATGAAGGAACATAAAAATTACTGCAATTGAACAAACTAATGAACCAGTAAATATAGCATTTTCTCCCTGACAGTAACAGGAACCAAAGACTTTGAACTATATTCTTTCTATTTCCTTTGCCTTCTTATCTTCCTTCCTTTTCCCTTCCACATCCCCTCTCTTTTCACTGTGGAAAGTATAAAACCAACTCAGGGGGATTTAAGTCCAATTTATATATAAAATAAAAATGCTTATAAAACTTGTTTGCACAGATGATGAGTAGCTAAAATTGAGAAAAACCAAACCAAAACAAAACACAACCTTGTATTTAAAATTACTGGCTTGAACTCACCAGAAATATATATAATTTCTTTTCATTTTATGAAAAGAAATTACTTTAGTGTTTTGAAGTATCAGTAAAAAAAAATTTTAAAATATTTCCAAATACTTGAGAAAAACTGGAAAAATGTGTCCTTTTATAAGGCTTGTTTAAATTCTGAAGGCTTGAAATGATTAATCATTTGCAAGTTAATTTATATTTGTTATACGTTTCTTGATTATGTGAAAATTTAACTATTTTTAGCGTAATTATGAATTAATAGCAAATATGTATTTGGTAAGATACATCATTAAAATAAATTAATTTCTTGATGCACTGACATTGTTAAAACATGGAAGATAGGGATGAACTAATTATAAAATACAAATTTGAAAATTACAAGTGAAAAGGGAAAAGTCCTAACTACTTACAGCTACAGAAAACAGCTTGAAGAGATTTTTTTTCTTTTATAGAAAATGATGAAAATTCAATAAGCATGAATGAGCTTTTTTTAAGTACTATTCTTGACTCTCTTGGCTGAGCTTCAATCTTAATATTCTCAAGCCTAAAAAGAGAACTCTGTTCCTGGTTCACTTGTTTTCTGCAGTTACATCTATCTTTCCTGTAAGTTTACCTTGTGTGATGCCTGGATCATTGTCAAAATATACTACCCTTTCTCTTATTCTCTACTTTGAATTTATCTTTTTTTTCTGATGGAGGAACTAAACTATTCAGTACCCATATTTTTAAATTATTGCTTTTTTTCTTGAGCAGAATGTAGCATCAGATCCCTGCCAGATTATCCTGCATTTCTGATACCTAAAAATGTATTTTAAAGTTCCATCTTTATGGTTCTCAATCTGTTCTGTTCTGTGATTACTTTCTCTTCTGATTCTGAGTCATTAGGGACTTCTAACAACAGTAGGCAGTTCTCTGTTCTTTCCCTACCCAGCTTGGTACGATTCTTTTATTTCTTTTTCAGAGATAAAACTTTCAATTTCCCTTTGTTTATGAGCAGCTTTAAAGACTTTGTACGTCTTTGCCACTTTAGGAAGCAGTATTTCTCTTAGGAAAATTTACAGATAAGGTCAAAAAACCGATGAGGTTACAGCCCTCTGGAAGACACTACGTGAACAAAGAGTGGGCTGAGAGCAGGTAACAAAACAACTTAAATCAAAACAGATACATGACTTTAAAACTTACCTCCAGTCACTATGTACAGCTGTCTGTTCTGTCTTTCCAAATTGTCTTATTGCAGCTTATCTACAAATGCATTTAGTTACATCTTTAATGCTTCTAAATCTTCTTGTCTTTTAAGTTTAATCAATTTTTATGCTGCTCTTCTCTTTCGCCAAAAGTGAATGCCAATTTAGATATTCTACACTTTGCCCCTTCATTGCTATTTTGCACCTATTTCTGAAAAAAATTATTACCATAATTTACAGGAATCACTTTAGAAAATAGTACTTCATGTATCACAAAATGATCCTGTAAGATAATGAATAGTAAGGAAGAAATAAAGGGGAATTGCTGTTCTCTGGGTTTTCCCGGAAGCTCAGAAAAAGATTTAAATCAATAGGCTGCACTGAAAATATTTATGCTTTCGAGGGTAGAATTATGAAATTGTAGCAAGTAACAGAACTATTACCATGGATAAACATAGAGATTAATAAACTTCCCAAGTCAGTAACTCTTTCTGCTGTGGAAAAATTTGGCATGGCACTATCAATGATTAAAGTCAAAAATACTAAAGCCTTACTTTCTGAACATCTGATGCAGGAGTTCTGAAAATCACATGATTTTCACAAGGTGAGATAGTGAAACTTCCTGAGCATCACTTCCAAGAGTGCTCAGCTATTACTGCACCCCAAAGATCACTTAAGGGAGAAAATCTCAGGTTTTTATGTGAGAGAGATATGTACACCGCAGAACTCACACCAGGCTCTTCACAACAATCCATACAACCCTCACATTAGAGCCTGTCAAAATCAAAATTATGCAGGGAGTGCCTGGTGCCTAGAGTCTCATTCCCTCAAGAACATACCCATCACTCCTTATGAGATTGCAAAGTGAGAAATGACTAATCCAAAAAAGGCATTTGATTGAAATATTGTCGTCTGAGGAAAGAAAAAAATTTTGGACTCCTAGGTTTGGTGCTCTAAGTGAAAGGAAATGTACCATATATAGAACAAAGACTGCACAATTAGTACCTACACAGACATGAATAAAGCTGTTCATGAGATTCCTACTGATTAGGCTAGGCTGGGGTATCTCAAAACCAGGGTAATACCCTTTGAATTCACATTTCACTAATTCATTTTTTACAGTGAAAACTAAGAGTTAATAAAGTGAGTTCTAAAGAGAAGAATTAATTCCCTCTGTAATTTCTAATAAAAATAACACACAGAACACCAGAGACAAAGTCCACAGTGTGGCTAGAATTTAATGTTTATTAGTTCAACAGTAATTAATTTTAAAATCAACAAATGGAACATCTGCTCAAAAAAAATCTATTTCCCCCCTTGAAAAAGTAAATGCAATATTTTAGAAACCATGTTTTAGATAAGTACATGCCAGAAGCTAATATTTTATGCAAGATGAAGATATATACTTAGTACATATTACCTGATTTTACAGCAATTTAAAGCTGCATATGTGTACAGACTTGTGTTGTAAATTTGTACCCAGTTTGTAAAAGATTTGTTTAACAGATAACGGTAGGAGGACAAACATTCTATTATAGAAAATGAGTCTGCAAAATAATGCTATCCTACAGAAACTCTGCCTAGCAGAACACTCAAATCCTATAATTTCCTCTTTATTTATTCATAGAAACATAAGAATTAGAAAAGCTTAACTGAAAATGCAGTTTTCAGAAAATGAAATGCATTAAAATTTTTATCTTGCCTTAACCCTGAAAAAACAAAACCTGAAGGGCAGCACAGGCTTTCTCATGGTTGCACACAGTTGAAGTCACTGGCAGCAACATGCCAAATGAAATCAGACACATTCTTTAACATCTGATGCTGATTTGAGGAAGTCCAGTCCAGCAAAGCCACAGCTCTGTTTTACTATTAGCCACAATTTTAGTATAGTCTATAGAAGAAAATTACTTAATTTACCTTTCTCTTCAGTAGAGCTGTAGCAAATCTTACTGAGATTCTCTCCTAAAGCTCTCATCTCTACTAACCTGTGTACAACACTTTCAGGGATGGGAGCAGATCATCACCATTCCAGCGACCAATATAGAGACAGATATATAAGGACAGTTTTGAAATCACCTAGCTGTGTCAGTGTTGAGGTCAGTCCTGTTTGATACCTTTATTGAATATCTGGATGAGTGGATAGAGTGCATGCTCAATAAGTTCATGGACAGCAAATACTAAGTTTGTTGCTGATCTGCTGGAGTGTAGGAAGGATCTAGACACACTGGATCAACAGGTCAAGGCCAAAGGCTCGAGGTTCAACAAGATCATATGCTGGTCCTACACTTCTGTCACAACAATCCTATGCTGGGGAAAGAGTGGCTCGAAAATGGCCCTGTAGAAAGGGCTGAACATGAGTTAGCATGTGCCCAGGAGACCAAGAGGGCGAATGGCATCCTGGCTTGTTAATTAAATAGTGTGGCCAGCAGAGTCTGTGATCATCCCTCTGTACTTGTTACAGTGAGGCTGTCTCTTGAATCCTGTGCTCAGCTCTGGGTCCCTCAATGCAAGGACATTTAGGTGTGGGAGTGAGGCCAGAGAAATGGCACTGACGCTGATGAAATGTTTGGAGTCTGTCTTATGAGGAGCAGTATGATGGAGCTGCTTACTTGCTTAGCCTGGAGAAAAATAGATTCAGGGAGGACCATATCACAGTCTACAACAACATAAAAGGAAGTAGGGAGTCAGTTTCTTTTCCCAAGTAACAAATGGCAGGACAAAAGAAAATGGTCTCAAGTTGCACTAGGGGATGTTCATGTTGGATAACAGGAAAAAATTCTTCACTGAAAGCTTGGTTGGGTGTTGGAGCTGTCTCTCCAGAGAAATGACCATCCCTGAAAACATTCAAAATTTGTGCAGTTATGGCACTTAGGGACAGGGTTTAGCGGTGAACAGTGAAATCCTGGGTTAAAGTTGAGCTTGGTGAACTTTGAGACCTTTTCCAACCTTAACAGTTACACAATTGTATGGTTTTGAACAGCAATGGCACTTCCAGAAACAAAGTCCTTTTAAAGGTGAGTCAATCATGTTGATACAGTTTTAAAGATATTTCCTGTCCCATTTTGTTTAAATTGCTTCCCTTTTGCTCCCTTTTTTTTTTTTTTTTTTTTGTTTTAACTTACTGGACTTTCAGACACAGGAAATGTTACGAGTATTATAAAGAACAGCCACAGATGTTAAATTTGAATTTGCAAATATGGACCTTTGTACTTTTATGCCCCATCAGTCAGAGAACAATAATGTACCATATGACTTCTAGGTCTAGCTAAAATAGCACCACAATGGGGGTAAAATATTTCATTTCTTCTTAGTGACAAATAATTACTGGTAAAATTATTTGTGAATTTATTCTTCCACAATATGAAAAAAATGGATGTGTACCAAACGTCTGACTGACTTAAAATAAGACTCTACAGAGATAGTGATGCTGTCAATTGCATTATATGCAAGACATACTGAAATAATTGAATCATTTTTATGAACTACAGAAGGCTTTAGATAAGACCTTAACTGTTTAATTTTTTGTGCATTTAGCAAATACTTGAGCATTTTTGTTATAGAAAGATCTCAAGGAATTGGGATATTAATGAGCAAAAGGAGGTAGAATTTTTATATAAATTACCTGCTATGAGCTGTTTGCCAAAATTAGCAAAATCCCTGAATCTCTGTGGTTTCCCAGAAGTAATCATCAGCTGTCAACCATGTACATCAGATTTTGTTTTCGAAAGACCACATTTTTATCAACACCTGCTGCCTACTACTGAATGAATTGCCATACCTTCTGAATGATACACTGTATGCTGTAACTTAGGTTTAAAGAGTTTCAAAACTGAAGCAGTGATTTAGGATCTGTTCTGCACCATATGCAGGACTGAAAAATTAAAGTCAAGGAACAGATTTTGAAAGACTACCCACTGAAATCCTACGTAAATAGAAACTCTCACTGCAAGTCTGGTATCACCTGATCTGAAATTAATACTACATGAAATAAGAAGAAAGAGCTCCTCACTTAATATGCATTTCATCGTCTTCAACAAGTAAACTATTATTTATAATCTATTATGTATGGAACAATTTTCAACCTTTCTGTGATTCATGTTTCTGAAGGAATTTTTTAGTGTAGGAGAGTTTGGTTTTGAAAGTTCATCTTATGCAGACTGCTGTGTAGCACACATTAAATTATTCCTCTCAGCCAACTTTGCAAGTCATTTAAAAGAATGGGTAACTCCCTGGAGTCTGGATCACAGGCTGAAATCCACTGCTCTGTAGGACAGTCATCAATGATCAGTGAGGTTTTCAAGCTTGCTTCCTGCCACGTCTCCTATTAAGATGATTTGACAGTGTGTACCTCTACTTCTGATAGCTGGGAACTAGTACAATTATGAGCATGATTTTTATGAAAAGACAAGGGGAAGAGGTCTTTTTGTTTAATCAGTAAGACAGTCAAATACCACACAGCCATTTGCTCTCTCTAACCCGGTGGAGTGAGGGAGAGAATAGGCAAAAAAACCAAAATTTCTGGATTGAGATAAAGATATTTTGATAGGACAGAAAAGGAAGAGAAAATGATGATAAAACATGTAAAAAGCAAATAATACACCGCACAGTTGCTTACAAGTTGCTGCCTGATGCCCAGCTAGTTCCAGAGCAGTGGGTCACCACTGCCCACCCCTTACCCCATTTCTTTTATTCATCATGACACTATATGGTATGGAATACCTCTTTGGTCAGTTTGGTTCTGCCATCCTGGTTTCTTGTACATTCATAGCCTCCTCACCGGCAGGGGAGTATGTGAAGGGAAAAGTCCTTGACTTAGTGCTACTTAGCATTACGTAAAAAATCAGTGTTTTATCAACATTATTCTCATGCTAAAACAAAACACAGGACTCAGCCAGTTAGTAGAAAGAAAATTAACTCTATACCAGGACAATGGAATCAATTCTAAATTAGGAGGTTTAGTTGTTTCTGTGGATCTCAGCGGTAAAAGTTGCCTCCTTATATGAGGGCCCTGGCAGACCATTCAAGATTGGGGGTATGGAGTGAAGAGGTGGAGAAAAGTCAAAGGAAAAATAAATTAAACTTTTATATTCAGGAGAGAACTGTGGAATTTTCAAGTTCCAAACCAAAGACAAGCCTTCAAAATCCCAGCCTGCATATATTTTGCATGGAGTTATTCAAATTAACAGAAAATATTATTAAAATGATGGTACACATTATTGTAGAAAAAAATTAATCTATTCTTATTTTAAAGCAGTAGTAAAATAGAAGACTGATGAACAGAGAATCAGAGTGTATTTTGATCACAGGTCAAAATCAGTCTAATTTTTCATCACTGAAAAATACTAAGAAATCCAAGTAATGCAAATAATTTTCATTACAGTTCACTCAAAGTTCACAGAGATCCGTGTTAAGCAATGCAGATAAGACTCCAATAAGTTCCAATGAGAATGGAAGAACTACATTTCTTGATTATCTGTTATAGAAAAAGAGGATGTGCTATCAGATCTGATGGCATCAGCAAAGCTGCAGGAAAATTCTAGAAAATATACTGTTGATCTAATTACCTTTGAAATATTTCTATTCATTTAAACAGAAACTGGATCAGATAATTTATGAATAGAATTATACAGACTAAGGCAGCAGTCTGTTCCTCCTGCATGGCATTTCACCAAACTGAAAATTATTGTGCAAGACAGAGATCAGAAAGAGAACCTGTTCTTTGAGTATCACAAACCCAAATATCATTGTACTTAATATAATATATGTGCGAACACAGACTACAGCAAAAATTCCCAGGAAGTGCTACCTCTCACTAAGTTGCTACTTCTTCTATATTTTGTGAAAAGGCAAAACAAATATATAAAATTACACTGCAATACTCTATTTAAAATGGTTTCATGTAAAAAGTAATTTAGAAATTAAACTCCTGAGCTGTATATAAGGACATAATATTTTTCTTGTTTCTTTTTTCTTTTCCTGTGAGCAATGGATAGAGACAAACTGATTTGCAACAATACAATAGTCATCTGCATTTTCGTGAAATGCGATGCTTAAAGACTGTAACTATTCTTTCTACTGCCACAATAGATGACTGTAAAATATAATTAAATGCCTGCTTCAAAGCCATTTCCTTATATAAGAAGGACAATTGCAGCTATAATACACAAACACCTTATCCTTACTATGACAAACATATTTATCTACAATACATTGCCCAAGAGTCTCTTTCTTTGTCCTCTGAGTTTCCTATATGTTGGTACTGTGTTTGAAATGGTACAGCTTTATCTAACTTCTGAAATTTTAAAGCCTAAGGTCAAGGACAGGTCTTACCAGTTCTCTTCCTGCTGTATGAGGTTCTGTACCCTACCACACCAGTCCCTGCCACAAGCATTTTATGGCAATTCTAAAATTTTGAGATCCAAAAATATTCCACTTCTTGGAAGTACAATGTGAATATCAGTCAGAATCAACTGAGAAAATGTGAGGCTACTTTAGCAAACTGTTTGAATTCTGGACACTTTATTATTGCAGTTCTGGATGTTACTATGGTATTTAATAATGTAACATAATATTGCTGTGAGGTAATGTGCAATATAAAGTTAGCAAAATATGATGTTATCATGAAGTAATATCTGGTCTTTTCCACTGAAAAATAAATGTTGAGGAGTAAATGAGGATAAATGAGAGCACTAGGGAGCGTAGGCCTGGCTGTTACTGCAGTTAATCAGTCAGATCAGATTTCCCATGTGTCTGTAGTCCATCACAACAATTCAGGTTGCTCAAAGTTTTGCTGTCTACCGCCAAATAAGAGACATCTCTACTGATAAATTATTTGAGTTTTGTTCTCTTCTTCCTGTAATTTCCACCCATCCTAGACTCATCCAGCCCTAAAAGCTTATGCCATTATCATCAAACTGGACAGTGTGACTACCATGTTTCCCTCCCTACTTGGGCACTATGAATACATTCTCTTTTACTCCACTGGGGAAGCAACCCTTCAAACACATCAAACAACCACCACTGAAGCACTGAAATCAGATTGACAGAAGGTGAAGAAACACTGTTCACAACCTAAGGCTCTTCTAGGTTGTGAAGAACAAAATCTCATTTGTTTTTCCTCAGCAACTGGCAACAAAACCCGAAATTTAAATGGTCTCTTAGACGTACAATGGCGTTGAGACCAAATGCATGGCTCAGGGCAACCACATCATGTGGTTAATGTTGGACAGACAGAACATAAATATATTGCTAGGTAGCAGCAACAAACAGAAAAGTGTTTTTTTCTGTTATTATCAACACCTACATTCTTAAAAGTGTTCTTCATTACTGATATCAACGCAAGGTGTGCCTGGTGCCATATTCGCTGTTGTCACCAAATCGGCCAGATCTGTGCAATGTTGCCACCAAGTCAGACAGAATGTTATCCAGGCAGAACCACAGAGTAACATTTCTTCTGAACTATATGTGGGATTTTGTTAAACAATGGGGAATACGACTGGCTGTAAAGACAGCCTATCCCAGTTTCTCTTTTTGAAGAATTGAACTCTGTGCACCTTCCTGAAGTAATATACCTATAACTTTTTCGTCCATGAATCCAAAGGTAGGCACTTATAATATGCCAAAAGAATCTGTAGGGCTTAGAGCTGGGAAGATACCTTAATGAGAGTACCTTCAAGAAACACAACCAGGTCTTTTTGATAACGTATGCCACCAGCTTACTTTCTAGTGGATTCTTTGTCCTTTTTAGTATGCACAGTACTTTTCAACAGCAGAAGATGTTGTGGGTGATGAGGAACAGCCAGTTTGGACATTTTGCAATGGCATCAGTCATCAGCAATAGCATATATAATACTTTCCTCTTGGCACTTAAAGAGCATTTCACTAGGCATTTTCTGACAGCTGATTTTGAATCCTGTTATTCTGCCATGTATGTAGTCACAGAGAAAAAAAAACAGAGTGCTAGTCAGAGTAATTTGCACAAGTAGCTTGGTTTCTCTGTGCTCACAGATACAAATATCAGGGAGCTAGAGGATTATCATGCTTCCTCTGTAGACCTTCTCCAAGAAAGATTTCTGATAAATTTACATAGAAATCCATGCTAACCCTCTGTGATCCAAGTAAACGTGATATGTTTTGTATCCTTCCTCCTTCTCCATAATCAATTCTCTGTCTGTCCCTTTTAATTGCCACTGTATTTGCTCGCTATATCTGAAACTAACTTTAGGATCTGGAGAATGAATTCTGGATGATTATTCAGAAAATTTTCTCCTTAGGGCCATGCACCATGTCAACTCATTAATATTTATTTTTCTCACATTATTCTGTGCTGTTGCCTTACTTATTCTGCACTTGATCAAAACCAAACAAGCCCTCTGTGTGACTGGCAGATTGATACTATTTTCTTTATAGCTCCCAGAATTTAGGGTGACATAAGTATATGCAGCTGCAGGATCTGCATGAGAGTCTGTCAGTCACTGGATTAGACTGAACATGGATCCTGGAGAGGCATCGGAGCAACACTGACATCAGAAAACAGTTACAGAAAAACATGGCAGAAGAGGCAGCATTCTTTGCCTAAAAATAAAAGAGAGAAGTCCCAGATTGGAAACAAAGTACAAATAAAGTGGGAAAAATGTAAGAGATGCTTGGATATATCAGTTGCTTACTGGTTCACAACAGGAATAGTGAAATATCATAAAAATAAGTTGAAAAATAAAATGCAGCAGAATAATAAATAAAATTATAAAAACACATGGACAGTTCTAGGCCATTTTCTTCTAAATTTGTTTACTTTTTCAATTTCTTTACATTTCAGTAACAATTCTTAAACCTCTTAAACCTGCCCATTGGGACAGGTGCTTTATTAGCATCTTTATGCCAGCTTATCCTTCAAATGTATTCATATTACAACTGGCAGTATTCTCGGAATTTATTTCATACATTTATGGATGACCATGCATCAGCTTTTTTACTTCCAAACTGCCTCTTGATCTCTCAGTTTTATCATGAAGCTGCTATAAATGTTTACTTGGTTGAGTCACATGGCAGCATAACTATTTCTTAACAAGATATACAAATCATAATTTACTTTTTCATCTAGATCTATTCCATCCAAAGAAATAAAATTTAGAAGAATCCATCACTGGGAATGCATCACTCCGTATGTAATATGGAGCAACCCTGAAAGTGTGATAATTAATATTAAAAATGATGGTGGCAAAAGTTATTTTTAACAGCAAGTAGCAATATTGATGAGATTAAATTGAATTAACCTGGAAAATATAGTTGGTATCAAACCAGCTGGCAACACAAAGCTCACCAATATTGTTAAGCAAATTCGAGTTAGCTGGATCTAGCCAGCTGCCTGGAAGCCTGATCAGTGTCAAGCACCAGTTATTCAGCTCAAACACCTCTCAGAAATCCTATAAAAATACTCGGAGTGTCTTCAAAAATAAGTGTGAGAAATTATTTAAGATAGAAATTCTAATATATGAAAAGGAGAATTCTGAAAAAACCTTCATATGAAGTGGAAAAAGTAAATGAAATTAGATGTTTGTGCTACATCTTTAAAAAATATTTTTCTTCAAAAAATAGGGTTTTTTTCTTTATTTTCAGTTTTATTTTATTTCATATTAGTTTAAAAGAAACTACTTTGAACTGGAAAAAAGCTGTTTAATAGTTGAAATTGGATATGTGGGAATGTTTTTCAATCCATAAGAAATCTGCACCTTATTGCATAAAGTAGTTCAATTTTCACCAACTTATATAGTCCACAATATGATGACATTTAATTTCCTTATACCATGTGTTAATTAGTTACAAGCAAGTCCATCTGATTTTGTATTTTGCCATCACTGGTGTCCTGCAAACAATGCATTTGCCAGTTAATTCATTACCAAATTAGTCTAAAAGAAATCTCTTCATTTTCTAGCCACAAAATGTAGTCAGGAAGAAACAGAAACATTGTAAAATGGTTCAAAATGTAGGTAAAGACAGCTGGAGGACAATTCACAATGCTAAATCTGTGTTTTCAGAGATCCATACAAGTTTCCCAGAATCTTTATCTAACCTGCTCAGATGTTGAACTTTAGCTGGATAAGTATGAATCTGACATTTTTACCCATATACAATTTGTAGTTCCAATATTTAGTGCAAGGAAATCACCCAGTAGATATTTACACCATGAACTAAAGCTGAATCTCAATTTAGGGAGCTGAATCAAGAGGTACAGTGTTCCAGAAAAGATTTGCAGAAGTATGGCAAAATAGAGACACAGAGAAACACCATAAATATGAATATATGGTTGAAGTTACAAAGCATACCACTGAACTGAAAGTTTATGTTAGATTTGCTGTAATTTTAAAATATATAGCTTTTATTAACAGAGAAAATCCAAGCGAGGTATCTGATGGGAATTTGTCTTGGCCTAGTGTTCTTGCTAACTTGGAAAAACAGAAAAGCAAAATAATTTAGTGGTGTTAGGGTATCCTTTACCTCTTCACATATTTCAAATGCAATAGGAATTTATCACACGGACAGTAGACTTTCTATGAATAAGGAAATACATTCTCTTTTATTGGGCACCTCCAATAGCCCATATCCATTACTGGAAGTAACAGATGACATTATCTTTGCCATTTTCTTGATGCTGCTTGAAAATTTTATGCTACTAGTCGGTCCTTGCTTTAGGACCTGTGCAAAGTGCTTGTGTGGCGAGCTTCAGTATGTTAAAAGAATCCAGTCCTCCATCTCAGTACACAAAAATAGCCTTAGAAATACTAGTCACTCAACTTGAATGTATTTTAATCGCATTCGAAATTCTAATATTTTTAGTGAATACATTCCTGGTCACTGTTGGAAATCCCACTGTTCCTGATATTTCAACTTTACTAAGTTTACCACAAAAAAAAAAAAAAAAAGAATCAAAAAGACAAACCAACCTTTGAGACTGCAGGTATTGTTTCATTATAGATTTCTGATGTACCACTGAATGGAATTAATAGCTGGAAAACAAAATTTTTACAGTGGCAAAAAAATTTCATATGACTTTTAAGAATTATCTGGAAAGCTCCTATGAGCAATAATAATTTTAATATATTTAAAGTATTATATTTAAACTATATTTAAACTATTTAATATATTT
>JANRGV010000001.1:82671796-82685974 GCA_024734035.1 Alethe castanea | reverse complement strand
AGTATTTATAATCAATTATAGGGGAGGTCTGAATGTGATTGAGCTTATGTGGTACCTTATATCTCAACCATGACAACATTTATATGCTACATACTAGATATTGAACAGATGATAAAAGTGAGAAAGAAAGCAAAAGGTTCTCCTGTATTTTAATTGCTGTTGAATTAAGTGGTTTAGTTTCTCTGCCTAGCAAGTCCACTGTGAAGGTTTACTTAATACCCAAGTAGATCTGGATCTAGCACAACCCTCTATCAAATTTTTAATTAGATGGTGTTGTTATTATTTTTTAAAATTATCAAGGCATTGCATTTTATAATCCAGAGTGACTTCTCTTTAGGAAAGAAAAAAAAATGTTGAAAGAGGATTTTCATGATGTAGATAGTTTAGCACAAACATTTTATTTGTAGCACATTTTCCTAATCATATAGTGGCAAGTAATACGGTTTACTATGGATTAAAAATAGAAAAACAGTTTGAATACTTACTATTTGCTTGGATTTATACATAAGAGAAGAAAAGAAATCCTTTTCTTCTGCTTGAAAAAGTCATTAAATATTAGAGACAAATTTAATAATAATAAGTATACTTTTATTCTTTCTACTCCAAAGTCTCTTAGGCTGAAGGACAACCCGTTAGTTACTCCTTCCATCATTGATGTTTGAACCTTTACATGGTAATTGCATCTGTGACACCTCAAAATTGTTGGCTTGCTTATAGAGCTTGCATATTCAGTATTCAAATTTGTAGTCCTTTTTTAAAAAAACACTTTGCCATGCTAAAGCTATGCAGGGGTTAGCAAGATTCTGGAAATCATCTTGTCTGCCTCATTAGTCTGGATCCAGTCAAGACTATCCAGACATGTTCATGATCATTTGAAGGAGAGTAAGTCAAGTGTGGTATAACTACTAACAATTTTGAATAGATAAGGCCCATATAACGCTAAATAAAAAGACATTTTCTTAAACTTCTCTTTTTCTTGAATAAGAATTAAACACAGCCCTAAACATAAATATTTGCGAAGTGTCAACCCAAGTGAAACCAACCTGTATTTCCACACAAAAGCTGAAGTAAAATGCCAAAGAGCCCTGATCCAGAACACAGGCAAAGACTGTGAAGCAGAGGATCATTGTCCATTACAGAATTATGTTATATTTATGAACAGAAAAGTCTTTACAGGCTCAAGGCTCTCTCCATAAACTTGTGTGTAATCACCATAAAAACTGGCACTGTGAAGAAAACATTTTAATAACTGTAGAGACATAACTGAACTATACCACTTGGGTGTTATGCTATGAGGATTCCAGAAGATGCTTTGCAGTCGAACACTACATTATTTAGGCACCATTGTTTGCAAATTAAAAATGGCATTTTTGTGCCAGAATCAGATTATAATAGAAAAATAATGAAGAGTCATTTTTCTAAAATTTCAAGCCTGGATCATTCCATCAAGGTTTTTAAACTGGTAAGTAACCCATCTCACTTCAAGCAACCTGGCCTGAATTAATCTACTCTCTGTACTTCTGAAAATAATTTCTCCTTGCTGGAAACATCCTCAGAAGTTAATACTTACTACTGTAACAAAAGCAATTAAAATTAAATTTAAGAGATGAAGTTGTTTTTTGGTTTTTTTTTTCTGGTGCTTTCTGTTTTGTAGTTGAAGGAAGCTTTATAAATTCTTTATTTCCTTAATTCTTCCTTATTGCTTCTCAGGAAAGAAAGGGCTTTTCTTATGTATGTTTAAAAAATAACATGCCACTGAACTTTACAAAGCACTAATTTTATACAAGCTTGCTTAGATGGCTAAAGTTATTTCTTCTATTCTTAAATGATTATTTTAATAATCTGAATAGTGTTGTAGAGTTAATTTCTATTCCTTTCTTCTCTTTTTTTTTGTTTATGGTTTGCTACAACTTTTATCATTAAAATGTGAGTAATACAATAATTTTTTTTTGTCTAAATATATGTATTCAAATTTTTCATCCTCATAGCATGAAGTTCATTTTAAAAATGAATTTCAGTTCAATGCCACTGATGCTTCTAGGTCTGCATGCAGACAGTATTGAGTAGTGGTCATGAAGCATCTAGTGACACATTAGTCTCCTGTTTTCTCACAATAACCTCTTCTTTATCTTTGCATTCTTCTTCATTTTTAGAAGTCATGGGCATCTGAGGGGTTGCTGATATTTCTGAAGTGTAGGCACTGACAATGCCTTTTTTATTTTGCAGAATTATCTCTGCCAAATCTCCCTTCCCTACTGAAAAAGGCCCTTGTTGTCCTCTGTGCACTTATCTGAAATTTCCACCTAGTCTGGACCACAATATTTTGCAGTATCATGTTCCTGAGTCAAAACTAATTCCTCTAAAATATCTGCCTCTCTAAGAAGATATTTTGGCAACTTATAAAATAACTGCTAAGGAATTTTTCGACTTTTTGGTTGACTGAAATTTATTCCTGCAATTTCTTCAAGTTTTGAAAACATTTTAAAAAGGTTATTCATGAAAAGTTTCAACACACCTTTTTGTCTAGTTTTCTCTTGATTTCTCAAAACAGTAGAAAAATATATTTTCTTTGAATTATTTATTCCATGCTTTAAATGCTAGAGACTCTATATAATATTACTGTATCCATCCCCTTACACCTTCCACTTAAACCAAAGACTATTTTTTATATTTCAGATACCACCTTTTAGATGGCAGACATTTAGGATAGGTGCTACCTGATAGCTCCTTTCCAGACATGGAATAGTGTGTCACAAGGGAACTGCAGCTCCATCCTGGATGATTGTTCAAACCCTGAAGGCACTCTAGTAAATAAAATAAAGTTAGTACCTTCTCATATCTCTTCCAAGACACCCAATTATTGAAGGAAGAGCATGATTTCAAATTGTGGGTGGAAATGGACTACTGACTTGAAGAATCAGTCATCTGCTTTTGGAAGACTAGATCTATATTTATCATTTTGATACTTTTGAGAGACTTATTTGATAAAGGGACTTTCTGACATTCTACTATCCATTTTAAAGAGCTTAATGCTCCTATTTTTCTTTCATACACACATGCATAAAAAGATTTGCATACACACACAAGGAGTTCTGAGTTACTACAGTAGACCAAAAAGGACCACATACTGTGATGTTCCTCAAGATTTTTATGCGTTTTTGCAAATTGGCTTAATCCATATAAGAGTAATATGCTCAATAAAGTTACATAGAGGATCCAGGATGGATTTATCTCAAATTGCACTTAATTTCAAGATGCAAGAATTCTGATTAGCTACCCTCATTTGCACTGGTCTGACTGTTACGCCAGAAATGTTCTTCTCTCTGGGGTGCCAAACTCAGAATAAATTTGCTTTCATCTCTCAGTATGTGTAAGCTAGTTATTGTGCACAGGCCTCAGTCTTAACTTTTAATAAGGTGCTTTTTCATTTTCTGGAGCACAAGGTTTTAATTTAAAGGAATTTTTTGGTTTATTTACTTCTTATTACCAAATTCCTTGTACATTGGACATTTTATCCTGGAAAATAAATGTTGAAAATAGACGCTAGAACAAATGAGACTGTTGGACCAAAGATTATAAAAAGTCTAGAGATATCTAATGAGATCATTTATCACTGTCACACATGTTTCCAGAAGGTAATCCAAAACTTTCATCTACTCTTCATCACTTTCTGCCAAAGTGTCAGCAAAACAATCTGTTCATACCATTTTGGATTCCACTGAAACCAAAGGTGCTGGAGAAATGAGACCTGCAAAACTTAATAGGTTCATATGATCTATGGAATTGTTTTGAAATTTAAAAGAATCACATCCCAATTTTATATTTTCTTTTGGGTATATTGAAATAATAATGCCCTTAGAAAGATGCAAAACATCTGAGCATGCATTGTTTCTCCTTTACTTTCTATTGTATTTGAGCTTTCTCTTTCCATTTCACAGGAGTAGATTTTTAAGGTATTTGATATGTTTCAAGTTCCTTAATAATAACATTCTCTGGCAAAATAGAGCCATCATGAAAATACATGTTTTTCAAAGGATTCAAATTCTTGCAGCATAGAATTATTTGACATGAAAGATGATGCAGTGTCATTATATTATTTATTTATTATAATATATCCCAGCTGGCAAATAAGTACCATGGAACCACTTGCTTTCCCCTAATTGGATGGGAAGAAGAATCAGAAAAAGGTAAAGTTGATCTAAGAACAATTTCATATCTGAAAAAAAATGTTATTAATAATTAACTAATAGCAATTAAAGTAATAATAATGAAATAGAAATGAAAATAGAAATAATAATGAAATAGAAATGAAAATAGAAATAATAATGAAATAGAAATAATAATGGAAAAGAAAAGTAAGATAACAAAAAGGGAGAGGAATACAACCCAAGAAAAAACAAACAATGCTTGATAAAATTGCTTATCAGTCGCTGGCAAATGCCCAGCCTGTCCCTGAGCAGTGATCAGCCACTCACAGTCAACTCTGCCCAGTTTGCATTCTAAGCGTTCTCTGGTATGGAATATCCCTTCAGCCAGTTTGTGTCAGCAGTCCCAAATATTTTCAGCATCATGTATCCAATTGATTCAGCAAATTGACTTTTAACAAATTGTTCTTGTAAAAAAAGTTATTCATTGCCTGTTAAGAGCACATCATGCTTCACTGAGTAAAAGTACAGTGATCACTGCATCCACTAACCTTTCCTATACCTTGTAACCTGCTGTAGTTTATTTCTTTTATTGTTCTCTCACTTTTTGTAAGGATCATTAACAAATGCATGTTTCTATGTGCGCTGGCTATGCACTGACTTTTCCCTTCAAAATTGGTTTATTCCACTGTAAATGCAGGTTGTGTGGTTCAGGGGTCCACAAGTACATATTGTTTTCCATGGGGTATATTACCCTTATAGTCACAATGGTGTGGTTCTGATTTTAATTTGTGCGACCTTAGAAATTTTCAGCAAAATGAGCCCACTTTTCATAACTTCTAGACATGCAACATTGACTTTGCAAATGATCTCTGAACTAGAATTCCCATCCTGACAAGGAACCTTCCCAATAGCCTTTTTAATGTTCCAGTCCAAAAATTGCACCTCATTTCTAGCACTTATTTCTTTTCCCATTTGTTACTTTTTGCACAAAGGAAACCAAATTTGCAACATACTTGATGGCAGACAAGAACCAAGTGCTGATCTGTATACAATCTAGATTTAATGTTGGTTCACATAACAACAATCTGTTTCCCAGTGGACATAACTTTAATTTTCTTCAATAATTAATGAAGAAGCTGACTTAAGAAAAATAAAATAAAAACTACAAGGATGATTCAACTGTCTATTTCTAGGTCTACATGCCAAGAATTATAACTTGTCCATTTCTAATAAGTAGGTGTTTTTTTTTCTAATAAAGAGCAGCTAATAGTACCTTCTATTTTCCAGTTTAAAACATAATTTACAATGTATCTTAATTTTAATCTTAATTTTATTATCTTCCCACTTAGCATTCCCTAAGTACTGTCTAATATTTGCAGTAAACAGGAGAGAGGAATGCCAGATTTTTTGTATCATTTCTTATATCACTACAATGTATCTTCAGGCATTATTTCATATAGGTGCTGAAAAAAACAGAAATTTTATGAAATGACAGCTTGAAAATAAGTAGACTAAGTGGTATCATACTATTCAGGTATGCGGTACAATTTAAGATTATCCAAGCTAACTCAGTCTTGATTTCATTTTTAATCACATTTTCTCATTTGATGCATTTGATTTGTTGGCATTAACACGTCATTTTTTAGCTTTCCTTTGTGCAATGTCCTAAGTATCGATGCTTTTCTTTCAGGGAGTACAGGGCAAACAACTTCTGACACTGTGAATAATGAGGACCCAACAGGGCTGTGTAACAACAACCTGATGTTTCTCAGCACATCATGAGCTAAGGGTGGTCAGTTTTCACCCTCGGCATGTGCCAACAGGAGGTGGCACACAGACATCTCTGCCATCAGAGCTCGTTTGATAACAAGAGAAAGGCACGAGCATGGCAAGGACCAGAGTGCTCCAAGGGTCCTGCCTGGGACAGGAAGACTGAAGATGGAACATCTAATTAGAGAGCAAATTTGCGTAAGTCTTTCAGAGTCTGCAGGGAATATTTACAAAATAATATTTTAAAAGTCTTTAAACCCAACTGAGTTGGGACAAAGTTCAATGCCAGTTGAAGACATTTTATTAACTTGACCATTCCACTCCCTCTTTGACATTTTTCAAATCCCTTTTTCACAGGATGGGAGGTTGTCAAGAGACTTAGGGACCTAAAAGCCTTAGATTTTTTTCATGTTGGCAAGAAAATGTTTTTCTCTAACCTTCCTGAAACACTGAAACAGCAAAATTATTTTCACAGTTTATTTTTTAAACTATTCAACTTGAAACAGATTTGTAGCCAGAAAAAGTATAAATATTTAAAACCTAACAGAGTATTAAGCAAACTGAAAATAGGATCTTATAATTGGAATGTCAGCTAGTTTTCTACACTTTCTCATTAACTGGTATTCCTCCTATAACATTTTTCATTAGAGTATGGCCTTCTGAATTGCTCTAAAAAATTACTTATATTTAAATACAAACATGTACGTCTAGCTGGGGAAGTCCTATGGTTAGTAACCTAGACAAGAAAATAATTTTGGCATTGCATCAATAATAGTACTTCACATTTCTTTAGGGCTTCACAGAAAAAGCCTCCAAGAGTTATACAGTTTTTAATAACTACAATCTAGAAGCAGATTTGCATGCTTGCAAAGAGAAAAGCCATATTATATATAGCAATAGCTCACAGCCTGGGGTGTTACTACTACCAGAAATCCCACTATCCTGCAGTCAGAGTACTGACCTGGATAATGTACCCTACATATTTATCTAAATAATGGCCTGACTCTCTAATTTTCTCAGCCCAGCAGCCTGTCTACAGTGCTTTATGCTGCAACATTATTTAGGTATAGTAACCCTAGAAAAAACATTAAGAATCTTTTCAAAACAGAACATGGTTTAGGTTCCCTTTACCTTCTTTCACTTATAGAAGAAAATCTCTCATTTTCACATCTTTAGTTTTGCTTTGTAGATTGTCTGGATGATTCACATACAAATTTGAAGAAAATACAGAGATAATAACATCTTAATTTTTTTCCAAACAACCACAATATGCTCTCCAAAATACAAAGAAATCAGAAAAAAAAAAATCCAATAAAAAATCAGTGCAAACCAGGAGGACCTGAGCCTACTTCCACAAAATTAGTTTTATGTGAGTAGAATCTTGTCTTGGCACATTGAATACACATACTGATCAGCAGCATATAAAGCATAATGTTTCCTCAGTTTTTCCTCTTACTTTGCAGTCTTTTTCAAGATTCAGGACAGGCTTTTCAAGATGTAGAAGCAACTGTTCCTCTTAATGCCAAATCATCTCTAGTCTCACAACATATCACCAAACTGTTTAATGTTTTTTAAAGGATGGAAAAACAAGAATATCAAATATGCAGGAAGCCTCTGTTTCATGATAGATCCTTTGTACAGTGAACCTGCAAGATAAAGAGATCATAATCAAATATACTTAAACTATGTGGCATGTTATGTCTTCATAAAGGCGACCTGCCTTTTCTCCTAGATAAGTTAGGAGGAAAAAGAATCACCCAGCTTGTAATAATTATATCTGGAAGAAAATCCAATTTGTACTACAGTGAATGCACTAAGATTGTAGTGTCTACACTGTTTTTGATATTTTGGGAAGGAAAATAATTCAGACATGAATAAAACATGTCTGTAATACACGGATGCACAATATAAAGCAATGCACTGTTAAAAGCAATTGAGTCCTCTAAGATTATCGACTAGGAAAAAGAAAAAAGGAGTAGAAACAAAAGCAAAGACATAAAAAACAAGTGAAAATAATCACAATAATAATCAACTCTACAGTTTGCCCACTGAAAAAGACCTTCTTTCAAAGTTGACCATAAAGACTACTAGAACAGGCTCCTGGAGGAGAAAATAACATTAAGAATAACTGACTTGACTAATTTTGTTTGCATTTCCCAAGCTATCAAACAACTTAACAGGCAAAACTACCCTATAAACAGATTTAATTAATATGCATATGCATTTATATGTAATACGTGATTTATATTACAAGAACACACAAATAGAGGTAGAAACCTTAATTTTGAAACATAATTGTAGATATATTATGAAAAACAATGCTTGTCTCCCCCAATCCTAAGACACTCAACATTAATATATTTTACTTAGTAAAAGTCTGCTTTGATTGCAATACTAGAACTTCTTCCAAGTAGTTTCCCGACAGATTTCACATATTCTATAACTGCTGTTCTCACAGGTGCTGGCCTTTTTCTTTCCTTTCTCATCATCTTTCACAAACCTGCCTGCACCTGAGGCGATGCTGTCCCATTATTCTGCCGACGTGTGTACAGGAGCTCTGCCCCAGCCCTTGGTAAATGAGCTGTGACACATTGACTTCTGCTTGCAGCCACTGCTCCTGATGAAGGTCATGCATCCAGGAGAGATGTCCTTATGATTTAATTCACCATATGCTGAGCTCTGAACACAAGTGTTCCTCACACATTTCAGTCCCAGGTCCTCCTGAAGGGGGAGTGGATGTCAAGTAGGGTAGCCTATGTTGGCCAATTTAGGAAAGGAATAAATTCAGGCCAGGATAAAATGCAAAAAGACATTGGGAAAAAATGCACAGAATAGCTGCTACACTAATGAGCTATACTTTGGATAAGTCTGGATGAGGGCAGTTTAGTTACGTTTAGTCTAGAAGTCAGCAGGTAGGCTAGAAAAGTTGTTCTGTTTCCTTTTTAGCTTGTTGTTGTGGCTTTTTACCAAGCTCAGGCAGTGCGTACCAAGGAAACATAGCATTCCAAATTGAGCAGAGACCTTTTTCTGGGGGCTGTCTAATAGGCAAAACAGCAAACATGGTCTACAAAATACATTAGATGGTACACAGGTGTTTATGAAATACTGTAAATACATTTTATAGAACAGTGACCACTTGCCTGTTCCAAAACACTGTTATGAACCAAGGCAGAGCTAACAGCCTAAAATGTATAAAATTCAGTGTTTTGCACCAGTCACCTACATAAATAAATTCTGAAAATATATTTTTTCATAAAATACAGTTTTTATCATTCCAGTATTTTTCCTTTGTGTTTCAATAGGGGACAGAGCTGGTGTTAAACAAGAAACCTTTTCTTATGCCTTCTGATTTCAGCACATACAAAAACTCACCTCTCATATTTTTGTTCTATTTAAATGCAATGGCTTTGAAGGAGCTATTTTATTTTTATAGAAGTCTGGTCATGATTTCAGTGTGTATTTTCTTGGGCCAGGATTCAGTATTTGGTTGATGTACCAGAGTTGGGCTCTGACAGCACCTGAAAAGGAGACGTGTACATGATAATAATTTGATTTAAGGTAGACTACAACCATGTCATTATAAGGGTCACTATTGTTAAGTCAGTGCCATCTTAAAACAGAAGAAACCAATTTCTCTCTGTTGAGTTAGGAACCATGCTGAGAGCTTCCAGTTCGTCGGAATTTTGGAGAATCCAATTGAGTTCATGTACCTGAAAATTTGCCAAATCAATCCAAATGTAATTTCTCCAGTTCCCTCATAAATGCTACCTGTCTCCCAGCTGGGCTTTCTGTGTATGTACTTCTTAAAGTTATTAGACTAACAAGCCCTGTGTTTTTATAAAAAAGTTCCTGCTGAGATTATTTTTTAATGGATATTGAGAGTCTATTCACTAGTACATCAATGTTGAGATCTGTTGCTATCATAAATAGGCTTGACTAAATCATTGCAGATCCCACCAGTGGGCTCAGCTGTAACACAGTTGCTTTACTTAGTGGTCCGGTTTAGTTCTGTATGCAAGATCATTTCCTCAACAGAGAATCTCAATTAAACAGGAATGTAAAACTGAGGGGGTATTCTGAAAACATTTAAAGGTTGAGGAGTGTGACACTTGGGGACATGTTTTAGAGGTGGACTTGGCAATGCTGGATAAATAGTTGGATTTTATTATGTTAGCGGTCTTTTCCATCCATAATTATTCAGTGTTTCTGTGACTTTGAAACAGAGGATTTACTTTCCCACATCCCTGCTTAACCCACCCCTGGTGTCACACAGGGCCTCTCGGTGATGTGCTGTGGGTGACAAACACCATGGAAAAATGCAAACACCAAGAGCATGGAGGCTTCAGCAATGGGTTGTGTGTGCATCCGTGGTTTTGGCAAACTGTTTCTGGAATAAGCTATCAATAGCTGTTTTTTCTATTTAGAAATGAAACAGTTTAACAAGTGGCTATAAAATGAAGACTCTTAAATTGCTGACCTTAGAAAGCCCTAACAGTAGATAGCTTTAGTAACTATCAAGACCGAAGACACTTTGGAATAGACACAAATCATATTCACAAATCATATCTGCCATAATAAAGATTATCCATCAGGAAGTGAAATAGAAATCACCTTTTTTTTTTCTCTTAAAATTCAATACACCCAGAGAATTTTCAGCTTTATTTATGGAAATAAAAAGGGAAATTATTACATCATCACTAATATTTCTCTATGGATTGTCTATCAAAAGACTGCAAAGCTGGCAAAATACCTCTGCCAAACTGGAACCAGATCTCAGACTAAGATTTAAGCTTTCTATGAATGTAAAATAGACATTGACTTTTGCATTTATCACAGTTCAGAAGAAACCACAACTGCATTCCTATTTATTGTTCAATTTGCTGTTTGGTGTATCTGCCACATAATTTACAACAGCTGGTATGATTTTATTAAAGCATGACTTTATTAAGTTGGTGTGGTTCAACTGTTCAGCTCACAAACATAAGCTGCTCAGAAGTTGACTTTGCCCATCTTTCTTTATTATACCCACAAGGGATAAATTATTCCTCAGGTTTGGTAAAAATGCTGTGGTTAAGTTTGAGGGCAATGTTTAACAGTGTCTACTCTGACATTGTCTCCCTATATTCCCTGAGGATTTCCAAATATATGTTATTAGCTATGAAGATGACATAAATGGAAGAGATTATATACAATAAACTGGCAGCAAAATAAGACGTCGATGAACAGCTGAGTGATTGTACTTTGTAATTCAGATAGGGATGAAAAACTGTATACTAATAAACATCTAAAATGACAGGAAAATGTGAAACTGTGCTATTCAATTTTGAAACAAAATGTTCTGCTTCTTATTAAGACCCACAACAACCTTTTGGTTTTCAATGAGGAAAATGGCAGGAGGCAATATAAAAAGGAAGCATCAGCAACCATAATTTACTTCAGTCACTCTTCAGTGTACGTGCCAGGCACTCCTGTATCCACAACTAATTTTCAACTTCCATGACTACAGGTGACCTGAAAATTTGTTATCATGACAAGCTGCAGATTAATATTAACCATTGCCGAACTTCATGCTGTAATTTTCCCCCTGTATACATTCCAACATAAAACTTTGTACAAAATGAGAATCTACTGGAGGTGTATAATGTAAAACCTCAAGACTTAACTATTTATCCAGGGATTTACTAAGTACACATCCTGAAGTACATGTTTTACAACAAACCCAAACTCATTAAAGAGGCATTTTTGTGTGTTTCATTGTGCTCTACTGCTGAGTTCCAGATTCACTGCACACAGAAAAGTCAGGTGTTGCCAGAATCAAACATGAGAAATTTTTAACATTGCTGTCCTTTCCTGAAAAAATCTTTGCTCTTATGAAACAGCTACAATGACCACATCCTTCTCTTTAATGAGGGAAAATCCGAGTGGGAAAATGAAAGGTATTACATGCTAGTGTAGAAATAATGTGCAAAATCAATAAGACACTATGTGCCATGTTATATGAACAAGGCCAGTCATTCATAGGGGGACAACTGGGGATAGGTCCAAATTGTTTTGACAGAAGCCAGCCTCAGACAAAGGATCACTACAATGTAATATGACAATAACTATACATTTGACATAAAGAGAAGACGTGGGTGCTTTGGAAGAAATTATTTTTTCTTGAGGACCTACGTGAGCAGAAAACAAACTTATGAATTTCCAATCACTAAGTCCAATTTTTCAAAGGAGTAGTTGTTACTATTTTAAAAGTTTTGTCTAACTTCACAGCAAAATATTAAGTCTTTGAGCATGTAAAAAAGGCTGTGCATCTGAAAGCTAGACAGTAAATTGTTATGTGTTCTGATAAGCCTAGCAACATCTCAAAAGAACTTTTCAAGGAGATGAGATGAAACTCCCAGCCTCTGGCACATACATAAGTATTCAAGCTTTCCTATTCAAATATCCAGAGCTTCTGGACATTGGTTGCTGTGCCTTTACCTTGGCTCCTGTGGTCAACAATCAGTAGTGAACCACTTAGTTGTGGTGGATGCAGTTAAGGGCTGATCTGTGAAATTTTTCATCTCCTAAGTCCTTATGTACTCTAAAGAAATCATACTCATTTGCAGCTTTCTGAAGAAAGTTGCAGGAAACACATGGTTACTTGCTTGTGTGTCCATCAGTGCACCCTCTCTGTGGTCCGTCATCAAAGGAATTTCGTTGCTCGCCTATTACCAAACACAGAGGTATTACAACTTTTCTAAACAATATTTGAAACATGGTTATTGTTGCCATCTGAAAGGAATAGGGAGAGGGACCTCAAGTTGCTCTTAATTAGGCCAAGCGTTTTGGAGAGAAGTAACAAGTCCATTAAAATTGTTGGAATAAAACTCTTCCTGAAGACTCAGAGTTGGGAGGACAGGGACATACCCTGAAAAATTGTGAGAGTAAATCAAAACCAGTCTCCTGGATAACTCATGATTACTCAAAGCATAGAAACTACTGCTATTGACTTTGACTTGTGCAGTGTTTGTGCATTTTGTTTTTGTAAGTCAGCTCATAGACGGTGGCAAACTCCAGAGTCATTATCTTCAGATGACTGAGGGACACCTTGTCAGTCACTTTCACAGACCTCTGCAGGGCTCTGATGGCTCTGCCTTTGAAAAAGCTGCAGCTGGGATATTGAGAAGCAAAAGCCTCAGCAGAACTCAAAATGGAAGATGGAGAATGACAATGACTTTTTTCTCTTTGCTCTTGCCAGCATTATATAAAGACTGAGGGTTATTTTTTTCCCCTTAACAATAATCTCTGATATTATAGTAGTCACTGATTTCACTTTTAATGTTATTATATCTTCAATGTAGTTTGCTATAAGAACTAAACAACATATTACTGAATATATTTTTAAGTGTTAAATGAGCTCAATTTATTATGGAGCCCCATAGGTTTATCTGAATAGAATTAGGGATGCTTCAAGACTCAATGTCTCTGGGTCTATGATAATTTAACATCTGCTGTTTTCTTATAATACTCTGGAGTGTCAGCCCATGTACCTAAAAATATATTTGTAGTTTCATGTACTCCAGATCAAGAAAATTGTGATATTTATTTAGTTGCGTGTAGATGTAAGATATCTGTAAGCACTTCTGAATCAAGTAAAGTTAACACAGTCTTTCCAATTTAAAAAAATGGCAATTCCTTTCTGTTTTAAAAAGCTGGAGGAAAAAAAAGAGGCTGCACATCAAACTAAGTAGACAAAAAATCCATGTGTGCATCAAGATGAGTATTTTTATTCTTAGATAAAAAAGCAATTGCCAATAAAACTGAGAATGCTGAATTCCTTTTAGTTTTGCATACAGACCAGATAGAAGATTTATAAAACAGCCATTAATGCAGCTTTTCATGCGAGCACTATGCAAGAATCAATATGCCAGTGCAAGCCCAATGCCTTTACACAAAGCTAGCAGGACTGCCTGTGGTGGCATAGTCCTCCACAGCAGGGAGGAGATCCGAGCTGGGACCTGGCTGCTGTCGGTGGATACGGCTGCCTCAGCCATCTGCACGATAGCAGGGGCTCCGCAAGCAGCTGCCACCTTACAACAGGAATGTTTCAGATCTGGAAATCTCTGGGTTTGATTCCCACTGTTTTCCGGTGTCTGGACCATAGGCCAAAGTAGGCATGACTGCCTCCTGCAGCTGTTGTTCTGTATCTGAGCATGCTGGAATTCTTAAGTTGTACAAAACAGCAGGTTTTCTTGTGGAGGGATAGCTATCTTATTAATTT
>JANRGV010000001.1:82658186-82671416 GCA_024734035.1 Alethe castanea | reverse complement strand
GCATTTCACCATTTTCATTAAAAAAAAAAATCACAATACTGGACATCACTCTGTAATTGTTAGTCACTGTAATATCCAGAGATACTATAACTGTCTCACAATAGGATTTACCAGCATATACCTACTGTATCATCAGTTTGAAAGCTCAAACACTGTGTACACATAAATTATTCTAATAAGTGGCAAGCTGACAGGGAACATCTGCTCTAGCTGGTGAATCCACTAATGTGATCCACCTGTCACTGTCTGGGTCATTACATAACTGCAGTTCTGAACTGCTCTACTATTTCTGGCTCATATACAAAGCTCCAAGTTGCACTAACAGATTGAATTGTGGTCCAAGATTAATATACCCTTTTTAAAAAAAAAATCATTTACGAACTCATTAAGGCCACTGGAAAATATCATGGAAATTCATTTCAGCATGATTTTACCGTCCTTGTTTTTTTAGTTAGAAGCATTTCAGAGGACATTTTACTACAGTCGCCATAAATAAAAAAAAAAGTGGCGGGTGAGAGTTGTCACGAAGTATTGATTTGGAGATTGTTTTAGAGCACTAGTTTTCACATTGTGTGTTCCTATGTGTCTTCCTGTTTATTTCCACTTTACTTTCTCCATATCAGCCAGCCTAGAAATTCACTAAAACAAAATGCTTTCAGCAGTAATGTCAAGACTCAGAACTTAATCTGAATTTTTATATTAAATATTCAGAAAAAACAGAAATAACCTGGCTAAGGTTCCACTACTTTTAGCAAAGCATGCAGTCTAACAAAGTAAGAGCCAACCCACCTTAAGCCTCTAAAAACAGAACGTTATAGTTTAGGTCATTTATGTCAAATGCACCTTAAAAAATGAAAGTTCCCTTGCACAGATGATACTCATCATGCATTTAAAAGATGAAAACTCTGATATTATTTCTACATATACAGATTACTGTTATGTCTGAAGAAATGAACAACAAATCAGCATAAGTTTATGAACACATTCAAGTTGGGCTATTAGCCTGAAAACTGGAACATCTCAGCTCCTGTTTTAGTTGGATAGTGATTATTTATCATCAATCTTTATGTGATGTTCAACATTCAAAAGGCTTTGTTTCCCTCTTATATGTATATATAATTTAATACTTAAAAGACACCATGCATTATCAACAGTATGGTTCACCTGGTATAACCATTGGGTGTGATACTTAATTCACCAAAGAAATGCATCAGTGTAATCTAGAGAAAACTAATCCAAAGGTTTTACTATACCATGTTGTAAGTTATCCACAGGAAGTATTTCAAATAACTTCTTACCTAGCTTTAAAGGGTACACATTAAATTTTTGTTCTATATAGAAGTTGAAGCAAGGCAGATACAGACGCACAATAGTTTCTTCTTCTTGTGTCCATTTTATTTCAAAGACAAAACTCAATATCTCACAAGTTTCTCCATCTTCTAAATTTCCAGCTGAGCAGATGTTCTTTTTATCCACTGATAAAAAATATCTGTGATCTGACTAGAGAACTGAAAAATTATCAAAGTTTTTTTTTTCTTTCTTTTTTTTTTTTCTTTTCACTGATGAGTTAAAAAACAAACTGAGCTATCCTAGTTTAAGTGAAAGAGGAATTAAGCTGTTCTTCATATCTCTGGAACTCAGTGGGAGCAATAGGAGGAGTTATGAAGAAAGCACTACAAAAGCGTAGTAAGTTGGGGAAAATTGGTGGCTCTAATTGGATTCCAAGACATTTCTATCTAATTCTTCTAAAAGTTAAACTTGGAGCAGGAGGTATTGGATGAACTAGTACCTAATCGTCTCTGACTGAATCCCAAAGGTAGCTTTATAGAACACTGGGCTTGCTCCGCTGCCAGGCAAGCACCCAAATCCAAAAATATTATCTTCATTGGCAGTTTTTTCTCTTCCTGTCCCACTCCTTTAGAATACCATAAAAATGAATTTTTTGAAAGGGGTTTGGGGGTTTTATCGACACTATGGGTTTAGTCTGGATTAGAAATGGATGTCCTAGCTCTCCCTTCTTATTCTATTTACATATTAAGATGATCTCAACGACACTGGACTAGATTGCTTTCATATGAAACTAACCTCTAGAAGTTGCTCTTCAACTTCTAAGGGATGTTTAGCTCATACAACAAAATGAAAGCTGCTGGGAAGTAAAAGTAAATCCCTAAAATACCTACATTACACATATCAGCTTCTCAGCACCACAGCTTTGTTCTAGAGCTGTATTACTACTGGCATGATTTACTTTGTCAGTATAATCATAGCTTCAAAGTGTTAAAAATTTATCTGGAGTTTGTTCAATGCTGGATAACGTTTTTGATTATCAAAGCTTCCAAGCAGATATTCCTTTATACACATCCCGAGATTTCTTTCTCATGAAAGTTTTTTTGTGTACCTTGGTAATAATCTGACAACTGATGGGTATTTCTTATCACTCCTCTGACTTTTATTAGTGTTAATGAAAAATCATTAGTTTTTAATCCTTCTACCTACAAGCTCTTTATTAATATTGAAATGTTAGTGAGATAATGGTTTTTATTTTAATTAAAAAGGAATTAATCACACATTTATTTCAAAAAATGTAAAATTAAACACAAGCTAAAGGTACACTTAATTTTAAAAGTATATTAATTGCTAGAATTTACCTTTTTGCTTGATGTTTTAGTAGTCTAAAATTTTCTAAGTTTTCAGAACAGTAGCAAAACCAAACAAAAATTGTCCAAATGCTGGAAAGTTACTATAAAAAAAATTGTATATTACAATTATTGGTATCTTTAAGTTGGTTCTGTCGTTATTTACTGTCATAAATGAAAGAGACTCTTAATCTAGATTTGGCATATAAGCAGGCAAGGTTCTGATATGAAAAATAAAAAATACAACAAGCTCCGTGTTTTTAAAGGGCCACCTTCAAATTGAAAGTCACTATTTGCATGGAACACTACTTATTCTGAATTTACAGTATAACTAGGGTAAGGTAATATTCCCACCCCTTTCAGGATATTGTTTAAGCTGTTGCAGTATTACTATCTGTATAATGCTACAGCCTACCTGATAACAGGACAATTCATGTGAGTTGTCCCTATAAATTTTAAAGTAGTGCCCATATGCAAAACATACTGAGCACTTTCTGCATAATCAAGGTATTCACATGCAGTTTATATTTACCTTGAAGACCCAGGCAGTCGTCCCTCTGCCCTTCCTTAAAATATTGCCATTTTATGCAGAGGTTTGGGGTTTTTTCCAAGTAACAATACATTTCTAACTACTACTTGTATAGTGCTTGTGTGGCAAGGTATTGGTAGCAGAGGGACTACAGTCGTGGCTTCTGTGAAAAGCTGCCAGAAGTTTCCACTGTGTCCATAGTCCTCTAGATAGAGAAATCAGTGCTGGAGCTGGTTTGCTGGCAATAATTATGCCCCTGTGGAAGGAAGCCACACTGGAGTTCATGAAGAATTCCTGCCCATGGTAAGGACTCACGTGGAAGAAGTTCATGGAGGACTTTCTCCCGTGGGAGGGACCACATGCTGGAGCAGAGAAAGGCTGTGAGGAGTCCTCACCCTGAGGAGAAAGAAGAAGCAGAGACAGTACGATGGACTGACCACGTGTGGTGGACTGACCACAGACACCATTTCCCACCACACGGAGCCCCTGCAGAGGAGGAGGGAGAGAAAATTGGGTGTCGAGTTGAGCCCAGGAAATAGGTAGAAGCCCATGGGATGAGTAGAAGAAAATGGTTTAAAGGTTTGGTTTTGTTTTTTATTATACTACTGTGATTTGATGGGTTATAAATTTAAATTTCTCCTGAGTCAGATCTGATTTGCTTGATGTTAACTGGTGAGTGATCTCTCCCCAGAAATGCGTATCATTTGTAGTCTTAACTATAATTTATTTATGAACTTCTACTGCAGTATGATTTAGCAATGACAAAAAAAAATCACGCCAGTAATGGCCAAAACAAATTTCTCAAATATTTTTGCTCTATTTATATATGAGAGAGAACTTTGGATATTTGGATATTTGAGATCTTCCCACATAATTATATGGAAATAGGTCTGGAAGGAACCTACAAACATCACATTCTCTATGCTTAAACTTTACTATCAAATTATTATTTGGGTCTGAATAAAATAAATTTGAACAAATAAAAGGAGCTGTGCACAAGTCATTATTCTTGAGATCCTTAGTGTGCCTGAATCATCACTCTTTGGTAATCAGAAGTGTTTTTAGCATTGATTACTGAATATAGCAGCACTTATTGATCCTTCAATGCAGCTTTCTTGTTTTGAGCCAGTCATAATTTTTTATTTTTTAACTTGAAATGTAGGATCAGGGTCATGGAATCCCATTTTCCTGCATTCAGAGATCAGATATCACTCTGCATTGGAGATAGGTGCTTTGCAAAGGAAAGGCATTTCAGAATTCTAGTCTGGAATCTTTTATCAGATTCAGTAGGAGGATCCTATGACTTGGCCTATGTATTTCTGCATTATACAAACAAGGTTTTTGGAGGAGAGAGCTTTCTCTGAAGGACTTCAGTTCTTTACAATTTAAAAGTAATTCTTAGTTTCCACTTTTTCCTGGAGAATAAATGCCATAAATGTGTTTATATACAGGTGATACTGTTCCTGTGTTTTCTTTATAATTTCACTGTGATATCATAAATTTATCCTTCAACTTTTACACATTGAACAAAATATTTTTTGTCACTGGCTTGTCATGATGAATTCTTACAATCTGTAATTTCCTGACAATTTTCCATTTCCAACCTTAGAGTTTGAAAATATTTTATTTGACTTTTATTGGTAAATCAATGAAAAAGTTGTTTTTTCTGACATCTCCAACCATATGAATAATTTTAATATTCTCCAAGTGCTGCCAGGGTATGGCCATTTTATGCCTTGCACCTGAAACATAAAAACAGGGAGGAGACTACTGGTTATTTTGTTCTGGCAAAAAATGTTGTAATCTCATAGTACAGATGCATCACAAATATGAGAATGAAGGTGGTGCATAAAGATAGAAGGGATTAAGCCCTGGAAGTACTGAAAATGTACTAATATAATAGTTAAATAATAATTTTTAATCAAAGTTGCAAAAATCATCTTGGAAATTTTTCTAGCTCCTCCCACAAGGATTAGGATGTCATGTTCTCTAGACTTCAATTAAGACTTTAAGTATGATGTCAAATAGCCTTAAATATGAATTCCATTTATAATTTATGCAGGGATAGAGGCCAAAATTGTATAAATACAAATAGTATCACATCAATATTTAGGAGTCTGACTGCACTCACATAATTTGTTTTGTGTAGGATTTTTTTAAAAGATGTTCTGGTGCAACTTTCTATACTGATCTATACTGATCCAGTCCATATAATATAATACAACACACTAAATCTATATAAAACTATTAAAGGGAACATACAATTAATACATTTTTAGCCATATTTTTTCTTTCTAGGCAAACTTATATGTTTCTTTTCTTTTGTGTTCCTTATAAAACTCGAAAGTTTGTTTCTCACCAGAAGAAAAAAAAAGTCCCACCAGAAATCACTACTGAAGACCCACATATATTCCCTTGCCCAAGACCACGGTGTTATCAGAAATACTGTGTAAATCAGTTTAATGAGTGAATGAAGAAAAGGGGAAAAAGTGATGTATAATGAGGCTGCGCATGAAAATTTTGGAAAGCATTTTTTCCCATCATGAATGAAAAAGTGCTACATTTCTCTCTGCCTTACTCAGCCTTAGTAGCATGGTGGAGCCAACATTTTCCGTCTGGTAGCACAGCATGTCTGAGCCACTTAAACTCTCTGACTTACATGATGGCAGATCTGTCTTGCTATTTAACTGCTCCATGCAAGTTATTATGCATGCAAAGAGCCCCACAATAAAAACCACATGTGAATTTAAGCTACACTCCTAACTGACTTCAAAGAAATGCTATTTAAAGAAAAATGCTGGAAAGAATGCAATTTCATGACAAGATTAACAAAAGTCCCTACCAATCTGCAGTCCTACCTGTTTTGTGTTAAATCTGGACATGACTAGTAATGACGTTACCTACAACACATCATCAGTATATTTCTGAGGCAGAGGTATTTTCTCTGCAGACACCCTCAATTGCAGTTTTGTCTTAGTTCTGATCCCTAGAAATTGAACTGAGGTACCACAGAATTTTGTGTTTCCTTTTCAGTAGTTCTTCATTAAAACCTTAATTTATTTCATTTTATTTTAATTTCAACAAAGAGAATATCTTTGACAGAAAAGTATTGCCTTGTGCGTATCAGCAATTTTTACTTGACAACCTGAACACCTTAGATTGTGCTAATTAAAACACCTAAACCAGAACTGCTATCATCTAAATTTCTCCTGCTTTAAGGGGGTTTCAATCAAGCCTTAAGGCATCATTCAGAAGCGTATTGAGTTGCTTCTCCATAAATCTGAATCACACGGAGCTTTTTCTAAGCAGAGAGCAGATTTTTCATCTGAAAACTGCTATTCAAAGGTTTCTATTTATTAGACTTATTTTTATCATAAATCTATAAAGCAATTGATGTCTAGATGTATAAAATAATTAATGCCTGTCTCTGTTATGCAATTTATCTTTGAATAAATCAATTAGATACAAAAAACATATTTAGTACATTCTGTAACATTTGCAGTAATTGCCAAACTACTTTCTACATAGAAGGCACGTCTAAAATGTCAAAGATCAGCAAAATTATTTTTATTCACAAAATTATTGTGAACCAAAATACAGCATGAATTTCTTAGTAGCATACCTGTGTTCTCTGTTTAAGAAGTTTTGATTTTTCATGATAGTAGATAGTAGATGAAGTTCTCTGACTGGAAGATCTGACTGCATGATGCAACAGGATTGAGGACTTAAATTGATTCTGCATATTAGATATTGACACAGATATTTACCTGAATGGGATTTCTGGGTATTAATTGTTTTGACAGAGCAGTGATTAATGCACATTTTTTAACAGCTTTTTGAAAGCATATGGTGCTGCACAGTGAGATGTGCTGCGACTGAAGACACTTTCCAAAGTAAAGGAAGCTTCTTTTTGCAACTAAATTCTGCAGTGAATAAACAGAAATGTTGTAGCTAAATTGAAAATTATCAGCTAATTCCATAAGACCAAATAGATTAAATGCTTGTGATATTTAGAATCTAAAACATCCATTTAAGCCGAAAAGTCTGCATATAAAGTTGTTTCTGAATAGAGTAACAAATTATTGGGTTTTATCTCCTTTATTGTTCTGAAGTCCGGTGTTTGCAGCACGCATTCTAATTTCAGGTAAAGTCTGAGTATCTACCTTCACTTTATAGCCAAACTTATTTTACAGCCTACAATCTCAGACTGTGTTATAGCATAGAAAACAGTTATCACTGGCAACACTAAATTCTTGGTAGAATGAGAAAGACTTTTGCAGCTAAAGGGGACTCCAGGGAAGCCTGAGGTGTCATGGAGGTTTTGGGTGCACTAAGGAACAAACACAGAGAAGAGTCTGAGAAGAAACATATCATCTTTCTTAATCTCAGGAATATGCTTAGCATGAAGTTATTCTGGCAGGTAGCCTCCTAATGTTGAAAGGAAACACCAGCCAAAATTTCTTTCCTCTCAAGGATATTTTCTGGACTTCATTTTGGTAATTAAGCTGTTGTTTAATAACACCCAGGGAAAGACTTTTGCCATACTATATGATCCTTATGCTCTCAATTACAAATGGAAAAACGTGGTAACTACAAGGAGAAATCCCCATCTTTCATTTGTGCTAGGACAAAATGCAGATCCTCTAAGTATCTATTATTGATTGCTTTCATGCCACAGTGATTCTGTCATCGTTTAGCAAGCATGTCTAAATTATTATGTAGGGATAGAAGGGAATAAAAACCTGCAGTTCACTTTAGCATAGATGACTGGCTCCCATGACACAATAAATTTAGATTATGAGTCATACAATAGACCATTTCACAATATTGTTTCTTCTGCAAAAGTTTGATTGTACTGTACTTCATATATAGGTTAAAATATAAAAAGGCACTAAATGTTGGAATTAAAAATTGAAAAAGGAAACACAGTAATGCAATATATCAAAGCCATGCCGTAAATGATTTTTGAATCACTTGTGTAATCACTCAACTTCAGAATGTTAAAATTTTTTTATGTGGTGCTTTTAATCTTGCAGATAAAAAGATGGTTCTTTAAAATTCTGTCTTATCTAACAAAACCATCATTAAGTGAGAAATCTGTAAAACACACAGAAGAGGTACTGTGAAATACCTTAAAATACTTCAGATATTTTCCATCAAAAATATTATATAGATGTGACTTCAAAATAAATGACAACATAAGTCCTCTGATTAGAGTGTTTTATATGATGAGTGCACAAGACATTTGATCATAGCACAAAAGAACTTTTATTTAAGTAATGATGGAAGATGTGCTTTCAGTATTATCTGAAATCACAGTTTTAAAATTTTTCTATACAATGATCCTTTGATATCTCAAGAGTCTTGATGAAGGAGATAATGACTGGGAAATTGGAGATAAAGGCACTGAACTTCCTGTTCAAAAAGAAGTTCTCAGGAAGATGTTTTTACACTGATTCAAAGACACCTTAGGGAAAAATTGTGTTACCAGCTCTGAATTTTAATAATGAATAGCCATGCCAGAAGCTACTTTTGTCTGTTTCTCTTGTTCCTGGCTACATAATTCTGAACTTTTCAGTATATCAAAGTGAATATGAAATCTTGAAATACAGTGCATAATCTCAGTGTCACTGCTTGATTTTAGTAATGGAAATACTTCAACCAGGCATTTCTGTTGAACAAAGATAGCAGGAAAAGCAAAAAAAAAGTATTCAAAGATGTTGCAGGAATGATTAAAACACTACGGGAGTGAATCATGAGTCTTTATTGGGTTTTGCAAACTTTTCTTCCACAGAAGTAATGAGTAAATAGCTCATATTTTTTCAATTTATTCTGCATGGATTACAGAAAAAAAAACCTAAATCATGCAGTTTGGAAAAATATATCCTTAAGAAAAAAAAAATCTAAACTAAAAAATAAAAAAACCTAGCAAAACTCAGAAGAGATTTACACTCTTCAGGTTTTCTGAATTTGTAAAAAGAAATGGTAAAAACAAAAAAAACATTAAAATGGTTCTTTCTGGAGCTAATGAAAAGGAAGAAAAATAAATAAAAACATTTGTGTGGACTTTTATGGCTGTGGCTTTGTTGATGTATAAGCTTAGCATGAATCCTATGATAATTTTATCTGCCTACCTGAGTATCTGTGTTACAGCACTACTGCACTTTCAGGATTTGGTTTTGTGTAGATGCAAGGCTTTGGAAATGGGGTGAGGGAGGAGTCAAAGGGATATCCTAATCAGCTGTTGGGATTGCTAAAGGCTTCATAGGTACTTAGATGGTACCAGGCCAAAGACGATAACTTGTGTTTAATGTCCTCGTGTTCATTTTTTAGTGCAGTTTCCCACAGCAGCACAGCATCGGCTTGGTGGAAGGGAAGGAAAGGGAACTTTGGTCATTTTTTGAGCACTGAATTAAGACTTTATAACCTAGAATGGAGTTAAACAGCACTACATAAAGTCTTTACACAGTTTGAAAATAGTTTGAAATGTTCTTAAAGTGTTAACTCTTTAATGTCATATGCTTAGCATATTCTGCAAAATCTGTCTGGCTGAGCTTGGAGACTGAGGACATAGACATCATTTTGAACAAATATTTTCAGCACACATCGCAAAAGTGATAGTAATCATGGTTTTAAAATGCACAGATGCCTCTTTGAATCCTGCAAAAGTATCATGGCACATAAAAATTATCTCTAGTGTTTGCAGCAACTGGGCTTTTATGTCTGATTGAGTTTTCAGTAACTAAAAACTAACTACCTAAGTGTTATAATTTTAATTTCCATTCAGTCCCTTTATAAACTTCTTTAAAGTTTGGCTATGTGAATTGCTTTGTCAGGAAAAGTATCTCTACTTCAGCATTTTAACCATAATTAATGATGACATTTGCCTTGATTGTTGCCAAGTTTATATTCCCTGAGAGATGGAACAAAACACACAGCGTTTGAATTATTTATACTTCCATATGGAGGCTTATTGTTAATACTTTCTCAGTAATTCTTAAGCTTTGGATCTTAATGAGGGAATGTAGATCACTGGTGCATTTAGTTCAAAATATAAAGAGCAGCAGGTATCCAAAGAGCTGAAAATACTCTGATACTTCAAAAATGAACAATAAAGAAGCCTTTCTTCCTGTCAAAATTGTTGTGACAGATTTCAGAATGCATCCATACATGAGCCTAGATACTCTTCTCTGCCATGTGCTCTTCCTTTGAGCAATGGCACACTGTAAATATTTTAACAAGTAGCTTCTGTAAGTTTTAGAAAAATACAATCTCTGTTGTCCAGTAGTATTCATCAAATTCCAAACTCCTTGCTTTCTAATTTAAAGCCCTACCAATTTTAGGTCCAATTTTTAGGCATTTTTTATCTGAACTTTTTCTAGAATTTTCTACTCTCAGGCATGCAATATCACTCTTGGGACTGTCCTGTGCAGAACCAGGAGTTGGTCTTCAGTGATACCTGAGCGTGACTTCCAAGTCAGGATATTCTATGTTACTAATATTCTTGCACTGCTCTCTGTAGTAGAGTTAAAAAATTTTTCGCCTTCTATATTTTCTTTTTCTCTTAAAGTTTCTTAAGTTTACTTTGTGCTTTTTTGTATCCTTTTTGCACCTTGAATAATTCTTCTCAGCACAAAATGAAGATCCTCTTTTGATAATTGCAGATAGTGCTCTAGCTTTTCTTGCGTTTAATAGAGTGTCATAAATCAAACTGTGTAATCTATAAATTTGTGTTGGGCAGACGCGTGGCTTTGCATGCGGTATTGCCTGTGTGATCTCATCCATCACACTAAGCAGTATAGAGTAGTGATTTATTGGAATAGGGAAACCAGGTAAATTCCCTGTCTGGACTAATATACTCATTCCCTTTTTCTGAAGGTTCAATGATTTCACTGTTAGTCGTTCCATCTCTTCTCCCTTCAAATGCACGCAGATACCTAAAACCCCAGCAACCTTATAGAATATATATTTAACTTAATGAAAATATCTTCTTCACTCCATATGACCAAAACTTTGAATCCTGAATCGGACAGGAAATATCCATATCCTACATAGGTGTGTGCCTTCTTCTCTGCATACCTAGAAGAGTGAATCCATAAATAGAAAAAAAAAAACTGTAATGCATTGACAAAGTAAAATTTATTCAAGTCATATGAGTCAGAGTAGCTAAAGACAAAACATGCTGTACTGAAAACTGATAGGCTGATAGGCAGCTTTGCCTGTTTTAGGAGAAAATTAGGATACAAATGTTACACACATTGAGAACAAATTATCTAAATATTGCACCATGTGCTTTACATATCTTGTTTGATGTGTGCATTTATGCAACTTGCACCTCCAAAAAAAGAAGTATTGGTAAATCTTATGATGCAAAATCTCTTAAATAAATTTAATAAAGAACAAGAAAATACATTAATTTCTGAAAAGATTATTCCAATAGACAAAGTCTCCCACTTCCTACCAACACAGGAATGTTCAGTAAGAGAGCATGAAGAGAATATTTCTGTATACATAATCTAGCCTCAGAAATTATTTTTTCTTTAACCTGTCTTGAACTGGCTTGGTATAACCTACACTGGCTTTCATACCATTCCTCATAAATATTTTTCAATTACAACAATAAAAAATGCAAATCAATTAATTTTTTCAGATAATAATTACAATACATATATAACAATATTTGTTATTTCAGTTTTGCATTCCATTGAATATTCTGCTTATAAGTTAAAAAATATTACACAGTGGGAGAGTGCAACTGCTTAGCTTTATGAATCTCAGATATTCTCAAAATTAAAATTGTGGTTTTCTATACATGTAAAGTTAGGAGCAGTTGTTTTGTAGATAAAGATTCAGGAAAACAAATGAGGAGTGACTTGAAATTAATTTCTTGCCAATCTTAGTATTCTCTTTGTAAATCCATATCAGTTGGAAAAGCAGAACTGAAATTTAACTAGTCAAATTCTGCTGCACATTGGTCTGCTCTGAGAGTCAGTCACCCCTGAAGTAAATTCGTAATGTAAACTCTTAGCTGAGTATTAATAAAATTTAATCAGATCATTGTGATTTTGAACATTAGTGCTCTCATCAAATTAATGTACTTTTGAAAACACATCAGGTATGGTCTAGAATCTCTGTTTAGCTTCAGATTACAAACTCCAAGTGCATCTGTTTGAACTATTGCAGTTTGGATTGGCTAATGGATGCAGATTATTTCCCTATAAATTTATAATGAAGTTGGACAACAAATGGAAACAATGAGGAGGAAATTCTTTAGTTTCCTGGCAGCACATTAACTTTACTGTATGAAATTATTACTACCATGAATGCATCACACATTCTTAGCAGCAAATAAGCAAGTAAGAAGGCAACATCCAGCATCTTTTCAGTCTTAAAGAATAAAATCATTTTGATTAATAAGAAAACACATAGGAAATCAACAAGTTAGACAAGGTTTAGCAATCTCACTGTGACTTCTGTAGTGCAACATTCACAGAACAACAGATACCTTAAATCGTAATTAATTCACTTGAAAAGAAAATGTGCATTTTAGAAAGAATTTTATTTTCCTCTCTTTTATGCTTCAACCTACTAGAAAATTGAAATCTCTATCTCTGGCAGTTCTGTGGCAGACTTCCACCATCATCTTAATGAAGAAGGAATTATTTTTGACAAAGTTCTGTTCTCCAAGTATCCCAAAATCGTCTAATTCATTTACATGAGGTAGAGGGGAAAAGAAAGAATGGAAGAAAGAGCAGTGAAGCATGAAAATATTACTCAAAAATTATATAGGAAAGTTTTCTATGGAGGAATGACATGAGTATTTTATAGCAGAAGAGTAGAAAAAATAGAAAATTACAATCCTTAAACTCAATGCTTGAAAAGTCACCAATTTATTCTTATATAGAACTATCTAATGAATAATAAGTGAATTTCAGCAGTTTTGAAAAACAAATGAGACTGAGAGGAAGCTGAAGGTATAAATTATTTCAAAGGAAATAAAGTTTTTACGAACTAGTAACTGGTATTATATCCTATCATGAGGCCTTTTTTTATTTCCCAAAAAAA
>JANRGV010000001.1:82636677-82648263 GCA_024734035.1 Alethe castanea | reverse complement strand
ATTTTTTTGTTTATTGATTATAATCTGTTATCTAATTTTTCTAACAGGTAGTATGCAAGATGTTATAGATTGTTCATAGACATCTTAATCTTCTAAATAATTTTTAATTTTTTATGTAACTGAACTCAATTTATCCACTTTAGGAAAAGTTTCCAGAAACTGCTTCCTATAGGAAAAACCCATCACTAACAACAAATCTCATAATACCTCTTCCTCCTCATTAACAGAGAGAGTTAGTCAGGAGCAAAGGAGAACAGATATACCCAACACTGAATTAAGAGCTTTTTATTTCAAAATGCAGTAAAATACAGTGTCACAGTTGAATTTTTGAATGCTATTTTTTTATTGTGCAGCCACGATAAAACGCTACCCAGCTCATTACCTGTGAGTATAATGGAAGAAGAAGAAGAACTTACTCTGCGTTAAGTGGTTTCGTTTGCGTCACAGGCCTGATGATCCCATTTGAAAATATGAAAAAGGAAATGAACAATGTAATGGGTTACCCAAGACACCTTTAATTTTACTTCAAGGCTAGATGTTTTGAGGATCAGGTGTCTTGTGTGTCATCCAACTGTGCTTTACAATTTGTTCATTTGGCATACAAAGAGAAATTGAGGATTTAGTTTACATTAATAAATCCACCTCTGTATTTCATTATTTCAAGTTTAAAAAACGGCTACTGAAGATACAACAACCTGTGAAACTGTTTAGACAGCACTGGTTGAGCTTTGAAATTCTATTCATGAGCTCTCAAACTTTAAATTTGCCCTGTAACACATTGGTCCCTGTGAACTCACAAAAAATTGACATTTTGACAAATGTCAGCACAACATAACATGATAACCATGTTTAAGATCTGCAGCATGCAATGACACATGACATCTCATCATCCTAATTTCTTTATTTTTTCTCTTCCAGGTTGATGCAAATTAATTTTTTTTGTTTGCAAAGTATAAAAGTCTGTCTTAGATAATGTACCATGCTCAGTCTTGACTTCTTAGCCTACAGTCATTGTTTTGGATACCAGTTTTGAAGAATATTTAAGGAGCTAGCATTTTAAATTGTAGTTGATGTGAAATTTCATAGTGAAATTTCTTTGAAGACTAAAATCTCCCCTTTTATTTTGGGTTCCTAAGAGGTAGTGTGAACCCTACCTGAAGCTCTTAGGGATGTAGAATGCTGCATCTTGCAAGGTTTTAAGCAGTTTCTGTAGAGACAATGAATGTCTCTTATTCCCATGGAAGTCTTAGCTAGAAGGGATGTCAGTCCTACTCTGCATCAGGACCTTGCTCAAGCTATCAGATGTTGAGAGTTAGGTGAGATAACACAAAGAAATTAAATAAAGATGAAGTAGTGAACTTCCCAATTATTGTCAGCACCCATGGCATTTCTGTTAGTAACAAAATCAAATAAAAGTAGCAGGGGGCACTCACACTTTCACAGCTGAAAATCTTTGGTGTCTGGTATCTCCTGAGAGACAAAGCATCTGCATCAACAATCAGGATGGAAAGACTGAAAGTAAAGCAATATACTATTTCAATACAGTACCATGTGGAAGTGTCACCATATCCTTTCAAAATATAACTTTCTCCAATTGGTGTGAGTTACAGCTGCTTAGACACCAGATGTCCAGTCAGAGAGGTTAATTAGAAGCTTTTTCTGTCTCTGCAACCTCAGTAACTTGTTTTTTGGTAACAGATGAAAGGTAAAAATAATATATATTGCATTAAGGTTCTATCAGACAACTCAAAACTAGACAAATTTCTCTCTTCATTCCCCTACCTCCAGCCTAAGCACTTGACACTGTACAGAAAAGACATGGAGATTAAATTTTCAATGTTGAATTCTTGATTTGTAACTGCTGGAACAATTCTTAGGGATTGCAAGTTCATGGAGGGGTAATTAGGAAGAATGATGACAACTATGGGAACAAATTCAAAGAGTTACTCATACTCATGACTGTAATGATCTAGGAAACAAAAAATCCCATGGTCCCAGAAATGTAGTCCACTCACATGCAAACCTCCTGTAATATCTGTAATTGAGTTTCATCTTACATATCTAAATCTTTATTAAAACCCTGAGAAAATGGGATCTGAATCTACACTGAAACCCACTATTTAAAATAATTAATAAAATAATTATAATTCTAAAATAAAATACAAGGTGTTAATTCTTTCACATTACTTCATAATGCATCATGAAGATCGTGGTGGGTAATGATTTACTAAGATCATCCAATAAACAAAATTATTGGGCATTCATAGCATTCAGCACAACACTGCATATCCTAAACAAATCTGGACTGTGTTGAATTCAATGCTGTTGACCAAAAGGTCAAACCTTCATTCATGCTTTTACACCCTCTGCTTCTAATCAAGGACACAAATTGAGCAGGATACTGGGTCTATTTTAGAAATTAAATACTTCAGTCCATTTCAAACAGGTAAAACCATATCTCTCTTGTGAGAAAAAAAGCAGAACAGTCTTTACCACTCAAATTTTCCATTTCTTCAATTGTCCGTTTAATTAGTAGAAGAAAATTACTCCTTTTAATTTCACTTTCTCAGAAAATAAACAAACAAACAAACAAAACTAACAGAAGCTGTTGCAGTATTTGTTTTTGAAAAAATCAGAAAAGTTGTAAAAACATACACAAAGACATGCTATTTCTATTGCAACAACTTGTGTTTCAGGGTGATTAATCCCTTTGTAAAAATCAAACCAACCAGTCTAGATACACGTTTTGCACGTATTTTTCCTTAATATAGAAGAATGTAATTTTACCTCACTCATAGATTAATTAGATGTGTTATATTCAGCTGTATTTGGATTAGTTACCTGGCTCATATTCTCCTTTTGCAGAATAGAATCTTCTAATATTCTACTATATAGTTAATGCTTGCATGAAACATTGCTCCTTATTTAAAATGAAGAAATACAAAACTACATAGGATGAATTTATAACTACAATTCTTTTTAATGTGATACTTAAATTAATTCATAAATTGTTTCAGGCATTTCATAAGTTTAAAAATCAATTTCCAATAGCTTTTTCTTAAGGAGGATCCAGAGGAAAAACAACAAATAATCAGATCTTTAATATATGTTAGTAACTAGATTACTATTATTTTTTTCATACTTAGAAATATCACCATATATTCACAATCTTTGTATTACCAGGTACTGGAAAGTCATCAAAATTGTATATAATATGCTACTTCAGACAAAGCAGATATATTATTTATTATTCACTCTAACAGCCCCGGGCTGTGGTTTGACATTTCAAAATATTTAGCTATGGTAATGACATGGGATATTTCTATTCATTCTTCACTGAGACTGATCTAAAAATAAGTTAATCCGTTCAACATACAAACTTTTCCTAGTGGCCAAAACTTTTAACAACCATAGCCTTGTTCTTTAACAAACCTTTAATAGGTGAGGAAATAAATAAGAAAATACAGCAGCAGAATGTGCCAGCATGCAAGACATGTCCTACTGCAGAATGGGCAGCAGTGACTGCTTTTCATAGGTGTGCTGTGCATAAACACACAAACACATTTTCTTAGGTGTTCTGTGCATAAACACACAAACCCAAATGGCCCACTTGAGACAACAGGTATGTGTGCAGAAAGGTGAATAAGGAGAAGGAAAGAGAGAGGTGACATCAGACATTTTCACAAGCAGAAATTTTACTTAAGCTAATGCTGCACTAATATGAAGGTTTATATTGTTTTGAGTTTTTTTCATCATGACAAGTGAAATGGGATTTCTGGAGGGAAAATGTAAATGCTTTACAGATGTCTAAGGTGAAAATAGCAGGCGGATGCTGTATTTTTCAGTGGTAGAGGAAGGCATAATGGGAAACAGATCATCACAGCAATGGAAGTTGAATTCATGTCTGTTGGCAAGATTGTCCTGAGTTTTGCAGCAGAAGGAGAGCAGACCATGTACAAAGCCACTTTGGAAATGTCAAAGGGGTCAGAAGAAATTTGCAACAAAGCAGGAACTGCAAATATTACTCCATACTAAAAATACAAAAATTAGATTCTGAAGGGCAACCAAGCGAGGATCCCAAAGACTGAGCAACTGAGAAAATGCAGCTCATTGGTCTTTAATGATTGGATTGAATACCGAATCTGGACCTCAGCTAAAAAGACATCATTCATGTCCATGGCTAAGTTGTTTTCTTTTTTAAAAAAAAGGATTAAGATTTGTAACTAAGGCAATTTTATTCAGGAGCTATAATTAAATTCCTATTATTGTTTTTCCAGAATCAGATATTGCCACTTTACATTCTGTTGTTATTTTCAAGTTTTGAAATTACATAGGTGATCAGCTAATTAACTGCAGAGATAACAAGCAGTTAGCAAATCCAGTGCAATATATTTACACACTGGATTTAACATCAAATTCATGGCGAGTGCGATTTGTGCGTCATTCACGCACCACTGAGTTCCTTTGCATTTATATAGCAGTTGGTTCACTGCTCACACTGTGTCCAGAGCTTCCCTGACTATGAGGAGGTCGCTGTCTCTTAGATTAATGCTCCATTTCTCAGGGTTGTCTTTCTGTAAATACACCCTTGGTATTCCAAAGATCTCTGTAAACTCTCTTAATGCTGATGTCTATCTGTGACTTTGAAACAATTTCTTAGAATAATATGGTTGGGAATTTGCAGATACAAATTCCTACTGCCTGAACTGCACTGTGCATGTTTTCAGAATAGTCTTCTGTACTCATATTTTTGGTCCTCTTGGATCTGGCACAGTGCTCAGATACCACAGTTAACAGTATTGTTCAGGCAGCCATGCCAGGTTTTTTTAGGGTTCATTTTAAGTCTTGGAACACTTAGGTGACAAAACAGTTTAGTTTTCCATTTCAATCCTAATGCTTGCAATACCTGTATGTAAAAAAAAACAGTTCTGAAAAATACATAAATAGAAAAAAAAATCAGCACTGAAACTACTGAAACTGAATTTTACCTTGACTTATTTTTTTAAGTGCAAAAAGCAGAATATTAGAATGGTTGTAAGAAATATCTCAACAACAATTTCATGTTATTATTGTTTTATGACTCAATTTAAAGCAGGTGTATTTGAGGGGATATTTGGGTTTTAATTTTGCTTCCAGAATCTCAGGCACTGTATTTCATAATAGCATTTTATGCTGCATTAACAGAGTTTTATGCTGTGTTAACACCATTTTATAGCATAATGGAAAACAAATGGGTACAAAAGACATGTAAAATGGAAAATAAACTATAAAAGTTGCTTTTTTTTGCTAGTTCCTGTTCTGTACACTGATAACATTATCAAAAAAAAACCCAACAATGGGTTTTCAACTATCCTCTACTTCAACTTAATTTTGAAATGAGCATTTACTGAATCATATATCTTCATGTAATGGTAAAGAGACAGACTGGGATCCCTATTTTGGAGCTGAAAGCTTTCCAGCATGAGCATTTAAGTTTTATAAATTTAATTTGGCTTGATTCTCTGTACAAAGTATGATATATTATAAAAGGAAACCATCAAAAGTTCAAGAAAAAGGAAGAAAAGAAGAGGTAAAAATTTTTGGCCAGTAAAGAGGTTTAAAAAAAAAAAAAAAAAAAGGAAAATATTACTCTTTAGCAATTAAAATTAAACAGGCTTCTTGTTCTGCTCTCTGATTTTATTGACCTTTTCCTCAAAATGAGTGTGTTCTCAGCTGGAATCATGTACAGCTTTAGACTTTTTTATTAAGAAAAATTCAGTGAAAAACTGTAAGAGTACTCAAAGAATAGGAAAAAATGCTGGCAAAATGGAAGATATATTTGTACTGTTTCAACTTGGAAAGAGAGGAAAGCAAATACAAGTCTTTAAATGCCAGACACAGGAACAGCAATGAAATGAAATCATCTGGTATCTAGGTACATAGTAAATAGGGCAAGAATAAAAAGGTAATAATGCAGAAACAAAATTTAAATCATATATTAAAAAAAACCCTACTAATTGAAAAATCTCTAAGAAATTGAATAGTTTGAAAACATCATTAACTTCATCCTAGGATCTTTAAGAAGTTCATGAAACACGCTGGGAATAAGTGTAGCTGCACTTTGCTATGATTAATTTGATTTTGCTTCCTATGGAGAATAAACAGAACTTGGTGTTGAACTTTGAACATCTTTCTTCTGCTAGGTTACACTTCAATTAAATTAGTTCCTTGATTCACCTCACTATGCAGCTATAGGGAATAGAACAGAGTACAATGGAACTGATATCTGAACCTGGTATCTTAGGCTGATTGAGCAGAACTGTGGGAGAGACAGACACAGATAAATGTTCCCTGGGCAAGAAGTGACCAAGAAACATGCTGTGAAACTCTGTGATAAGAGAAGGTTACCAGGTGATGTGATGCCATGAAGAATGTGTCACCAGCAGGAAACTGTTACCAAAACCAGAACTCTATGTAAGTGCCATACAAGTAAAACCCTATATAAATGCCTTGTATACTCAATAAAATTGGCTTCTGATCCAAACTAGGATGTCCCTGTCTCTCCATCACGGATAACACAACCATTCAAATACTCTTGCTGGGGTAGCACAGAGACAGAAACTGGTTTCTGGAAGCAGGGAATTAAAATGGATCAATTTGGAAGTGAATACAGTAGTAATCTAATCCAACCTCCCTGCTCAACAAGGGTCATCTTAAGAGCACATAGCACAGGATTGCCAAGTGGAATTGCTTCCTTTGATGCATCTGCTTGGCATATGCAAATGAAAGATAATTATAGAAGTATGCCTTCTTCTTGTATTATACTGTGGTCTATTTGAAAATACTTTTTTTGTTGACAACAGTAACAAGATGGTCTTGAACTATGTTTGAAATTCCTAGGTACATACTAGGTTGAATAAGAAAATAAAAAGTTACATTAAAGTGATTGAATGTCTAAACATCCTGGGGACATGTTAGAACTCTTTAAATTTCACACACTCAGGAAATTTTACTGGTTTCACAGAATAAACAATTAATACAAATGCCATTTGTCAGATTTCTAAACACGATATTTGGCAAAAAGACCAGGAGCACTTAATTCCACTTATTTAATGTTATGAATGTTATCAAAGAAAATCCTGGTTAGAGGCAAAGCAAAGAATCAACTTGTATATACACATCTATCAGAAGTTTTCAATGAGAACAATGTTTAAACAGTGTTTACTGAGGGCAAAAGGCAGGAGTGAGACAAATTTATGGGATTTAATTACATTTTTTCCTCTTATATTCCTAAAAGAGGTGATTTCCAACATTTAATTCTGCTGTTCCATCTCAACTAGCTCTCAGTGACTAATCTTTTCTCACCAGCAGCTGTCAAGACTTCAGATTTTTGAGGGGTCTCCTGAAGTGTTTGGCATATATACCTACCATTTTCTTCAGGTCTTTCTCAAAATCTATTCCTACAAATCAATTTATTCCACTTAGTTATCACCTTTCTTCTCGTGGTTTTAATGCCTTCTACACATCTAAATATTCACGTTTTCACTTAATTTTATTTTACATATGATAGGCAAGACAAAATGTCTTATTTTTTCGTTTGGCTCTTTCCGACTAACAAATCCCACTCTATCATTTTTACTCTGCTATCATCCATGTAGGTGGGAACTGTCCATGGACTTTAAGGATTTCTGAAACAGGTAAAGTAATTTTTATATGTCAGAAGAAAAAAACTGGTTAGTATCTGAAAATATATGAATATAAGTCACAAAAATCAGCTACTCTACTCATGTAGGAAATATATTACCATTTGATTAAAAGAAGAAAAGAAAAAAGCCATGGGAACGCCTTTTAGGATTCTATATTAACCATTCATGTGCACAATAACAAAAACTAAAGAGCATTTCAAGTTTTCCAGGGTCTTTGTTTCCTAGTTTTCAAATTCAGTGTAAGACAAGTAATAGGAAAGAACTCAAAGCTAAAAGGACAAAGATCTGAAAAAGTACAGTGTTCTTATAAGTCTCCAAAGACAATTTGAAAAACAGTTATACATGATAGCTGATAATTTACAGTCTGGTGAGAATTTCGGATATTATAAGCATTATTAAAAACATAAGTTATTTCAACAGAGAAAAAAACAAAAAAGAAGAAACTAAAGGTTTCCAATGCAAATGTAAAATTACTAGGCTTGTGAAAGAATTTCATGTGACAGAAATGAAGAGATCTGCTCTGTAAATTTAGAAGATAAAACTAAATGAATGTATACAACTTAAAATACGATATAGTGAGAATAAATTAGACACTTCTGCATTTCTGCAGTACAAAATCATTGGAATATTCAACAAAACTTAAGCCAGAAAAGTCAGAATATATAAATGGAAATATTTTTGTGCTATGTTAAATTACTCTATGAAATGTGATGAAATAATTGTTAGTCAAGAGTAAAATAGATTTTAAAAAACACATCAAATGCATCTATAAATTAAAACGGAACACCTAAAATTACCAAAGATCATCAATAATTAAAAAGATAGTAAACCATTAAATAATTGGTTCTGTAGATTGCTACCTCTCCTCTGATCCTCCTCTTTATTTTGCTATGAATGTAGGAACACATTCTCTTACATCATATATATGTAGTAAATGCCATGGTTTAGCACAGAAGTACTGGATAAATTTAGCTTAAATATATCAAAATGCACACACTGTTGATAAAATTTTTCCAGTCCTTAACAAAACCCCAATCAATGGGATTTAAAGAGGTTCAGCATACATTTAGTAGATGTACGCAAATTCCTGTCAACACCTCACAAGCTAGTTGTGTAAATAAGAAAGAGTTTAGAAATTGCTACCCTTGTCTTTCAGAAATACACACTCCTCAACATCCCACAACAGAAAAAAAAACCAAATCCACAGACCTTTTCTTCCACTTTCTCCTCAGGTGGATACTAAAAGAGAACAACATGGCATAGTTACAAACATATTTATTAATCCTATTTTGGCAAAATCTTTTAAAATGTTTTATTCAATGCCTTTGGGTGCCTAAATCTGCCAAGAAGGAAGTCTAATAAATGTCTCTAGATCAGTAACACTGATTGCCATTACCTAGAAATCAGGAACAAACCATAAAACAAACATCTGAAAATAATCTCAATGAAAAACTATGAGTGCCTAAGCAGCAATTTTTATGGCAGTAAAATCCCTATAAACTTAGATGCTATCCATGTGCAGTAATTAAATAATTACATTCTGTTATTATTACTACAACTCAATCTTTGAAAATTATTTTTCATTTTACTTTCAAATCAAATAGATTATTTTGGTAGGCATGTTAAGAAATATTAGAAAGATTGATTTACTGTCTTTACAATTTTTTTGATCAAAAAATTTGATCACATTACTGAAAATATTAAAATTCTTACAGGACACACTTAAGGCAAAAAAAATCATTCAACATTAAAAAAAAGTTTAACAACTTTAATAATCATCCATACTAAATTAGTAATAAATATAGTTGAACAAATAGAAGACATCATTTACCGATCTAATTTAAAATTCTGTTGCTATTCATGGAATGTCTGCGAAAAGTTTATAGGATTATTTAATGTACATTATCATTATCTGAATTTAGTCAATGACACTTAAAGGTAGTCTTTTGAATCTGAAGATTGTCATCAGATTATGATTAGGAACAGGTATTTTTGAAAATTATTATTAGCTATTATTGTTCAAGTGGTAATTAGTCATCCCTTGCATTTGCATTAATTTTATTTTTGGACAAATCACACTATGTGACACAGCTCCTGATAGAACTGTTATTTTTTTCCTAGAATCTGTGTTCCAATATGAGTCTCATGAAACTAGAAAGTTCTATGGATATACTTTATTAAGGCTTACCTTATTTCTAGAAAGCAATTTAAAAGTCCCACACAATTATTTTAAAAACTCAGGTGAATCTGAGGAGTTCTGCCTTTCCTTTTATTACTTAGCCTCTTGTCATGTCCAAGGCAGAGCTCTGCCCTCTGTGGCTGAACTCTACCTGTTGGTGAGGCACAGAGACTTCCTTACTTTACCTGTTGGATCCTTGTTTACTGCACCTTTTTTCTTGCCCTTTATTTCATATGCATACTGCCCTTTGTGTATGATCTGTCTCACTCGCAAGTTTTTGACAGCTCATTCTGTGCTACATGGCTTGCTTTAACACATAGATTTTGGCTACCACTGTTTCAGTTCTTAAAGACTGTAATTCATATTGACCTAAAGGCCTGTTAATCTCCAGGAGAAACATCATTTGAGGCTTCACACTGAATGTCAATGCATCTTTGCAACACTGTAAATATTTTTTCTGTTAGCTGCCCAAGGGCACTGCTTGCATTAGTGTTTAAGCTCAGCACATACCTCAAGAGAACATGAAGAAGGGCCTACATGCAGGATGAAAAGTTTGCAGTGTGTCAATTATACTATTTTATTTAGGTAAATGATATAACTTCAGAGAACGGACATTGATTTACACTCATTTTATTAAAAAAAATAAACAACTGTTTCCAAATATGCATGAGTGACTCAAGAATAGATACTGTAAAGCTATGGTTCCATGTCATTGGGAATTCTCATTTTCTCCCAGAGCAATATCATTGGTAAGGTTATATGCTTCTAACATTATCCATAAAATGTTATCAGTCTCCTGAAATTTGGTCCAAATTTGATGGAATTACATATGTCTGCTGGGAACTGCTGTTCTAACACAAGGGAACTTTCAACATGGGTATTGGGACAGGCCCACATGAAGCCTGGAACCAACCCAAACAACAGTATATTTACAAGGCATATTTCTATGAACTACTGTCTTCTATGTAAACAAGAGGCACAACAAAACCCATATTATCTGTTAAATGTTTACTTCGATATATGTATTAACATATCATGCTGTTATGGTAATATATCTTAATAGATCTGTAGATATATACGGAAAAAAATTCATATATAAAATTTCTTGTCAGCATGGAACATATATTTATGTATTTATACAGAACGTATAGTGTATGTAAGTGTAAATACAGGTAAATTTAAAAAAGCAAAATCAAGAGTTCTGTTGAACATGCCTCCTAGAAAGATGACAAGAAAACAAATCTGTAAAAGGTGTTAATGATATTATCTTAAGCACAGTGTCATAAGACTGAGGAATTCATAGACAGTAGGTCCACATCCTTGGTTTCTTCTAGTGTTCTTTATCTTTGTAGCTGAGACATAGTGTAATATATGCTTACTCACTTTTCCTGGAGCAGAAAGAAAGCCAAATACAAAAAAACCATAAAAGACTGGAAGGCATATTAAGCAAGCTGCAGACAAAACAAAACTGGAAGGAGCTGTTGACTACCAGAGGGCAGACAGGCCCTTCAGATAGACCTCAATAAATTAGAGGGCTGGGCAATTACCAACCCTATAAAGTTCAACAAGGGAAAGTATTGGATTCTGTGCCTGAGATGGGGCAATTGTGGATGTATGGACAGACTGGGGAAGGAGATGCTGGGAGGCAGTGCCATGGAAAGGGACCTGGGGGTCCTGGTCCATGGCAAGTTGACCATGAGCCAGCAGTGCCCTGGCAGCCAG
>JANRGV010000001.1:82609460-82630168 GCA_024734035.1 Alethe castanea | reverse complement strand
CTTCCCTGAAACTTCCCTGAAACTTCCCTGAAACTTCCCTGAAACTTCCCTGAAACTTCCTTGAAACTTCCCTGAAACTTCCCTTCCCTGAAACTTCCCTTCCCTGAAACTTCCCTGAAACTTTCCTTCCCTTCTCTCTCTTTTTTTTTAAATCTCCTATCATCATGTTCTCAGCCTCCATTTTAGATAACCAGCTCCTCCCTATCCCAACAGAACCACAAAATACACATCATATTGTTTGATTTCCCAAAACACCAAAAGAAACCTTACACCCTTCTATGAGGTATTTTTATCATCACCTTTTTTTCTATCTTTTTTTTTTAATATCAACAAAGATAAGAAACATGTGGTACCAAATCCCCCCACACAATTATCTCCCTATTTATGAAGGTTGTAAAGAAGAGAATACCACTGCTAAGAGGAAATACCTTTTAGTGTTTTTGTTATGCAACTTTTTGACTTACATTAGACCTAAATTGTCTCTGAAATACCAAATGCTTTCTTGATTGGAAGGGTCACAGAGAAGCATGATGTGAATTACTAATACTTTGCTATGATAAAGGTCAAATAAAAGTCTTCTTACAGAGCTTATTTATCAGATCCTTTTTTTTACATTCTTCAGGGCAGATCTCAGCTGGAGTAAGCTGCCCTAACTCCAGGAGCCCTGATAATTTATCCTAAACTGAGTAGTTGACCTTCAGTTTCTAAACACCAGGCTTTCCAAAATGGAAATACAGAGATAACAATTATATTAAAGAACAGAGGTAGTTGACAGAGAGGGTGTCTGATGTGACATTTCCACACTGTTACATTAAATTTGCAGTGGAAATAAAGCAGAATAGCAGCTCTTACTACCTTAGGCTCTATATCCACTAATGTTATGCACCCCCTGCAAGCAGAGATAACACCTTTTTGCTCTCTGTCAAAATTATTCAAAAAGGGAAAAAATTGTCTGTAGCTGCAGAGACTTGTTTGGTCTACTTCCATAAGCACGTCCCACAGAGAATCAAAAGAACTGTGGGACTGCATCATTAAACACTCTGCCCTCTTCCCACACACTCTCAGTTTTTCTAATATCTCTGAGAACACATGCTTTGGAGGAGCTCTCCAGTTTAAGCTGTGGCTCCTAACCAATAAAAATGCATCACGCAGAAGAAATTCAGGAGAACTGAAAACGGGGGAAAGATAATTTGAACATTTTAGATAATTTCAATTTTTTGTTTTAATCTATTAAGACAGAACATTTTAATTTAAAAAGAAATGTGAAACCTAAAGGGACGGGGAAATTAAAGGTATTTGTGACTTCTCATGTTCTGGCTCATTTTATATACTATTTAATCAGTTACAACAGCAAAAAAGTACCAATGTTTGAAAAGTTTGCTGTGCTATGTCAAATTATTATGATTACCTTATCTTGTTACATCACATAAAAGATATGTCACTATGAGAGTATATGCAACACTAGATGAAAACTACTGTTCTTTTCCTCAGAAGAAAGATAATATTTATGCTCTAATGTTATAGACATATTCAGCTCAGAAGAGTTTGTAGATAAAAACAAGTCAGTAGCTTTTTAATGCAAAGTGGGAGAAAAAAAATAGACATGCTGCAACATGCGACTTCACAGGGAATGGCCTTCCACAGAGAAAATTGCAGATCACCTTATTTTTACCTTTTCCAGATTATCTATTTAGAGGATTACTTGCCCTATGTACTAGATATTTTTCCTTCAACTGAGTGCACGAGTTTGCAGAGTAAATGTTACAGTAAAAACAGGATGGTGCAGCTCCATTTTTCTTAGAATTATTAAAAATTTTGAAGTGAGTAGAAAGAGCAACCTCTGAGAGAGAACACAGTCATTTGCTCTGGTCTATATCCTGTTGTCCTTGATCCTGAAAGGGCTCATTCAGATTTTTGTTATGTTTCTATTCAAAATTAAAATAAAAAAGATAATATGATGTATGTGATAGTAACCAAAGGATAAGAATTAAAAGTGAAGCATGGATTTTCCTGATATTTTTATTTTATTAGGCTGGCTAATGACTTCATCAAATGAAATATTGACTTTTCTGATGACAAACCCAAGCAGAATCCTATCTGAATTCAGCTTAACTGAATTGCTATTTATCTAGCATTAAGGAAAAAAAAATGGCAAAAAAGGTTCTCCAGTTTAACGTACCATAGCCTATGAAGTTATTTGTGAGCTTGGCTGTACATTAGGGATCCCTTGTGAGAGACAGACTGCTGCCAAAAAAAAAGATAACAAATATTCAATTGGCTATTTTTTCTAGTACATCTACCACTTTTTCTTTGAGTTCTACACAAGGAGAAATGACAACTCAAACATTTTTGGGCAGAGTACATCAGTGGAAAATATTCTCAAAGAATATTTTTACGTATGTTATTGATGTGTCTCTTATATGCACAGACTTATTTTAAGGAATGATGCATGAAATGTACTGTATACAGTGTAGGCTCCCAGGGTATCCTACGAGGGGAAAACACCTCTTCTCCTTAGGATTTCTAGCATTTTGGAACATTTCGGAACATTTCAGGCATCTCAACTTGGAGACATAGAAATATAATCAAATGCAAAGTCTGAATAATTAAACTGGCTAGGCTGACATTGACCTTCCACTATCATAAACCATAGCAATTAATAAAAGCAATATTTCATACATATTCATTATTTCGTTTCATGTCCAGAAGCCAAATTCAATTTCTTATTGCCTATGAAAAGACAAAAGATTACAACTAAACTCCTAGTTATCCAATAAAAAAATAACTGATGGTTGCAAACTGTCTGATAATTAAACACAAAGCATAAGAGATGCAGGGACAATACATATACAAAATGGACTGTGTTAATTAATGAGTTTAGCTTTAGTTATTCATGGAAATACCTCAAAGCATATTCAGTAGTGATTTGCAGCACATTTTACAAAATAAGAAATTTGTATGCAACTGTGATACAAAGTTCATGAGGGCCAATACAGTTAAAACATATTCTGTGTAATGATGACGGAATCATATTTCTCCTCACTCAGCATTAGATGTGAAAACCCCCTAAAATAAATTTAGAATTTTAGTTGAGAGCACAATTTTAAGTTGTGGCATTTGTCAGGTTTATATAAATGCACATTTTTTTCATTTTTTTCATTTTTTTCCAAAAATGTAGAAACAAATTTTGACCATCTGAATCAGGCCTGGTTTGGGAATGGGAAACAAAAGAAAAACAAAACAAAAAAACAGCTCACAGTCTCACAGAGTTGTTTAGGTTAGATGTGACTGCTTGAGATGATATAGAACAGCTTAATATTAGAATATTATTGTTTAATCCTGGAGAGATATTTTTAATTGGGGTCATCACAGTAGCTGCTTCACACAGGCTGAATTGTGTACTGTTGCTTTTAGATTAATATTAGGCTTTTTCATGTTTTGTATAAGACTATAAAAAATTGTAGCACAAAGGTATGAGAAATATAATTTCTTTAGAAGACAAAGAGATGAAATAAATGTTTATAACAATCTGTAATTTCCATCATAATCTGTTTTTTAACTCAGTTTATCAAGAGTTGTAATAATAGATACAAAAGCAAACCAGGAGGGTAGAAAACAATTTTCTCTTTTGAAGAAGAGCTCCCAAGTTTACCTGTCCAGTGGCCAACATTACAAAAGAAGTCATGTTCTTAAACTTCAAATTTGGCTGCATCTTCATTTCAATTGTAAAACTTATCCATTTCTGTGGTCAAAAATTTATTGAAATGATTGCCCATGAGCTTCCATTAGTTTATTTTCTATTATATAATGGCAAACTCACCTAACAGCATCTGTGGAAAAACTTGTTCTTTCAGGAGAAATATGCGCACAACAGCATGTCATCAGGTGACACTTCAAAGAGGAAGACTTCCTTTATTTCCTGAATTTAACAAAATTACTTCCTACGTCTATACTCCAGAAATCTGATTATAAACTAAAATATATCTCTTTATAAAAACTTTCTTCTTACCTTAATCTCTCAGAAGATTTTTTCTCAGAAGACCTACCGCGACTTTGGTTTGTGGTTTGCAGGTTTTTTAAGTTCTCCCTCGCAGTCCATTCAGATTTCTTATTCTGCAGTATTTTTGATCTAAAAAGCTGATAAGTCTGAAACCAAGTACAGTCAAGGAATAACAGTGCTTTTTGTCACTTATGACTGACTGTATCTACATGAAACTGCTGCTTTTTTTACAAGATTATTTATGTTGAATTCCTATTTGGACGCATAAATACTGACAGCTAGTAAAATGTTCCTTAAAAATCCACTCATCCTTCTTAACTCCCAACTTCTTTTTGGTTTGCCATTATGGTTCTCAAGGCTCCTACTGGATGGCAAAAAAAAAGTAAATGTAATACCCACAGTTGTTCTACATTGATCTTAATATAAGTTCCTTGTTACCTAACAGTCCATCTTCTATCTGGGCTTTTAAATAGCTTTCCCTTAATTCTAAAAGAAAATAATTTTCCATGATGGGTAAAAACTGTGTAAGTTGAAAAAGAGTACCTAGTTTTATTTTTTATGAGGGTATTTTTAGTGTTTACTAATGGCAGTTAGGACATTATTATTGGTGGAAATTATTTTAAAATCACCTTTTTCATACCTTCTACCCTGCAAAACCAAAGTAAAAGTAAATGTTAATACTCCTTTTCCCACATTCTTTTTTCATACTAAGCTTTGTATATTATCTAGAATTTTCTATCCAAATTCACCTCAAACAGTCTTCTCATAAGACTTTCTAATCAGTAAAATTTAAAAGGATTTAAGTATTCTGTGTCCATGAGAGGACTACCCTTAAGAGAGTCTCAAAGTTTTTTTTTAAAAAAAAAAGTTTGAGAAAATATTTAGTAACATTTGCATATTATGTACAGAATTCCTAAAAAATACCACATTTTGAATCCTATGCAGGGTCCAGATGAGTAGAAGACAGAATAGCCTCTGAAACTAGCAATTTTACTGACAGCACTTTAGACAAGAAGTAAGCTCAGAAAATATTTATTACATTTTCATTCTAAAAACTGAAAATCGTCTCAAGTAAACCATGACAGTGACTTATCATACAGTGTGTAAATTCAGCTGAAAAACCTCTTAGGAGCAATAAATTTAAATGCATTTCATTTGCTTGTCTGAATTTCAGAAATCTCTTTGTCATTGAAGTTAAGCAGAAAAAACAAAAAATATATTTTGTATCATCAGTATCTCTTACCAAATGTTTTCTTTCTCTTATTCTGTCTCTCCAGGTAATAATTTGAAAGCTAACAGTTCGTTTGTTGGGCTGTTGCTTTGTGGCCCTTTCTATCACAATAATTAGTGGAAACAACCTCAGTAAATTAGCTGATAGCTCTAAAACAATCAAAGTCATTTAAAATAATAACCACCTTTACTCTTATTTTGACTGTTTTTTCTCATTTTAACTTAATATATTTTACATTTTGAAGGATATAAAAGGGGAAGATTTTTCAAAACATCATGAGCAGTTGAAATACTGTAGGATGAATTAAAAACCCAAGATGTTTTCAAAATGGAACATCTGGTAACATTTTTGAGTCATTTTTTCCCGTCGTAATTTTTGAATGGATAATTTCTTAAAAATTAAAATTTATAATCACTGATAAGGATATTTATATACCATCGCAGAATTTTTGCATTTGAAATATTGCATAGAATAAGTAAAATAGAATATATATCATAAAAAAGAGTACTTGAATTTGCATTTAAAATTTATCAAAGTATTTTCAGTAATATTTATTATGCTCAATGGCAATTTTGTACTTTCGTAATGGAATGTTTGGAGTATGAGGTAAATTGGAGTCACTGTGACAGAGACCTGGTACAAACCCTACAACAAAAGAGTATGACAATTAAATGTACATTACACAAATACTAAGACTACATTTCAACTTCAAATTCCTTTTTGACTTACATTTGCATATGGTTTTTATATGTTTATACAATATTACAGTATCATTGGACTACTTTGGGGTTTGGGCCTCCAAATTACACCAAGATGATTTTCAAAGATATTTACATTCCATAGGTACATTCCCATAACATAGGATTTATTGGTGAAACAGAACTTTGCATTTTCCAAGTTAATACTTCCTGAGGTTTGGGGACCATTCTAGTCAATTTACCTAAAATTGATACGATGGCATTTCTATTTATTCACACTTTCTCTTGAAAATTTCCAGTTATTGTTGATTAAAATAAATAGTAGGAATAGATAGAAAAATATATTATTTCTATAAACTCTAAAGATAAACAGTAGCAACAAAGTATCTTTTAAAGCCATAGTTCTTCTGTCCACACTCATTGATTCATTACCCTTCATCATTATTATGTATCACAGGAGAGTTGCTGAAGGATCATGCTGGATTTCCAGGTACTTTACACTGAAGCCATATTAGAGACCACAGCATAAGGGGAACACTCAGTTAAGTAACCATCTTTTAATATTTCAGTCAATAAATGTGATTTTTTTTTTTAAGTCAAGAAATCAAAATAAGATAGATACACATTAGAAACTGCACAGATAAATGGCTACCTCAGGTCTGCTTATTAAAGTGGACTGAAAACTGGGAATGAGGAGGGCAAGTATGACAAGGTAGAAGAACAGAAACTGCAGATACCACATGCATGATTTTTTTTTTCTTTCATATATCTTAAACAATGTGATCCTTCTTTTTTTCAGCATAAAATACACTTGGATAACAAAAATTTTGACAAGAATACAAAGGATCCTTGAAGGATTCTGTATTTTTGATAGACTTCGGAAATACAGATATAAAGAACTACTGGAAGACAGTAAGCATAAGAAATTTTAAGTGCTCGGGGAGGACTATCACAATAATGCTCCTTTTTCCTGACCCAATCTTCTAGGCTAGGCCAAGAAGGCTTTCACCATGAAAATGATTGTTGAGTTCATTCGAGCACCTGCTGAGTTAAAGTCAGTCACTTGCTCTAGCACCAAAGGTGAGAGAGCTGTAACCTCTTAAAATTGGTTTGAGAAAAAGCAAACAACGCAGAAAATGGGAAGTTTTGTTCTCTTTTTAATTGTAGATCCAGCCAATCCTCAGAATTTTAATGAGATGATTTTTATGACCTTTAAGTGAAGCTGGGTTGTAAGATTTGAGCACTTGCAGTTCACATACTATTGTAGATATAATCCGAAGTGTAGCCTGTAAAAACCAGAGAAGAAAAAGCCAAATCAGAAGTCTCAGCTTTGAGCGTAAGGCTCAGAGTAAGGAAGGTTGTAAGTTAACCATACTAAGATATGAAAGAAAAGGTTTTTTCATACAAAAGAGACTGCCCCCATTGACATGCACATTATGCAAAACTGCCATTTCTGATGAGGGTGCTCATCAATAAAATATATTTCTATAAGCTTAAAGAAACTTAATATTCCAGGAAGGTCCACAATTTCATCACCCCAGAAACAAAGGTAAACAAAGTCCAACAAAAAAGCTGAGATGACCAGTGTAGAATCTGCACAAAAAAAAAAAAAAGAAAAAAAAAAAGAAAAAAAATTAAAAAGAAAAGATATATTATTTCTCTCCAAAAGCAAGGACTAGTGAGTGGAATTACTTCCACTTTAAGTATAGCATTTCTACAAAATTCTTTAGCCAAACTAATCCTGAAGACATGGGCTTACTACTTACAGTACTTTTTAAAGTCCTCATCATCCATCTGGAATTTTCTGTCAATTCTCTGCATCTTTCTTCAGTTTGGACCAGACCCTGATTTAATCTCTGTTCCAAAGGCAACAAGAATTCTCCAGTTTGGCTGCAGTAGAAAGAGTGTGGTGAGCAGGTGGAGGGGGGTGATCCTCCCCCTTTACTCAGCCCCTAGTGAAGCCAAATCTGCAGGGCCGTGTCCAGTTCTGGTCTCCTCAGTACAAGAAAGACAAGGAACTACTGAAGAGGGTCCAGTGGTGGTCACAGAGATGATTTGAGGTCTGGAGCATCGCTCTTAGGAGGAGAGAATGAAGGACCTGGGTCTGTGTAGGGAAGAGAAGACTCAGAAGGGATCTCATCAATGCATATAAATATCTCAAAAGCAGATGGTGCGAAGAGGAAGGTGACAGATTTTTTAATGATTTCCCGTGACAGAACAAGGAGCAGTGGCCATAAACTGAAGGACAAGATGTTCCATCTTAGTATGAAGAAGAACTTCTTTGCCATATTGACGGTGTAGAGCACTGGAACAGGCTGCCCAGGAAGGTTGTGGAACCTTCTCCCTCTCTGGAGACTTTCCAAACCCATCTCGACATATTCTTGTGTAACCTGTTCTGGGTTATTCTGCCTTAGCAAGGGAATTGGACTGGATGATCTTCAGAGATCCTTTTCAACATTAATGTTTCTGTGATTCTGTGAAAATGCTTCAGCAGAACATTTTTTGGAATGATTTTATTTTAATGCTATCACTTCAATTCTCATTACACAAAGAAACTAGACCTTAGAATCTTTCTGGCCTTTTATTTTTTTTTTCCATAATAAGTCATAGATACATAAATATAGTTATATTGAAATCCTTCTGTGATTTTGATTTGAACCTAGACATTGGGTTTTGCCCACAGTTATGTTCAAATATACTTTTATTCTAACTTCTTCCTTCTTCTTTGTGTTGCCATTGGGGGAAAGTGATAAGGTTGTACTTAAACCTGCTCAGGCTACCTTCTGAGCTGATTTTCTTCTTTTTTTCTTCTAGTTATCACAGGTTTTTCTGGGTAGCCTTATCTTTGAATTTTTTAGGTTGACTGTTTGAAGTACGAAATAACATGCTTATAATGTTCTATACTTTCTTGCCTTTCAGTTAGTGACATGAGTTCACAGTTTCATTATTAAAGCTATATGCTTTAGTTGGGAACTCCTGTTTTTAAAATTGTACAAAATTTCAAAACCAGGAAACAATAAGCAAGCCAGATGAAAACAACAAGCAATTTAAGTGATAAGAGGATTTATAAAATCAACTATAATTTCTCTATTTTAAATTGCAGAAACAGCTCATCAGACCAGTACTAAGCACCAAGCACAGTTTGCTAATAAGGGATTTTGTCTCTTGCAGAAGTATCCAAGAAAATACAGTGAAATTGAATCTCATTGGACTTGTTTAAAACTGTTGCTCTAGATGAAAGCTGTGTTGCACTTTCAGATGAACACAAAGCAGACAATACATGCTTATGAACCCAAACCCTAACAGAGACAATTAATTTACTTTTTTGGGGGGAGAGCAGTTTCCAGTTAATCAGCATTGGGTTTATAGGGCTATGAAATGAGATGGATTATATTGTTTGGAAAATTGTGGATTCTACCTGGATACATCTGCACAATATTCTAAAAGCAGGAAAAGGTCTCTTCTCAGGAAAGAACTAAAGGTAAAGGCTTCCTCATGCATACTTAGTAAATTGTGTGCCTTCACAGCCACAGAATTAGCATGACAATCAACGATCTCTGATCTGAATGATGCCAGAAAATGCCTTGTAGGATAAGAAAGATGTAGTCGGTGGTTAAGTTTCTCCTGGCATTGCCTTTTTGACACTTCCATAAGGTACCTTCTAAAACTAAAGACGTACATTGGCATGTAACTCTGAGACCAGTGCTGTGAGCCACAGAACCCGGAATTTTTAGATCAACCTGTGGAAACTCTCAGCAAGTTTTCACAATCTCTCACCCATATGTTCAGTACAACTGAGCTTTTACTGTATTATGTTGCTAATCATTGAAATGCACTTCATAAATGCCTTTGAAGTACCTTCACACAATAATTTGTTCTTGCCTACTGCTCTATTTGCTTTATTAATTATTGTGCTGACAAGCTGTCTGCTCAGTTCAATGGATCATCTTGGGAGGAGAGACAAATTTAGGAACACATCAGCAAATGTTTTAGACAGCCTTTAAGTATTAATTTTATTCTAAAAAATAAATATCTCTAAATATCTCTAAATATCTCTGAGAAAGTGGATTACTTCTAATTTTTAGGTAAGATACTTTCTTTAAAATGGCTGAGGGATTGATTTGTTTTGGTTTTGACTTGTCCATGAGCATGGTGTGAAATGACAGATAAATGCAAATTAAATCTCTGCATAATTAGGTGTGGGATATATAAAACTCAAAATAAAAGCGGCTTAAGTGACCTAAGGGTAAAAGTACTTTAAATAATCCAATATTTATTACTCCCCTTCTAATTGTTACATGGGACAGAAAAATTATGCTGTGTTATGCTGACATGTTGTCACACCTAGAAAGAGTGAATGTCAACCATCAGCCAATGTGATGACCTTTCAAAGTGGAAATGCAAACTTGGGTTAATCTAGGCTCAGATCCAGCAAATCCAATTTAATGAGTGTGATAATACTAGACCCAGCTAAAGTGAGTTGCTGACTAATTTCTTCCTGTGACTTACAATGGCTAAATAAAGCCACCACTAATAATTTAAATTGCTTTAAATTAAATGCAAACACAAGGAAGTAATCAAGTTACTATTTTGATAGAAATAAAAGATTGTCACAGATGTCAAACTCTTTTAAAGGTAAATGTTATGGAGATACAAGATATTCCCCTGAAATCATTCCTGAAAGGCGAGAACAATTCTCAATCCCTGTTTTTATAATACATAAACCTCATAGCAAACTAAATATCATATATTGTAAAAGCATGTTTCATGCTTGCGATACCTCATGGTATAAAATATATGAAGACTTTATGTTTCAGGAGATTATGGATATGAGAAAGGTTATCATTATTCAAAAAGTTTTGGGACAGGAGAACAAGTTCAGGTCTTCAGCCATATTACCATTGCTACCCTTAGCTTCCATGAACAGAAACCAAAACAGAAACACTTTGAGAAATTCATATGATTTTGAACAACAGAAAAGAAATTACTGCCATCAATGACTCTACTAACAAACTTTGTTGACAAGATAGTTCCATACATGCCTAGCACACTCTATAGCATACTGGCTCTGGTAAAAATTGTGACGATTAATTAGGTAGACAGACATGCTAGCTGGGATGATTAGTTTTAATTTAAACCATTGGCATTTATGCCATCAATGCCAACCTCTATTTTCAAGCACTCTAACTTTCACCTTAAATTTTTGTTGGCAAAAGCCTAGCATTAAACTTATCTCATGCATATGAAGCATAACTCTGATAATTTTCAGAGGACAAATATGACTAGTTCATGATTTCTGTAGTTAGAGGTAATGACTATGGGAATGCTTAAAGACACCCTTAGGTTTCTTGTTTCCTACATTCAGTTGTAAATTCCATATGCAAAACTGCAAAGGGGGAGATATATAGTACCCAAATGGAAGATGGAAAAATAACAGTTAGGGAAAAGGAAAAGTTTGACACCATTAATATGTTCAAATATGTAATGGGAGCCCAGGAATGCTGCAGAATCTCTGTCCTTCACTGTATCCAAACATGACTGAACACAGGTACTGAGCAAATTACTCTGACTGGGCTATTCTGAGCAGGAGCTTGGACTGAAGACCTCTAAGGGTCTTTCCCAACCACTGTATTCCTGTGGCTTTTTGAACGTCAGCCTCCCTGCCTTACCAAAATTGGAGCCACCCACAGCTTGTGGAACTTGGTCTTTGTTCTACCACCATCCACTTCCTTGCTTCATGGTGACTGGCTTATCTCTGACTCAAGGCACATCACCACAAGTCTCCCGTGTGTGCTTTGTCCTGCTGATCACAAGGCAGTGGCCCTCTCCCTTTCTATTCTTTACCTGCCCAAGCCTCACCCCTTTGTTTTTCTACCTCTTGGTTAGAACTGGTTAATAAACAATACTGCTTAATGTGAATTCGCAGCCTAAGAGTTAGCCAAAGTATTGTTTGGCTGTTGGGAAGGAAATGATCCATTGACTTTATCAGAACAAGGCTGCTTTGACATAATCCTCTGCACACTAAGTGCCTATAACTCATGTACTTGTGAACTGCAATCTTTATGCAAACATTTAAAAAATTAATTTTGCCTACTTCAAAGTCTCATTAGAAGCTCAAATTCCTCATAGCTCGAGATAAGGGGTAAACTAGCCTGAAGAAGTCCTAAAACTGGGTTTCTAGGTAAAAGAATACTAGAACACTAGAACTCTGATTCAGAAGATTTTTTTAAGAGACTAAAAACTTCTGCTCTGCTAAAATTATCTGCACAAAATTGTTCTTTGTGTGGCATTATGTACACAAATATTTCTTCCTATGAGCATTCCCAAACCACACATATTTATGCAATTCACTGTGCGTTTTGCCTTGCATAGGTGCTTATACCCAGAAAACAAGCACACCTGTAATTCTACTAGTGTCTCTAGGCAACATACAGCTGCAATAGAAAGCAATGTCTCTAAAAAGAAAACTATTTTCAACTATAATAGTCCCTACACCTGAAGGTAATTCTTTTAGACTTAAACAATTATATTGATTTCGCTGAGTATGGTGAAACTTTCTGATTCCACAGACAAAAACACTTCTTCTGAAAATAACATTTCCTACTCTTGTACAGTTTGCACTTCATCAGAGTAAAAGAGCAGTTTAGTCCAATTCCAGCTGAAGCAGTGAACCAATTATGGTAGCACATTATGAACTGACAAGTTCCTATAATAGCATTCCTAGCAGACAAAAAATAAGGAGATGAAATCCAAATTAGTCACAGCCTTAGGCTTTCCCTTCACAACTAAAAGGTTACTAATGGGGCAACCAAAGAATATTACCTGATCCATTTGTTTATTTGGTTTTGGTTTTTCTTCTTTTCAAATAGACTATCTTCATTAAAGGTAAAAAAAAAAAAAAAAAAGAAGGAAAGGAAAATACTTGAGGCTGAACCAAATTCACTTTACAAAGAAACATAGAAACACTTTCTTACATACAGATGGAATAAAATATTACTGTCTTTTTGAGATAAAAGGGAAAAAACACATTGGATCTTGATGGTCAATAAGTAAATTATAGACATGTATGCTTATAAACTGTCTCAGGTCAAAACAAGGCATCTATACCCCTCTTTTATATTTTTATGGAAGTTCGGACATTAAGTTCTATATCAATGGTTAAAAGATAAATGATTTTATTTTGCATATGAGTTTTTAAAATAGGTCTAAACAGTGATTCTAGACCTTGATGTATAGCAGACTTTCTCCCAGACACAAATCTCCTACACCAGATAGCTTGTTCCCACTGAAGTCAGCGAGGTTTCAGCAGTATGGCACAGCAATATCAGTGCTGCAGTGGGCTCCATAAATCTTATGACACTTCACTTGTGAGCTTTGCCATACGAGAAAACAGAGAGTGAAACTGTCTCCTTACATTAGTGTTACCATGATGGAAGCTAAATTTCTTTGCTCAGACTGTCCAGCAGCCATCAGTATGAGAGAACTATCACTGCAGCATCTTGTGGAGAGTGCCAAAGGTTTATCTCTCTTCAGCTGTGCTTTTGCTTGGCTATATTGCTTTCCCTGTTACAGTCCAATCACCCTGGCTGGACTGGACAATACTGTTCCCACTGTTCAAAGTCTCCTTGGCCCTGACAACTTTATTTCTGCTGGCACACATAGTGCTTGACTAGAAGTCTGGAATTCACCCTCAATTGCTGATATAATAGGTCCCCAGGAAACCTTCTTGCCTTAATTCTCCCATTCATAAAACTGGGATCAGTAGGGGATTTCAGATATGCCATTCTTGGAAACATGTTCTGCATGAAAACTGCTATTAAAGTAGAAGGCTGAAGATACATAGGGCACATGACTGAAAAGACAAAACTCTTTGAGAGATATTCATCACCAAAATGACCACGATAGAGAGGAAGACATCCAGATTTGAGAGCAACCAGAGAGCTTCCAAGAGGCTTTTGGCAAAATAAATCAGCATAAAGTATAAATGAGGCATGAAAATCTGTAGCTGTGTGTAGATACACTGGAGTGCAGACATGCCAATGACTGAGCATTGCCAGTTGCCTCCTCATCACACTGCAACCCAACAATGGGGTGCAAAGGACCCCTCCCAAGGGTTCTGCATCTGGCTTGGTGCTGGCAGCATGTGAGACCCCCATCCTGAGGTGCCTGGGGCTGTGGGGACTTCCTCACTGTTGTGTTTGTTGGCAGGCTCTAAAAAGCAGAGTGAAGAGCAGCTGGGCTGGAAAGATTACAGGGGCATGGAAATAAGATTATATGGGGTCACTATTCCTCCCTGAAAAGTGGAAAGAGGCTTGGAAGCCAAGCATACTAAATGTGGGAGAGAGGAAGGTAAAGTTTTTGGGGATTAGTTCTATAATAATGTTAAGAAATTCATTATCTTAACAGCTTCAAATGTCTAGTATAATGATTTATTTGTTTCAATACTAATGCTGAATGCATACTTCATTGAATGCCAGTTAATTACCAGTTTTAAATTAACCCGCATCTTGCTTCAATCCTAACTTGAATGACATAAAAGCAAATATTATTCTGATTTTATAGGTGAGGCAGAAGAAATGAGACCAGTAAGAGGAAAAGTGGCCAGAGATAGGCACAATACATAGAATAGGTAAACTGTAATTCAAAACCTCACCCTGTTTTCCATGTTTGTAGATAATATCAGTCAGGAGTAACTGAAGTAATTTAAATTAGTTTGTTCAATGTCACAGTATGGTTGAAAAATTCAAGATGTATTGACTCCACAGGTTTGGAAAGATCACCTCCATACACACATATATGTACACAGAATATTCCTTTACAAGAACAAAGAAAGAAAAAAAAAGGATTACTAACATGGGTCAAGACACTTGTCTCTAGACTTCAGCTACTCTTCCCCTCCCCATAAAAAGAAGCTGTAAAAGAAAACAGCCCAGAAACGTAATGAACTTGCAATAGACAAGAATTTTTGGAAGTCTTCAACTAATCATGCAAATAAGGTGGGGGTTTATTTTGTTTGGACTATTTTGTTGGTGTTGTTTTTTTGGGGTTTTTTTTGTTGTTTTTTTTGTTTTTTTGTTGTGAGCCAGAGAGAAGGCCTTCAACTTCTTCACTTAACCCTCTAATGACCAAATGAATGGATGTCATATGACAACAGCTAGCCTTAGAAAACTGGAGAATTTCAGAGGACCTCAAAACACAGATAACAGAGTATCTATCAAGAAACTTTCTCAACAAACTTGAGCAAGAAAATAGGGGATTGGAGACCTTTGGATCCAGCAGATCAAACTTCTAATTCATCAAATACCATGACCCAGAACAAAAATGTATATCAACTGTGATCTAGATAGGATCAGACACCAATATCTACATATGGGCACACAGTCATAAAATTTGCTACATATTTTTAATAATTTTAAATATATATTATAATGGATTTTTCCCACCCCTCCTATTTAAGCTTCAAAATGCAAAACACACTGTTTATCATTAAAATTATAGGCTACTGCTTCTCATCTGAATCTGTAGTGATGCTGTACTTCATGCACGTGGTGTAACCCTTCAGTGCTGTGCCAGGCCAGCAGTTATACTGGATGATCACTGAGGGTCTCCTCCTACTCAGCCTATTCTGTGATTCTGTGGTTCTGTGACAGTCAAATTTTTCAATGTTAAATTAGTCTTGCTAAAAACTGAGAGTTTACAAACATTTTGATAGAAAACACATTAACCTAAACTGTAATGTTGTCCAGCAGTATTAAAAAAATAAAATAGAATGGACTACAGCTCATAAAAAATAGGCTTTGAACTGGCCTGTAGACCATAAATTATCTACCCTTATTTTTGTTAACTCCCTTTCAAATCACAATTTTCTTGGCAATAAGCCTGACACCCACTCACCACTCCCTTTAAAGTACAAAACATTATCAGTTTTTTGAGAAATCACCAAACAGCCCATTTAATGTTTCTTTCAAATATGTGATTTGGTAACAGCTAACATATAAGAAACAAGACTGAAGTTTGATAACAACATGATGAAAGAGTAAATAGCCTGTGGGCACAGCAATAGAAAAATGATTTATATCTCAGCAATCCATGATGAAATAGGAAAAAAAATACACTGGAAGTCAGCATGTAACACTGTCTTGAATTGAAAAGAAACAGGATAAAGTCATTTACACTGGAATACATTGACTAAGTCTCTCTGTATCAGGTCAAGCCATCTCATTATGAAATGGAGTACATCAAAATTAAAGCATTAGAAAGTTTGATCGACTCAAATATCCAGCTAAGCTATTTGCCTCCCACAGTTTTTTCTCCCTACTAAATTTCTGAACATTTTATATCATTGTTCCTGTCCCTCAGCCTGCATAACCTGTTTCCTCACTGATCAGTACTGCCTACACTCAAGGTTTTGCAGCACCTGGCAGCCTCAAGATCAGACTTCTGAAACTCATCCAAAGGTCAGGGGCACAGCACCACTCTTCTGTATCCAGCTTCAATACCTCATTTATGAAAGGTCATTACTGTTATGAAATAGAATCATTCAATTTCAAACTTTAAAGACATCACAAAAGTAAATGCAGTGCAGTTTGAAGTTAAAAAAAAAAAAAAAAACCAACCAACAAACAGCAATGGAAGATGCTGAAAGAATTTTAAAGCATTTAAGTGGTGCAGAAAAGGGAAAATCCTCTTTTCTAGATAGACGATGGATAGATAATGTGAGAAAAGATGGATGTAAATGGACTTTCTATATGCAATAGAATCTGTAATTCTGGTAAATATAACATTCAGAAGTGAAAAAAAGACCAACTCAATTACTATAAAGAACTTCTGAAGAGATTTTGCAAACTTTTGCCATCAACAAAGCAAGTTTCTTTATTGGGGCAGAAAAAGTTAGAAGTGGTAGATATATTTCTGATACAAGGAACTAATAACCTAGGAGAAAGCGATGTTGAAATGTATTGTTAGGCACAAGTCACAAGAAAGTGGCAGCTGTGAATACATAAGTAGCTCTATATTTACGATCGTGAGCTACCTTAAAGCTACAGTAGGACCAAGTATTTTCTGGCTCAGTGGACTTGTGCTGCTTTGACTAGCTGGATAAATATTCTGCTGGTTAACAAAACTGAGATCCATGCTGGTTTTCTTGAAATCAATACCTAGTACAGGCTACATGAAAAAATCAGAGCTAAAGAGTACTTTTGTAACCAAATGTAAAAGGAGGTGAATTGGTACCAAAAGTGTTAATTTAATTTTCACTGTGCCTGTGAAAATTTTAGCATCAAAACAAGGCATACAAAAGCTGCTTTCAGCAAGGACAGTTGGAAGATAAGAGGAAGACATCTGGCTCAAGAATGCACTGATAGACAAAACGAAGTCTGAATCTCCGGGATCTTGGGGTGGGATTTACAATAATGAGTAACTTGTAAAATGAATGTAGCACCTGTATATAAGCAACAGACTTCTAAAATCACATGTCCACATAAGGCTGGGAGTATCCCCTGTGGGACCTCAGGCCTCAATAAATGATGCCCTTTTTAACACAGCTTTATTTTTGAAGAGTCTTATTCCTATATTTCAGACATTTGGTAACACTTTTGGCATATGAGGACTTGGAACAATGTCTTATTTATAACAGAACTTGAAAGAAACCGCAGTTTATAACAAAGCCTAAATTTGTAAGAACATTTAGAAATAATTTTCAGATAGTTTTTGTCTGATTTTACTTACTTCCCAAGCAAGAAACATAAAGAAAACTGATACCATAGTATTTTTGTTTCTTCAGAGAGATACAGCATTAACCTTTAACACAGTGTATCTTTTTAAATCACTAAGGTTGAAGTTATCTGTCTCTAAACCCTCACTAAACAGCCAGGTACACTACCTGTATTAGCTATTTTTCCTATAAGGACAGCCTAGCAGAATATATTGGTCTATCTTTAAATGGCAAATGGCTTACAAGCAGAAAAACGGTCACCTTACAAAAGCATAGAACTCAGCACCTGAATGTGAATGATTTTCTACTTCACAGCTTTTCCAATATTCTCTAGCTTGCCCAGAAGTGTGAAGTTTCTGATGGAATTTGGGCATTAATTTTGTGGCGAGCATTTTTGTATGATGTAATAGTTCATAGAGCTCTAGTAAGCACAGGTAGGTTACTAAGATTTCAAAAGAAAACTCTTCACACAGCTGCCATGCATCAGCACATCAGCAGTAAAAGAAGGACTGTCAATAAAGAAGTGGGAAAAATCTTGTTGAAGAAAAAAAAAAAAGGTTGGCTTGTTGAATGCATAAGATAATGTAATTCCACTTAGAAATTATACAGAACATTTACTTCTACTAAAGCCTATCTGTATTCCAATCAATAAATTAGTCAAAAATCATTATAAAATAATCTCTTCAAATATGGTCTACAAATAGAATATCAATTTCAATATATAAATGTGTCATTTATAAAACATCTTAAATTGATATATCCAGCTTACTTTTGTAGATTGTAATGCATAAAAAAGACTCTAGTATGGGATAATTAATTTTTAAACATAGTCTTACAGTGATTCTTAATTTATAAAGTATTTACTGGAATTACTAGGAATTGGAGTGCTGACAAAGATAAGTTACATTTTTCATGCAGATGCAAACTTGCATCCCTATTGAGAGTACAATGCTAAAATCAGGCTGATCAATCTTTGTATAAAGTATTTTTCTGAAGATATTGAAACATCTCCTTACACTCTTCAAAGGGCAGTAACATAGAGATCATTAAATCAAAAGAAAATAAATCATCTCAGATTTATACTGTGGTAGCATCATCTTCTAAATTGCTGCTTCTGTTCTACTTCTAACAAGCACTTTGACATCCTTCAATCAAGACGAAGGCAACACATACACAACTTGACAATTAACCTTAAAAACACAAAAATCTAGACGGAAACAAGCAACAGTAAAGACTAAATTTCAGAAATAGCACGACTTGTGTATTATTGCATGCACCTTTCAAATGTGAAGAGCTTTGGAGCAATCATTGTTCCATGTTTCCTCAAACTAAAGTCTTTTTAGCTGCCTCTTGTATCCTGGCAATGGATTTAACCTACCAAATTACTCAGATGCTATGTTGTTACCTCAGCATTGCTTGCCTTTGATGAAAAACAACTTGGTGCAGAGCTTGTACATTCCTAAAATATATCTTAACATCCCTATGTGATAAAATCAAGGCCCGAAGAGTAAAATAGTCATTGTTTCATCACACACAGAGGAAGTCATTATAGTTCATTGCATCTTATTTTCAGTGGACAGGATGTAGAAGAATAACTTACTGATGAATCACATCTCTGGTTGAAGTATTTCAGTCCCCAGAGCAGGGCATATACTATTTCATAAAGCATAAATTATTAGATTTTTCAGAACATAGTTCTAAGGCTGCTCAAAACTATTTTGGGTACTTGCAATAAATAATTCTCCTATTCTGTGACAACAGAAAAAAATACGGCTTAAAACCAGTTTTACACAGCTTCCTGCTCCAGCTCAGCCAGAATACACTATTAGAATTGAAATTCCTTGTTTGTGTAAGGAGTGAAAAGGTCATAATTTGTCAATTTGTTAAGAGATCAGGATAAGATTTAAGGATAATGCACATTAGATTAAGTTCTATTTGAAAAACTAGATAGAGAAGTAGTCATATGGCAATCTCTGACACATTAGAAACTGAATATAATTTTTCCAAACAGAATTTACCAAATAGTGAGGAAGGATTTTGATATTGTACCAAGTTGCTTTTACTGTGTATATTTGGGGGATCCTTCTCTCAGGTAAATATGTTATAAGTGTTGCATTTATATTGGGTTTTTTTCAAAATATTTTCTTTGTTAAATTTGAAAATCTTTTTCTGCTGTCTGTCATGGAAAATTCAGACATACCACTGTGAAGCCCTGATAAATTTTGATCAGACTACCAATTAGGTTTGCCAAAATACATTAATTTAAAACTAAAATTCCATAGTTCACAAAATCCAAATTTCCGCAAATGCAAATCTCATCTGAATTCTTGGTTGTACCAGTATATAGCTTTTAACTGTCCATCATTTATACTACCGTTTTTAAAAAAAAGGGACAGAATCATTGGTCTTTATTCCGCATTTCACCTCTAGTTTAGTAATGGCACAGTTATTCAGGCACGACAAATTATCAGTGTTCATTAAGTTTATAGACTGTGTGCACAGTTCTTTTTTTCCAGCTACCCAGGTGTGATTCTTTCACAAAATGTAATGTTTGGGTTTTGTTAATAATTCCTCCACAAATAACTATAATATACTAATATTAATTTTTCAGCTAAGGGAAAGCTAGTTTATACTTATCAGAGTTAAGAAAATTTGCTATAATTATAACTCTGTCTATGTAGTTAAGGGGATGTAGAACTCCTATAGCTCCTCCCAATTACTTCATTGACAGCACAGTACAGTTTCATATGTACTCAGAGGATTTCAAAAATGCTTTTGATGTTTTGATTGTGACAGTTAAAGGTGGTGGGGTGCATATAAGCATCTCTGTACTCATATGTGAATAGAAATGCTTGTGACACCTGACTGACAACATTCGTTCACTTTAACAAAAACACAAGATTTTATTCCTACTCTGGTTCTCATCTTTTAGCATCTCTTAATATTTGAAGAATTTTTATTCACAGTGAATCTGCTGTAAAGGATAATGAATCAACCTTGTTTAAGACTGCATTTCAAACATGAGTGCCTTTTCCTGGACAAAGGAAATGAAACTATTCTTGTGTT
>JANRGV010000001.1:82599073-82609345 GCA_024734035.1 Alethe castanea | reverse complement strand
GTATTTATTTTGTTTTTATACAGCTTCTTATACATATTTCAACCTGCTCTGTAATTTGAAAGATTTTTCTTCTGCTGCTTGGAAAATTAGAAAGATCTGTAAGAAAAACAAAAGGAGATTCAGAATTTTTAAAATATCAAAGACCTATAAAGTTTTATTGTGTACTGATTGATATATCACTACCTCTAATTCCAGAACTGCAATAAGTACTCTCAGCTTGTGGTAAAGTAGAAAATTAGAACATTTGAAGCAGGCATGAGACAAATAAATAGGACAATTACGGAAATTAAATGAAACAGAGGAACAAAGAGAGACAATATATTTTCAATAGACTTTTAGGGAGGTGATTCTTTGTTGAAGCTTGAAACTGTATGTTGCCAAAAAGAACCTTTGACATAGATCAGCTAATCTAGACTGGAATATTTATGGTGCAATAAACCTAACTGCAAGCAAGCAGAATGAAACAGAAAGGTCAAGAGCACAGACAAGAAAAAATACTATAAAACTTGAAGATTTTCAAATAAACGTTGCATCCATTTGTTACTGTAAATTTTTAAAAAATAATATGTATTTGGATCAGTCTGTGTTTTACCTCTCCCCTCTCTCTGATTTTTCTAACCCACTTTTGACATGGTAATCTTTGAAAATATTTTCACCAGGTCTTCCTCAAGTATTTTCATTCTAGGAAAGAAAAAATTTTTATTTTCAGGATAGATAGGGGGCTTTGCATTTTGACTTTTCTGTAGGTTTCTTCTCCTCCTTTTCTGTTTTTTCACCCAACTCACAGGCCACTATTCTCAATGTTTATAAAATTATACAATGCTATTTTATATCAAATATACACAGCATATAAACATTCTAGGAATATTTGACTCTTACTTCAACTACACTATCAAGGCTCTGCGCTTTTGCACAAAGTATTAAGAAAAGTCTTAGAATACGATTGGAACTACATAAAAAATCCTGAAAACCAGGAAATCTGTTTTTCTAACACTTCACTCACTATACTTTGTGGAATAAATGCACCTTCTACATAGAACTGTTTTCAAATTCGCAGTTCTTGTCCTTATGCTCTTTTTTCATGTTTCATTCTTCTCCCCAACCTCCTTTAGTGTCTTTTATATTTCCTAGAAAATTACAAGAAATTAGAAAAAACAAATATTCATGGAAGCAATTATTTTTGTTGAAATTATGATATGATTTTTCATACTTGTTCACAGAAGCCAAAGACTCATTTAAAATTGACAGCATTGTCACTCATGAGATTATGTTAATGCAAATATCCCTTCCAGTGTTGTGATTAAGTTCTATTATCACACCTCTCTGAACTCTTCCAAACAATCAGCCAAAGATATTCAGAGCATCATGTCTTATTCAACATATTTAGACTAGATGTTATTCTACCCAATCTCTTTATTTTAAACTTTCAATTTTCCACTCTAATAGCACTCCTCATTGAATGCTTAATTATGAACAAAAATTTCTACGCATGGTAATTTTATTTAAATTACTGATGCTGCAAAGTTTTACCCACTAATTTCAAAATCATTTAATAATTTCAGTATTAGAAGGAACATCTCTCCAGGAGAAGTCAGATGACTTTGGGGAGATTACAGCACTCAATGCAATATATCTTGCATGACTTTCCATCTGAAGAGCTGCTCTGAATATTTGTAGCTGATAGAGCTTACAATGTCAGCTATTCAAGTGACCTTAGCTTCTGTGTCTCCAATACATTCTTAGTCTGCATAGAGGTACTTTGTAAGAAATACTGCCTGTTAATACTGGAACAGTATTTGATCATCATCAGTATTGTTACACTAATGTGTTAGAAAGTTACAGAGATGTTATCTCATATTCTATGATCTAAGAAAAATTTAACAGAAAACCAGGATGGTTTTTTGTTGATTTTTTTTTCTTCCCAGAATACCAATATCAGTCTCTTGGACTATGTTTTTGGTATGCAATTATTTAGCATTGTAAAGGTTTTTTTATTTATTTGTTTAATTTATTACATCCAAGATAATTTTTCTCCACAATTCAATGTTTCTTTTCATAGGTAGGGTTGAGCAAATGCATCTTAGGACTTCACTGAAGTACTCTTCAGTGTACTGAATTAGTACACAGTACATTTCTGGCTTGCATATTCATGTATATCAAATTATAAAATACTTTCTATAAATACATATATGGGTAATTTAAAAATCTGCTTCCCAGACAGAAAAACAATCATTTAAGTACGTGCAAAACACAAATTCAGAAAAGAAATAAACATGGATGCAGTGAATTGGTTTCAGAACTGGAATGCATATTCATCAAGGTATTTTACAATATTCAAACATCCTACCATTAATCTTCATGTTGATGAGCTGTCAGTCTGTTTAAGATCTGTAATCATAAACCCACTTACTTAAATAGATGGTATCTTACGCAACGTAAGTCTAAGACAGCTCCTGAATTTGTGTATTTCCAACACTGAATTTAACAGCAATACATTGAGAAATATAAGAAAATTAACAAGGCTCCTATTTTCTTGAAACCATCTCTGTAAAATGTTTTTGAATCAGGTCAGCTTTACTCTAACTGTCCACCTCCAAAAAATCCACAGGTTTGCTTGTAGGCAACGCTCTGCTTTAATGACTGTACTATCTGGTTTGAACACCCAGCAAAGAAACAACTAAAAAGTGAAGGATGAGACAGACATGTAGGCTTTATGGGTGCTATTAGGTAAATTTTATTAGGCTTCTTTCCTAACTAATAACTTGTCAGATTATTGGTAAATTCAAGCCCAACAGAACTATTTTGCATGAGTGCTTTCAATGGTAGGGCGCTTGGATTCTCCTTATTAACAATTACAATGGCTTATTTATGATCCAACAAACTAACCAAATGCCAAGCAACAAGTAAATAGTTTCACTGCATTTAGTATCGCAAAACTTTCAAAATGTATATAATCAGTGGAAAATATACCAGGGAAAATCACCAAAACAGCAATGCTCCAGCCTTGCAGAAACAAGATTTGGTATTGAATTTTTGCATGCTGTTGAACAATGCTTAAATCCTCCTTCTCTAAGCTATATTCCTTCCAAGGAACAGACATGATAAAAAATGAAAGTGTCTCATAAGTTTAATTACTTAGCAACTTGTCCCAATAATTATGCAGCAAATATCCTTTCAATCTTGCTCCTAGGCAAACCATTACAAGCGAAATACAGTCTGAGCAGGAGAAGAAACCTGTGATCAACTACACATTGAAGAAACTGTTCAAAAGGCTTCATCAGCTTGAGCCCTGCTGCCTGCTTGGAAAAAGAAACATAAATAATCCGGAGTAATTTTTTCTTCAGGACACCAGGCTTTGTGCTCAAGCAAGACAGTTCTGATTTGGGTGGTTTGTTGCATTTGAAACCTGAAAAACCAAGTAATGCAAGCCTTGGATAACAATTTGAAAACATAAGAAGGAGGAAATGGGATTAACAGCCAGAAATTGAAACTGCATTTCTTAGAGTGCTCCAGCTTGAACAAGTCAAAGAGTACTAGATGCCTCAGGTTCACAAGAAACACTGAAAATAATTTTGTACTCAATGACAGGGATTTGTCACTAGTAGAGAAAGTCCAGTAGCTGTAGTTTAATATTTGACGAGACATACCGTTTAAAAACAATTTTGGTTGTTTTTTCATTTTCCCGGTGTTGACACTTCACCAGTGGTATTCCAACTAGTTGCACTATATTTCTTCTTTCTGTGAAATCCTGCCATATCCTGGATCTTAATGTGATCTTGTGCCCACGAGTACCACAGATTAATTCATAACATGAAAAAAATCCAGAACAGGCGACAGAATTTGTACCTTGAAAACCACTAACACAAGATCCAGGTAGGACTGAACCTACCTACAATGGAAAGATATTTTACAAATGCAAGGCTTAAATTTCCTTGAATTTCAGTAAAGAAAACAGTAAAGATATTTTTCTCTATGGTCAAAACTCACCAGAGAACTCTTAAACTAGAGTCTGGGCTCCTCATTATTGGGAAGGTCACATTTTGAGTCACATTCTTATTATCAAAGGCAGTATTAAACGCAAATATGTTAACAGAAAGTACATTTTCTCTCTGCTTCCAATGATAGAAATAACTATCAATAAAAATGCTTTCATTATGTTACCAAGAGTTAGCATTACATGTGCTTGTATTAAAATATTGTTGATTCAAAAGTATGTGCTTGCACGTACTAAGAGAAATAACTATTCCAACTTTTTTATCTATAAAGGTGATGCTGAACATTTATGCTGCAGCAGAGGAAAGGTGATTACATTTTGAGAACTAATAATGTTCAGCTTCAAGCAACTAAAAAAATTCAATTAATATTTGTTTTCTAGAGTTCTGTGTGTTCTACAGTCCTTTTTCAAAACTGCAGACTCTTTACACCACCTTCTGAAAATATATACACATAACTGGAAAGATAAAAGAAAGTAGTGAGATTTTTCTTTTATGAAGGGTTTTCTCCTGTGTATAGTTTTAATTTTTCAACAGCAAATCTTAAGAAGAAATGCATACAAAAATCCCCACAAGCTATTTTTAATTCACATGTACACCTGTCTCTCCATATGCACAACTATTGCAGCTCTAAAAATAAGCCTAGACAGAACACTATTTTAATGGCATCAAGTAAAAAACACATCAGTAGAATTAACTGTTTGGATCAGTAGATGCTGTTTACTGAGAGCACGTTCTATTCAACAAGTCCACAGCTCAAGTGAATGGCAGGGTTACTTTTTATTTCAGAGGTTTGGGCCCTAGGAGAAATAGCTTATACAAATGTGCAAGAGTGTTCATAGCCATTTTCAGTGGACTATCCACACAGGAAAGGGGGAAAAGTACACTTTTTACCTAACTAATTCTGCTATGGGCCATCTGTTACTATCTGATCTGAAAGTGTCAAGAAATTCAATATTTTAGTACTATGGGCGTGAACTAGTTAAATGTATTGAAGTAGCTATTCTTGCGCAAATTATTTTATGCACCTCCTGATCTTAATACATAAAAGCAATAACACTGTCTCTACCACTTTAAGCACAAAGAACTATGATCTCAGATCCCAGTTCCTCAAAGTCATTGACATGTGTGATTTTTCATTTCTTTTAAAAAGGGCACGCATCTTTTTGTCCACACCACTGTTCAGGTCTTGAAAAAAACACTCTCTAACAGGGATAAAACAGGATGATTTGAGCTGGGCAGCTTTAGCTCATGACTACAAGCATATCCAAAGGAAATAGCCAAAGTCCAACAATCTCTCAGACTGTGTAAAATATATGGGCATTCTTCATCTTTAGAGTGTACAGATGTACTTCCAGTTTTACCAAGGTATAAAATAAGTCCTGTAATTGAATATTACAATTAACTATAGTTAAATATATGTTCAGATTTCAGATCTACTTTTTTTTTCATGGCCTAACTAGAAAAACAGATTTGAAGATAATATCAAGCTTGATGTACTAAGAGTATTGCAGCTTCCCTTTCCCTATCCAAATTAATGATTCACCTTGAGAAGTCTTTTTTTTAAAGAAATGTGTGATGAATCCTTCTTTCTGCGCTTCTTCAATTGAATCCATACATTTTCTGATTTTTCCTCATTTCCGTTTTTGTAAAATTTTATACAACTTGTAAACTGAGCATCCCACTATGCAGAGATGAGACCTTATAGAATTCCCTGCAACATGTTAATGCCTACTTTTATATTCAGCATGCACTTGAGGGAAGTAGCTAAACTGGACTGATTTCATTCCTGTAGGTTATCACACATGCTGACATTAATACAACTTGGGTGATAAAGCAGGCTTAATCAGAAAAAAATAAATAGAGAATAGGCTTTTTCTTTATTATTCCATAAACTGGAGGGATTTTAAACTTTCTCATAAAAATTTAACAAGACTTTCTGTACTCATAGCATAAAGAAGCATTACCAGAAAATGCAGAACTTCCTGATGGAAGTAAAGGTCAAGGCTCACTTCCATGCATCTTGAACACTGTGCCAAGTTCTTTATATACCATGAATCATCAAATAATCTAATTAACTTGTTTAAAATTGTAATTAAGTTAGGCATACTTAAGGTCATCCAATTACAGGTCTGTGAGAGAGTTTTACACCAACAAAGCAGCTGCAATCCAAATGACAAATCACACATTCTCTAACTCTTCATTTCCAGACAGCTATTAATAATGGTTTTTTTATAACCAACTTAAAAGGATGTTTTGTTGCTTTGCAAGTGCTGTCTGTTCAGAAATACCAAATACCACAATTGCTAACTCTGGACATGGCTTCTTGATTAGAATTTGGAATCATCACATTCCAAAAACATAAACAGTGCCAGGAAATGTTGAGGTTTCTATTTCCTTCTTAACTACTCAATTCACAGTGATTCTGTGTGCTTTTTTTGATTTAGAGTTTTTTTTTTTGGGGTTGACTGCTTGGTGGTTTTGGGGTTTTGTGTGTGTGCATGTGGTTTTATCTTAGTTTCTTTGTTTTCTTCCTGGTAAATCTTTTAAATTATCCATTTCTCACAATGTGAGAGTACACATATTTGTTAGACTATATGTTCTTAGGATATAGCCTCAAAAGAAGTGAAGGAAAAGACTCCTAATTTATCTAATAAAGAAATACAAAAATCTGCCCAGTCCCTGAACTGGATAATTTTACCATATATGATACGAAATATATGATCCTTTATCCATGGTGAAGATAATGCTGCAGTTCCTAAAAGGGATGGAGGTGAGTATCATGAAACAGTTTTGCCTTGTTATTTTAGGCAGAGTCAATTGAGCTGAGGCATGGCAAGACCAGAAAAAGCAGACTGTCTGACAGCAAAAGCATTGCTGTGTCAAGAAACCCATGTCCATACAGGCTGCCTCAGAAATAAACACAACAGAAAGAATGAGTACATGGTAGCAGCTAGAGTGCTGAGCTTAATTTTGCCTGTAAATGATTTCTAAAATTGTTGGGGTTGCCTGCTTACTTCTGCTAATCATCAGAAGATATTAATTTTTCCTTTACTAAAGAATGTCTATCTGCTTTATCTGTCCCGTGGTTTGCCCTAATGTCAGACAGAAACATAGAGAAACAGTCATCCAGGAGGCGGAAAGATTATTCCATGTAGGAAGTCTCTAGTGAAAGTGAGGAGTGTGGGTCTGTGTAGTTATCTTTGTATGCATCTTGCAGAAAGCTAATATTAAATTCACCATAAAATGATTTTGTGGAACACCTAGAGCAATCATCAACACCACCACACACCACAAGTAATTTAAAATTGTTCTTTTCTTTGTAGAATTTTTTTTCATATTTGCGGAGATTTTTTTCAAAAATAAGTTGGTCTTGAATTTTTAAAAGTAAGAAATTATATTAATTTTATTTAATTTGATGGTAATGCGACAAAAAAGCTTTAAGACGTTTTTCTATTAAACTCAAACACTAATACTAATGAGAAATTAACCTGAATACAATCTAGCAGTTAGCAAACATAAAAGATTTCTCTTTTTTTGCTACATCAACCAGTAGTATGTTCACATCCATAGGGCAACTCTCTTTAGATCAACTCATAACTCACACTTTTATTAATGTCTCTGTTGTAACAGCTAAGGTGCAGATTTCCAATAAATGAAAAAAATTCCACATATTAAAATGCTTGAGTATCACAGCTCATACCACAATTTTGTTCACCCATAATTCTGTACAGACTGCACCCTACCAATATTTTAATGACTCTCCTGGGTCTCCAAGATGTTCACAATATAAATCAAGGTGTTCTAGGGTAGAATTAATTTTCTTCACCGTGGCTGGTAGAGGGTTGTGTTTTGGATTTGTGATAAACAGAGGGTTCATAATAGGGAGATGTTTTTGTTATTGCTGAGCAGTGCTCACACAGGCAGAGGCCTTTTCTGCTTTTTGTACTGCCATGCTGGTGAGAGAGTTGCTGGTGCATGGAGGGTTGGGATGAGACACAGCCAGGACGTGACCCCAGCTGACCAAAGGGATATTCCAGACCATATGACATCATGGTCAGTATATATAGTGTGGGGAAGGAGGAGGGAGGGGGAGACATTTGAAATGAAGGTGTTCATATTTCCAGGTAACCATTACGTGTGATGGGGCCTTGGTGTTCTGGAGATGGCTGCACACATGGGAAGAAGTGAATTAATTCCTTATTTTGCTTTGCTTGTGTGAGTGATTTTTTTTTCCCTATTCAACTGTCTTTATCTCAACTCATGTGTTTTCTCTTACTTTTCATGTTTTCTCCCTGAACCTGTTGGTGTGGAGTGACCAAGTGCCTACACAGAGCTTGGTTGCTGGCAATAGTTAAGCTGTGGCAGTGGGTCACTGAAATTCATCCTTTGCTAGAGCCTTCTGAAATGGCATTTGTCAGCAGAAAGCATTGTTAACTGATTCACACACGAATGAAGTACCGGAAGCAGCAAACAATTGTGCATTAAAGTAGGTAAATTCTGTCCTTCCTGTCACTGGGACACCACACTACCTGCATACATACTTCAATGAGAAGCAATACTGGCATCACTGAGGTATGTACTTCAGCAATAGTATGTTCCCTTTGATACTCTTTAAATGTTTTGTTCTCATGTCTGAAATCTTACAGAAGTGTAACACATAGTGTACAAATTGTTCAAGCACAGATTATATGAGACACAATAAACGTGTGCAGCATATTGGGTGGTACTTGCAAAGGTAATGTCAGGCAAAATGAGACTGCTCCATGAAGAAAATATAGGAAGAGAGGAGTAATGACAAGCAACATCAACAAGTTTAAAACAAATTTAAAAAAATAAAAAAAAAAACAAAAACAAAACCACACAGAAACAACACAGAAACAACAGAACACCCAACCAACCAAGCAAATGAAAAAACAAACCACTCTCTTCTTTCTACTGTTTTCCATTTACACTGCAGTGACCCCACCTTTGAGGCACAGACTCTGCCAGCATTAAGGGGCTCCAGAATAGTAGGAGGAGGAGTCAAAAAGGAAAAGTTGGACTCTGCAAGGCCAGGAAGCCTAGCAGACATAATCCATACTGGAAATATAACAGTTCTGGTCTACCTGATCAATCTTTCAAAGCCATAATATCTAGGAAAAAAACTTTAACTTGCTTCCTAGAAAGTTCCAAAACTATAGTATTTTTCTACTCGGGAAGTAGAAATTATTACGAACAGATTGAAATAGTGAATAATATTGTATTTTCTATTCTTTCTGTCAGATTTATTTCTTTCATTTCCAATTTCCTGTCTCTCATCTTTTTATTTCCTTTTTTCCCCTCTTTACTTGGCATTTGTCTTTTGCTATACCTGCAATTCAATTTCTTCTTTTCAGATTTGATCAACAATATTACAATGGGTACCCATAGCTGAACCTCTCCAAATGCATCACATAGCTGAAATACAGCTTCAAATTGCTCCAAGAAATCAGAAAAACAGAGTGTTCTCTCTCTTATTTAAAAGTGAATTTCAGGAGCATATAAGCTGTGCATCAGCAAGGGTAAGACAAAAACATCAGAGCAGTCTTGGGAATGGACCAGATACCCTGATGTGGTGTTCTGATGAGCCTTTTAAGATTTTATTTACAGATTAGGCACTGGACATTTCAATGTTCTACTGATTGCTAATGAAATGCATTTTTTTTCTTATATTATTGCAAACTATATTGTATTAGCAGAAGGTATAGCAAAATCTAGAAAGGATGTATTTGTGTTTTTTTCAACAATACTATTTATATAAAGTTAGGGCAAGTATGTGAGTATTAAAAAATGCATACACATATACTTTTATAGAAGTAAGTAACCATGAATTTCCATACCTTTATGATCCCTTCTTTATGTAATTATTCTGAAGTCAGCAAAATAAAATACAGGAAAATAAATGTAAAAGGCTTCTATTGGTTAAAAGAAGATGATCCTATTTTGTATATATCTTGATAACACTTCATATTTCTCTCCAGGATTCCAAAAATATAAAACATGGCATCATGAATGGTGTAATTTATCCAGAAACATCCAGTCCTAGAAAACATTTCAAAAGCAGTCTAAACATGAGTGTTGTGGATGCACACAGAGCTGTGGGACAGAGGGTTCAAAACTAACAGAGTTCCTCAGCAGCCATTAAGATATCTACCCCTTGCACTCACACTGCAGTGTTGTATTTCAGTATTTAGAGGCAGAAGGAATGAAATATAAGAATCCCAGGTCCCTGTCCCTGGGCAGGAAGCAAGGAAGGACT
>JANRGV010000001.1:82560534-82598973 GCA_024734035.1 Alethe castanea | reverse complement strand
CCTTTGATTTCATCCAGTTTCATGTTACATCGCCTGGTTTCCTCTTATAGAATTTAGGAAGAAATCACTAGCGAATGTAACACTGCAGGAAGCTTAAAAAACCCCAAAAAGCCCCCAAAATATTCTGCTTCCCTCAGCCTCCTCCCCCCCTCCCCTCCTCCCCCAAAAACCAACAAATTTCTTCTGAGAAAAGGTTTATTCAGTATATTCACAGAATGTTAGGAGGCAAAAAAGTTTTCGCTTGAAAAATAAACCTCCACCACCTATGTTTTCTTAGTTTGGATTTCTGGGGCAGATGTGTCACAGAATTAAAAGCAAAGGATCATATTTCATCATTATTTTAAAAAATGTCCAACAGCCAGCAGCACAGCAATACACGAGTTGAAATGTTTATTTTCACTAGCTTTTTTCATGAACACTAATAACTTAGGTACTCTACACCCCCTCAGGATCTTTTAACACCAATTAAAATATTGTCCAAACACAAGAGCTAAAAGACAGCCAATTACATTTAACAACAAAGCTGCTAGTGTTCTGAAATAAATGTTTAGTCAAAAAGTACTAAGTTATTTTATGACACTTTGAAAAAGGAATGGCACTATTTTTTTTCCATTTCAGATCAATCATTCCTGGTATTGATGTCAAATTACTGCAGTTTTAAAGCTATATTTGCCTGCATATAAAAGCTCTAGATACATAAGAGGTAAATTCCTTCTTATCTATTTTCATTAATAATCGAAAAGTATGACTGGTTCAAATGAATTAAATATCATTTCCTCTCCTTCCCCATCCCCTGACCCCAAACCAATGGAATCACAACTATTAATCTAATCATCTTCAGTCATATAATAAAAGGATGGCAACAGCATATTTTGCTGATGACTTCCAGAACAACAGAAATATCTTTATCACTAGTACCTATCTTCAAAAGACAAGGGAGAAACAGGAACAGCTCCAAGTTACATTAGACCAGGAAAACTTTGGTTCACACCAGGACTGGAAATGAAAGAGAGAACATGTAAGAAAAAAACCCACAATGGCATATGTTTAATTCTCCACTGTCCCACAAATTTTATTTTTTAAATTTTATAAACTCAGGAAACATTAATAAAAACAGCTAATCTACTGATAAAAAGCACCAAACTTGGAGGAAGATAACTTCTTTCCTTTCCTCTTTATTGTGGCATATCCACAACTCATTTAATGTTTGTTGTTTGGGGGTTTTGGAGGTGGAAGTTATGTTTTGTTTGGTTGTTTATTTTTCTAGTAAGTGGCAATAAGTTCTTGTATAAGATTTCAATTTTAACTTTAATCTTTCACAAATGTCTTGTATAAAACTAAATATCTATTCTATAACTTGCTGAACATCTATTTTCTTCTGGATCAATTCGATCCTACAGTCACCAGTTTCTTGTGAACAGCACAAACTACCAAAGAGCCATAAACTCAGAGCCCTGATGATCTGAAAGACTGATTACTATCAACATCTGATAATTCATGTGACTGTTCTAATATCCCATACTGTTTATACTGAGAAAGTAAAAATTTCACTCTCATTCACGTCTGAGGCACTCAACTTTTATTGTCAACTCTGGAAATACCTCTGAGCAAGTCAGGTTTCTTACAGAAGAGATTGATTTCAATTAAGTGCTTCTCAATAATTCAATGTAAATTTTGAGGTCTATTTAAGGTATCATTTCCTCTCTATGAAATAAAACCAAATTAATCTTTATCAAGAAGCATTTGATTTTTCTCTGTATGTATATATCTCCTATGTTTGCCCAATCACTCTTTAGAAACAGCAGGGGGCTTGTAATTCTTGCAGCCTATCACTAATGGGGGCAAGGCTGCCTTGAGTTTGATGGCTTATGAACAGGACAAGCAGTAGCAATTAAATTCATACAGAGGGACAGAGAAGAGACTATGGAGGGGAAAAAAAAAATCACTACAGAAATGCAGAGTCATCAAAAAATACTTCTCCCATTACCATGAAATAGCTCATTTTACAATCCAAGTGGTTTTTTTCTGACACAATCGGAAAAAAAATTTAACTTGGAATTGATAGTGAATTGATAACAAATACTCACTGCCTTCAGCCCTTTGAGTGCTGAAGTTACCAACGTGATAAAAGCCAAAATGCCCATACTGGAATGTTTCTTAGGCAAATAGGATGTACTCAGGGTTAAGGGCTATGTACTGTCAGTACCCATTGGGTTATGGCAAGAAATTTTCTGAAGAGAGTATTTCATAGGCATGATTCTGTCAAAGCACCATCCACTTTTAAAGCAGTGGGTTATAGTTCCAGGTACAAACTATTGCATTTACCTGACAGTAATCCCCACCACACACCTATAAGCATACACTCTACCACTAAATAAATGAAAAATAGACTAACATCACAAATTAAAACTATGCAACAACCACACTGATTACCAAACTGAACTCAGAATATAAATGCAGTCTAAAAAGCATTTCAATTTCAGGAACCTTTGACTCCAAGGAGGCACCAACAGTTCCAAATGAACTAGCAAATTTTAGAAATACCTTTCTAACTGATTATGGTCTTGACATAACTTGATACATTTTGGGTCATAAAATCATACAATGATTTAGGTTTGGAAGCAACCTTAAAGATGATCTAGTTCCCCCCTTGCCATGGGCAGGAACACCTCCATTAGACCAGGTTGTTTACAGTCACATCCAACCTGATCTTGAACACTTCCAGGGGTGGTTTATTCACAGCTTCTCTGGACAACCTGCTTCAGTGCCTCACCATACTCACAGAAAAATAAAAAAGATTCTTCCTTTCTGTACTTCCTTCCTACTGTATTGCTTCCGGTACTGGAAGACTGCTTTAAGGTCTCCCCAGTCTCTTGAGTTCCAATTCTTACATGTCCCTAAAAGTTTCCTTTTATTTTATGTTAACTTTTGAGAAGTACTCAAGGTATCTGAAATAATAGCAGTTGTAAAATTGTTTCTCTCATCATTATCTAATCCAGAGGGAAAAGGAGTGGGAGGAAGCAAAACATCTGATTTATATACTCTACACTTTTTTGCTCCAGCAAAACCTTGTGTGGAAGTTACAGCACAGGAACACGTCTCCCTTGAGTTTTTATACCTGCAAGCAGTACAAAAACAAATGCACTTTCCACTGGATGTCCAGCACTCTTTAGTCCAAAGACAAGGCCTCCGGGGTACCTTTCTCAGAACAAGGAAGAGACTCTCAAAATTAAGTGCTGGCTGTACATAGACCTGGATCTGGATGATGTGCGCTCATTTCTGGACATACTGCCACCTGTTATCATCATTTCTCATGAGAACATGTGCATCACATATTCAGAAATTCATGTTGGCATGTTTAAATGAGGTTGTTTTTCTGTCTAGATATTAGGCAGTGGTTCATCCTGTTTTGTCATCACGTTAGATAAAACCCTCTTCATGTTTGGGGATTCCTGAGGGGTTTTTTTGGTGGGTTTTTTTTTTTTTCTCAGAATTTACGTGTGCAATAAGGATGTTTCAGCATAATTTTTTATGTTTGTTAGTCCCTTTAGAAAATACACAGCCCTATTGGAACTGCACTTTTTCTCCTCACCCAGAGAAGAGCTGCCCTCACTGTGTCTAGATGCATGCTCAACCAAAAACCCCTACTGAGCATGCAGGAGTCCATCATGTAATGGAAACCACACAAATATCCAGATCATGCTGTGCACAGTCCATTGATTTACAGCCAGATCTCTAACACTGAGGTAAAGCTGAATGTGTGGGGAGTGTTTTTTTTTCACCCATTTGTGGGGGGTGAACCTATGGTGGATGTGTGGCGACCAGAACCAGAGCATTTCCTCAGACACATACCTTCCTGCCCAAGGTCAAGGTGAGGTTTTGCTATGCAGTTGAAAACTCAGGTTCTTTGTCTAAATCTGTATTTTATTGAGACTATCAGCATGTGCAGGGAGGCTAAACTAATTTCCAGGGTAAAATATATAAGTATTTTGGCTGTAAATCTGACAGTATTTAGTCCAGTAGCTGTAGAAATAAAATTGGAAATATGAACTCCAGTTGATCAGAAAACAGACAAATGAACCTAGCATAACCTGAGAATTCATATTGACTGAGTAAATCTCCTGGCTAGGAATCAGCATGATTTTGCTTTTCTTTCTGGTGGGATATTGAGACTGGAGTACTGACTTTTCTCTGAATATTTTTAAATTATATAACATATAAAATCACAAGCCAGCAGCAAATACAAATCTCTGGTTTCCCATTTACATCTCTGAAAATGCCTTTTTTTTTTTTCCTTCCCTGCTCTGCTATGTAATGTCATTTAAATAATCAGACTCTTCTGGCCAAAAACATGTGAGCTACAGTATCAATCAATATCCTTATGTTTTAAATACCACAGGTTAAGGGACTATGACATTTCCTAAATATTGTGCCTCTTCTTTTAAAGCATACTTTCATTATAATCAAAGTACACTGTCCTGATATCATTCTTTTCTGTCACCTGTATATTACAAATTTTCCACTTGATCATCGTGTTAAATAGTTTTTGGAAGAGGTTATATAAAAGATAATGTAAGTATCAAAATTATTTTTTTCTCAGTGTGGGTTTTAAAGCAATCAGTCTTGCAATAAACAAGAGACACTCTTGATAGGAACTGTTAGTATTTGTCAGGGATATTTCCCTAAAAAGAGTTGACTATATATTAATAGCAATCTGTCATTCTCTCTATCAATCAGGAGTTGCAATCAGCCACAAACACACCCTCTAGCTCTCCTTCAATCAGGGAAACTCAACTGCAAGTATTTAATAAATGCATGAAGGGAAAAAATCAATTGGAAACTGTTGGGGCCACACACAATACCTTTATTTAAACTAGAATTTTTCTTTCCCTATGAGCAGTTTTATCCCCTATCAGGTTTGTCAAGCATTAGCACAAACTGCCTGGCTGAGTCATCACCCTTGAAGGTATTTAAAAGATGTGTGGATGTGGCACTGAGAGACATGATTTAGTGGTGATCTTGGCAGGGCTGGGTTAATGGTTGAACTCTGTGCTCTTAAAGGTTTCTTCCAAGCAAAATGATTCTGTGATTTTCTGTAGGGCTTCATACAAGGGAATGAAAATCTAATCTAGGGCCATCATATCTAGGGCTGAGTGTTTTGGGAAGTTTTAGGTTTGCAGTTATTAAGAAAAAGAGAATCAGAGTTGAAACAGATACCACTTAGCACTAATGAAAATGTATCTCTTTTTTCCAAGTGCTTTCTGGGAATGGAAAAGTAGGTTACCTGTCAGCACTTTCCAAACAAGCTCTGCAGCAAAACACCAGAGCAGACTCCCCATCTCCCAGCATTGAGGTATCATTAAAAAAACACCATGAATTTTAAAACAGGAAGCTTGGGGGTTTTTGAAAAGCTTAAGACATTAGCAAAACAGATTGTTTCTCCCAATGGCATGTTTAAACAAGCAGGGCACTTTCAAAGTGTTACTGTATAGAACAGAATTTCACATATGCATGTGTTTGTAATGCCAAATACAAGTTTCTGAAATGCCTTGCAGATTCTCCTTCACTATCAAGGAGAGACTTTGTTAGGTACTACTTAGGCTCCAGTCTCAGGACTATATGCTTTGAATCTTCTACAGGAAATTTCATCCAGGGACTGAAAATCGTATGAAATATTTGTCCATTTTTTGCAATCATAGAATTGTTTAGGTTGAAAAAGACCCTCAAGACCACATAGTCCAACAGTTAATCCAGAAATGCCAAGTGCACCGTATTAAACATATCCCTAAGTCTCACATCCACACATCTTTTTAATACCTCCAGGGATGGTGACTCAACCTCTTTCTTCTCTGGACAGCTTGTTTCAAAGCTTAAAAACCCTTTAGGGTTATTAGAAATCAACTATTTGGGGCTTTAGAAACAATATGAAATAGTTTGGGGGTAAGGATTCTATTTTTGGCTTTTTTTTCACCAGGGAGATTGTCTTAAACCACTGCAATAAATTCATACTTGATAAATCATATCCAAGAATCAGGAGAAATATATATTTAATTTGTCTGAAATATAAGATGCAGTAACTATAACCTTGACTTGAAGTCCTCAGAGATCCTTGGGGATCTTTCTATTGGCTTTAATTTAGAAAGTCCATATTAATACTGATTTCATTGCAAAATTCTTGTAACAATCAGAAATATGCACATAATCCTTAAAAGAAAGAAGAACATTTTTAAGTCAAAGCATTTTAAATCAGAGCATTTTCAGATTGAATGCTTGAAAAATGCAAGGTAGAAATGCTACTTTTAAGATATTGCTACCTGCAGCACAATTTTGAACTCCAATAGTTGCCTGGTGAATTAATTGTCCTGCAAAAAAAGCATCTAATAAAGGTCTAAAGCATCTAAGCTGCAGTATTATACCTCTGGTGCTATCAGAGGATGTTATTCTTGAGCTAATTCATTTTGTGACATCAGAAGAGGAAAGCAGTTTAGCGCTTAGAGTAAAACATATGTTCTTTGGTAACCTTGGAACCAAGAGTAGAAGGAGTTCTAAACTATGAAATTGTTGAAAATTGAGTTTGCGTAAACCATAGAACACTAGTTCTCCAGAAGAATGGGGATTGATGAGTTACAAATTTTATGTATATGTATATGTATATGTATATGTATATGTATATGTATATGTATATGTATACGTATACGTATACGTATACGTATACATGTACATGTATATGTATATGTACATGTATATGTGTTTGTATGTATCTAAATATAAAAAATTTGAAGCTAAATATTTATTTTATTGTGAATATGGCAATAAAAACTTTCTCTTGTTTAATGTTAGGTGTTTACTAAGTATAAATTCTTCCTATATTTGGTACTTCTTTAAAGCTACCAATATTCTTCCTATATGTCTCTTTCAAGCACTAGTTAAATAAATATTCTAGAAAAGATTTAGGCTTGAGGTTGTTTTGCTACTTTTGAGCAAAAGATAGAAATGCACAACAGAATTGTCATTAAAGTATTGAAATATACCTAAAAGGGAAAGAACTAAAAGCCAGGAAAAGAATTTTCATATAAATCATTAGACTCAAGTATAATAGATAACATTGACCTTTTAACATTAAATACCAAATATTAAAAATATCAAATTAATACTGCTTTGATACCATGTTAACTGACTGAATTTCTAAATTATAACTATATTTAGTAAGAAATGTAAGTCTTACACTTAAGGTACCAAGACAAAATTATTTCAGTCCATATTTTGGTCAGAACATCACATAGATCCTTCTGCATTACCTATTAATCATAGTACTCTGTAAACTTAAGTCAGTCATTAAGCTGTTCTGGTAAGTTATGATGAGAATATGATTTTGAAAACACTATAAAAATGCAATAATTTAAGAGATTATTTTGCAGGAGTCATGCAGGATGACAGTCTACTTAACAGGTGTACTGTTTTAGGAAGACATTAAGGTGTTCTGTGCTGGTATTTGTCTTTCATGTTTACTTTTCATCTGTTAGGCAGCTAAGAAGAAAATATGTCTATCTCTCCCCTTGCTTTCCTTGGCTCAGTGTATTGCAAAAATCATACATACTGTCAATCCTATATATTTAAATATTCAAAATATTTTTTACTTAATTCTGAGACACAGCATCTGAAGTTTGTCTAAAGTGGCACCACTGGGAATGCACCCTACACCTAAATTGGGAAAGTGCCTGTAGTCTCCCTCATTGTCACTGAAATGCTCCAACTTGATGACAGAAAGAGCCAGCAATGTCACTTTACAAGCTTGTAATACTCCACTGCAAGGAAGTTTTATTCTTAGAACAATATTCTTTTGTGCTGAGGCAGTTAATGTACTAATGCCAGCTGTGCAAGTACTAGAGACAAGTCACAGGCATATCAAGGTGATTGTACCGTATCCAGCAACACCTGAACCCAGACAAATATTTTTATTCCTTTTATCTCTATGTTCCTTTCAATATAATTTTGAAAATTGTCATGCTTCAGTAGCTTTAAAAATAGCTCATTTATTAAAAAGCTGCATCATTTTTTTCTGTAAATGATTACTATAATAAATGTGGTGCACTTGGAGGACAGTGTTATCAAAAGACACAGAATGTAAAATAAAATATGGTGATTGAAGTAAGAATCAAAGCCTGTGAAGTCCAGTAAAATGGGATCAACATTTAATTAAATTGGATTTCTCATTCTGGAAGTGAATGATAAATAACATTCATGTATTTTACAATGCTTTAAATCATGACACATTCCTATATTTATGTTGTTTTCAAGCATGTCTAGACATGGCTGCAATGAAGTTCTATGTTTTACCCTTTTAATTAAGGCTTTCTGCTCTGCTTTTGCTAACAGCTCTAGTAAGAGTAATTTACTATAATCAAAATCAAACATATGCATAAAAGTTCAATTAAAAAATTTACCGTCTTTGTGGGAATACAGTTTTTGCATTTACTAATACTGGAACTGAACTTAACTTATTGTTTGTAATTTCTATTAGGGGGATCCAATTAGTAGACTGACAGAAAAGTTACCAAACACACAAGCTGAGAACTAATGACTCATTTTCCATGGAGTCAGTAAAGACTGAGCTAGCCTAAAATAGCCCATATTTTTAGCATGACAAACAACTAGATATGCATCAAAAGTAAAAAGAATTTTTTTTAAATGTAAAATAAATATTTTCTATCAAATTCATACCTTTCATGACTAGAAAAACATACTTTTTCATGCAACATTTTCATACTGGAAATTTACAATTGACCACTGTTTTTTTCTCTTCTTTTTTTTTAATTTTCCATGTGTAGATTATTTCTTTTTAATCTTTTTTCCCCGTCCCAAGACTTCAGGGAAGTTTCAGAATGGTATAAACAAGTCTGTTTCACCCTCATGCTCCATCCTCACTCTCTCTCAGCCTGCTGATCCCAAGCTGAAACTTTGCTCACACAAAAAAGAATCTCACCTTTCAGATGCAGACTGTCAAACGAAATCAAGTGTCAAGCAACACTTCCCACAGACTGTAAACACAAGGAATATTTGAAGAAAAGGACTCCTGGAAAGGAAACAAGCTTTGGCTCCTGCTGGAAAGAAACAAACTTTGATTCTTTGCCTTTGAAGCATGATTCTTTTCAGAGGAAGATACTGCAGAGGAAGATTCTAAAACAAATCAGGTTTTGTAAGAGAACTCAATGAATTCAAACATCTTGGGCAGGAAGAAACCAGATTTTAAGGCAATAATGCTTTTTTTCCTGTGACAAGAAGGAAACTGGAGGTTAATATGAGCTTGGGTTACCAAAACTGTGCGGAGCAGTTGTGTGTATGTTGTTGGTGTTTTCTGCACAGTGGATGTGTACCCCTGTGAATGTACCTGCCACTGTGTTTACTTCAGTCAGTAAGAGGAATCGGACCATTTCAGGATAATTCTAGTAAAAGGAATACAAAAGGACTCTTCATCGGAATATTATTCTTCAAGGCCATCTCAGCCAGCTTGCCAGAACCCTTTACAACAAGAAACTTTAAAAGCCATTTTCTACCATATGTTTTAAGCCTTGAACAAACAAAACAAACACCCATGTGGGGGCTGACAATTTAAAAATGGACTGAAAATTCTCAATGGAAAAGTGAGGACCCAGTTTAAGCTTGTAAAAATAGTGTACACAGACACACTCTGAACAGAAAGTGGTGGGGACAAAAATGAGGAGGTTGATCTTTTCTGTGAAACAGAGTAGCTGATAAGTAATGGAGTTATTTGGACCGGAATTATACAGACTTCAATGGAAGTTCAGATATCTCCACCACATAGAAAAACGTGTGTTTTTATGTCAACGTGTTAACACCTCATCTAGAATCATGTACACATCAAGTCTTTTGTAATCAATAAAATATAAAATATGCTTATAAGCATAAAAACTTGAAAAATTAACCCTTATTTTAACACTTTTGTGTGTGTGTGTGTGTGTGTGTGTGTGCATGCATGAACAGTATGTAATCTTTATTCCTATTTCCTTGTCATTTCCTATATTGGAAATGTTGCACTTTTAATGATAACTAGAATATAATAGTTGTGTTGCATTTTAAAAGGCAGGTGTCTTCATTTATCCGTTTCAAGCTAAAAATCCTTCATTTTTTTACTCTAGGGCAGCTGTCTATAAACATATCAGTATGTTCCTGTCAAGAAGCTCAGACATCCTAGCCAAGTTTCTTCTGACTGTGACACTCATGCTCTGTTCTAGCAGCACAAATCACACACCTTGTAATAGGCAGAGCTTGGTCATGAGAACTTTAAGCGCTCTACCAATTAGTTAGGGGCAGGCTTTTAGATGCAGAAAATCATTCATTTTCCTAACAGAGAGTCATGTGTTCGTTACATATGGTTTTTCATCATCCAAATCTTCACGTTGCTTAATGACTTTTTAGATCATACATGGAACTGATCAAAACATGGAAAAGGTTCATATATTCAAAATTTTACTTCCTGGGTCTTTCAGTCAGAGGATTGGGAAGCTTTTAAGTCAAGAAAAAAACGACACTTGGTGGAAAAATATTACAGGATGAAGCTCCCCAAAATTGGTATTCAGGTAAGTAAAAACTTGACTACATCTGCCATGTATAACCAGTTTGATGATACTGGTATGTCCTAATTAAGAAAGCAATACTTAGGCAATTGCTGCAGGAAAACCTTTCTCAAAAGCTCTCTACTGTATCTGCCCCATTTAAACATTCATGAAAAAGAAACAAAGATGAACAATGAAGACTGAAGAATTTTAGATTCTCATACCATATTTGATGATAATAACAGCTGCTTGGTTTAGTTACGGCAAAATCCAAGAAATTTTGTTTGGTGTGATCAACAAAGCCATGGGCTGCTTATGCTAACCACCTAGACTGGATAGCAATTAGTGGTAGAAATAACAAGATCTTGGGAAGGCTGATGTCCAAGAGTGAGTAGAAGGCTGTGCCAAGTCCACTGTGCATAAAGGGCTGGCTGCCAGCTAGGAGCCAGACTCATCAACTACCTGGAGCAAGGGTCTTCTTTCCCAAATCCATGGTGCTGGTTACTGCTACCACTGTTCAGAAGTCATTTGATAGTTTATATTGGTTTTATGTCTGTGAGTGTGAGAACAGAAGTTATTAAACACATGGCAGACCCACCCCACTTTTTCTACATTACTATAGAGACTTTAGGTTACTTAGAAGTGTAGTTCTGTTTTTTTGGCCATCTCAGCCCTAAATTCTCTCATGGCTGAATCCAACCTTCATGTGTCTCTCTCCTCTTCTTTATGCCTTTGGAAAATTTATATCTTGATTGAGAGGCATAAAATATTAATAATCATAATATTGACAGTAATTAAACATTTCATGTCTGTACTCTATTAAGATATTGCCCCAGAACTCTGTGTTCAAAACTCACAGTTCGCACTCATCCTTAGGCCAAATTATAATGTTTATAACATGATATAACACTTTCTGCTGGTTTTGCATGGAGGGAGGTCACCTGAGAGGAGCAGCACAGAGCACAGAAACAGAGGAGGGCTGTTTCACCTGTGGAGCTTCCTCTGTGGGCTGCGGAGACCAATCAGAGGGCTGATTTATAGGTCGACAGCCCGGGTGTCCAATTAAAGAGTTATTTCACTTTCATAAATGACACCAGTAAAGTTAATCTGGCTCTTTTTGTCTTCCGGTCTCCAGGCAGGTAACAACCGGCCCGGCCCTGGCTCGGCCCGGCCCGGCCCCGGCTCGGCTCGGCTCGGCTGGCCCCCCTCCCCATGCTGCCTGGCTGGGCAGGGGTGGGAGAGCCCACCGAGGCCCCCCTCCCCCTGTTCTCGGCTGGGGACCCTGCTGGCCAGGGGGGAGGCTTTTGCTGGCGTCCTGGTTCCCCCCACAGTGTGGCCACGGCTCAGCTGGGGCTTCTGCCGCCATTTTTAAAAGCAGCCAGGAGGGGAGAAGCCTCAAGCTGACCGCATGGCATGGGGAGGTGCAGCTGGGCTTTGCGGTTTCGTCCGGCCTCCATGCAACCCTTGCAGCCTGAAAAACCCTGGCACATTTTTCCAGCGTGGCCTGGCCCAGCTTCTTCACCTTCTGGGTGCAATTTTAACCCTTTTAATGCCTGGATAAGACTACAGATTTCCTGAGCTCCCCTGAATGAGAGGAATAAAGCAAGGAGTCTACTGAAGTCAGTGAAATGAAAGCTAAGTTTCCAGATGGTAAAAGATTGAAGAGATGCCACTGATAAGTAGCTGAAAAACCTTTTTTGTGGGCTATGGGGGGACTGGACTACACCAAAATTCCTTTAAACTGTGAAAAACTACTTGGGGGGTTTAAAGTGCTTGAAGAAAAAGATCTTTTGCCCTGAGGGAATGTGGTTCTCTTTTTTTGAGACTGGAAAGATGGACAGAGACATTAAATAGAAAAAGAGATGAAGAGAATTTTGTCTTTGAACAGCTTGCTCGTAAAAGTAGTACCCCATGTGTGTAGCATAGCCTGTAACACAGCTCCAGAAAGACTATGAAGATGGGAGGAAGTTCATGATTTGCAGATTTTCCCCGGGTGGATGCAAATTGTGAAAGTGAAGACACCCCTTATGCCTAAACCAAAAAAGGAACTTTTCTGTCTAGAATGAACTGAAATAATTATTTAAGTGAAAACTGATTGAAGTATTCTCTGTATGTTGTTGCTGAGAAATATGGAAGGTGAGAGAGGGGGAGGAGGGAATGATCTGGAAATCTTATTCTGAATTTATTTTTTTTTCCAGTGTTATTAATAAATTCTTCTTATACCCTTTTAAGTTTTATTCCTGCCTTGTCTTTGCTTCTAAATCCTACCTCTAAAAGAAATTGAATATATTAAAATTGGCAAACCCAAATCAAACCAAGATACACTTCACACTAGATAAATTTACAAAGAGAGGATATGCATTGTATAATTTAAGCTGAAATGGATTTAAAAGTGTGCAAAACACAGAGGTAAAAATCTGTTTTAATAATATATACACTTTTCATATTAGTATGTTATTTATAATTCATCAGGGTTAATTATTCTTCTGTTGCCTCTGACAAGGCTATATAAAGGGTAAAATGAAAGAGTAAAAGGTATTTGATATATCCAAACTTTACAGCTTGTATATTGCATAATAATTGCATGAAACACACTTTATTTGCTCATTTGTTTGGTTTTCTATTTTAAAAAACCCAAACCAACCACCTCCCCGAAAGAAACTAAAGAACCAAACCAAACCAAACCAAACCTAACGACCAAAAAAAAAAAACCAAAACAACCAAAAAATAAAAAAGCCCCCAAACAGAACCAAATCCTCCAAAACCAAAACAAAACAACGAAACAAGCCAAAACCAAAACAAACAAAAAGCATTTTGCTATATTCAATATGTCAAAGGCCCTAGAGGATAAAGATTTTGTTCAGTGCATGCCACTGGAAATGTAACAGTGCTTTAGGATACTTCCAAAGAATTCCCTCTTTTTCAGTATCATTTTCTTAGCAGAAAAATATAGGTAGAATAAAATTTATTGAGAAAAACAGATAGCATAATCAAATCATTGTTTTCTGCTTCTGGAAACCACACTGACTTTATTAATCTCTGACTGGTCTACAGTTTATAGTCCTTAATGATTCATTTAAGCAATTTATGATGTGCAACGTTATCAACCTAAAGCACATAAATATAAATCAATAAGTCAGAGCTGGTGAAGTCTAAATATTCCCAAATACTGCAAAATACATATTTTATGTATGATTTTCATGAATATGTGGAATTAGGAAGCCAATTATATCCTTAACATTTTTTTAAATAAATTATAATTTTAGTCATCGTTTTAGACAATTGTGGTTTCAAGTATGTCTCAACAATGTCTTGCATTATGTTCAGGATTGCAATGCAAGTGAGTAAAGAATTTAATCCAGTTCCCAAATTTCTGAATCCCAAGCAAGCTGCTTAAGTATTGCAAAATCAAACTTTCTTGTGTCTATGCAAGCATCCGAAAATTACAGTAAGAACAAAACAGCTTTTTCTGATATTTTTAAAGTTCACCGTTTTTATCCTAGATGACTAAAAAATGCGGTGATTCAAACCATAATAGGTACAGTGTGCCATGCCTATCACATCTATATTATGTTTTACAGAAAGTATGATTTTGGTATTTTGTTATTCTGTTGCTCTAAAAAAAATCCTAAAATATTTTAAATATTACTTCTTATATATTCAACAGAGAGGTGAAGCTCATACTGAAAAATATGCACTCAGGTTTGTAAATGCATGTTTCAACTCCCTTTCCTCCTGGCATAACATACTGTGCATGCACAATATTGAAATTTAACAGTAATATGCCAAAGCATTTCATTCCCTGGTAATTCCTTTGCAACAGTGAGATTTGTCTACTTAGTTCTTTGACATAAATATTCAGTATTAACAATTGTTATAACCAAAGAAGGAGCAAGAAAAGAGCCAGTTTGAGCCTCTAAACAGCACACATTTCCAATACACAGTGCACATATTTCTTAGTCATTAGAACTGACATGGTGTGTGGGACCTGAAGGATGCATTTGCAAATGATTTTCAGAGAAAGTTGAATATGTAATCAAAGTTATTTATGAACTTGCTGCACCAGAACTCTCTTGTAGTAGCATGAACTCTATTCTCAGTCAAAAAATGTCACTGATACAGTTCTCCACAAGAAGCCTCTCTAATGTAAATGCCTTTGTCAGCATGGGGGAGAGGAAAGAAAGGACGTGACAAATGGGAGTTTTTGGTTATCACAGCTCTCAAGAAAAACATGAAAGACAGAAGAGACAGAGAGGCAACAAAAAGACAGTAAGACTCAGGTATTCAAATTTTATGAAGACATTGCATATCTAACTATTGCAGTAGAGTAATTCCAAAAGAAAATGTAGGTGAAAAGCATAGATTTAGGGTCAGAAAAAACAAATATAATTAAGACTGTGCTTAAGTATTCATGTTTAAACCCACGGAAACATAGGTAAAAATTCATTGACAACTTATATCAGGTGTGACAAAGTTTATTGCATTATCCTGTTATTTTCTCATGACCCATGGATTTGCTTTGATTGCTATGCAGTTTAGTTTAGGGGGGCATACCACTTGTTCCTTTTGAAAACCACTTCCAAAGTCATGGCCGTTTATTACTTTGAATAATTTTTAGTTTTCTTTTGTTCAGAAAAAGAGACAAACAATTTTTTCCAAAATTGATCCTAATAATATTTACCTGCAAGAAATTCAGAGGCAACTTGCTTACTGATTTTCACTAGAAAATCAGTAAGGTCTATATAGCTTTAATGCTATATGCATTAAAACCACATGTAATGACAACAATAACCAGTCACTATTTGCTTGTGTTTATGGAGTAAATCTATCAGAAACCTGATTAATCACAGACACAGGATTAAACCTTGCCGCCTTTTAACTTCTACTCTTGACTTTATTCTCTGCAAGCCAAACACATTCTATTATTATAACAACAGCTCTGATTGTTGTACTGAAACAGCTCAAATAATTGTTCAGAGGGAAGAAATTATGGAGATTCTCTCTTCCAAATTTAGTTTTATTAACATGACATGATTTGCAAAGGTTTGTGGCTTCTTGGTTCTGACTCTCAGTTTACAAAGCCCAAAGATTAAAGAGCAGTAGAGCAACCCAAGAAAGAAGGAAAATTGATATATTCGCTTTTAGAAGGGCCCCTGGGAAGCCATTTACTTAACACCAGTAACAGCAGGAAAGTACTGAGCTCCACTTTCTTTAAATATCTCAGAGATTATCCTAGTATTCAGCAAGAACTGGAAGTATAGTACTGGCTAAAGTATGAAAAATAAGTTTTTCTGTTGCATTATGACAACTGGGGGTTAATTTTACTATTTTTATTTTTTTTTTAGTTGGAATATAGTGCATGGGCAGACTTAATATATGAGATTTTCAGCTAAAAATCTGAAGTCATTAAAAAGAGTCTACTTTTTTAATGGGGGAAACAACTGTATCACTAGGGACAGGCAAGTGCATTGTAGTTGGCTTTTTTCTGTTTCTGACTTTGCAGGGACAATATACAGGCTTAGATAAAACCTTTTTTTCCATTCTGTGGTCATGTATAAAATTCAAATTGGGATTCCTAAAGTTTGTATTACATCCTTATGCACAGTGAAAGAAAACCAGTAAGAGGAAATTCTTGGGTTTATGTTTTTCTTCAGATTAAACTGACCTTCTTACAATGTGAATGTCACAGCCACTTTCTTTTTCTAATAATCTCTTGCCAGGAGGTGTTTTTATCCACCCTTGCTCTCCTTGATATTGTATCCAAATTAAAAAAAGAAAAATTCTGATTTTTTTCTTCACAGCGTTTCTTCATTTTCCTTCTCCTCTATTTGCTATTATTGTATTGATTTAGTGGGAACTTAATGGAATTTCTGTATCTATCTTCTCTTTACTTAACACACTATTAGTTCCTTCATCAACTTTTTCATTTTCTTCTACTCCTCAGGTAGTATATCTCAGAGAGCTCACATTTTCACTTTCATTGAATACCGGCTTGAATGCAATCATAACATTTACAACAGACATTTTCCAGAATCTGTATGGCCAGAAGTGCTTGAATGAAGAAGTAATATTTTCATCATGTGATCTTAATATTCTTTGCGCAAATCCAATAAGATAACTAACACAACCCACCTGCCCACATCAATAACACTGTCCTAAAGGCTCATTTCTGCATGACAGTCTGGAGAATACCCCACAGTGAGTTCCTGTTATTATCTGATTATTACTTTTATTGAGAGATGCTTCTCCCCGAATTAAGGTGCAAACGAGACCATACGTTGAAGTCAATAATATGGATTTTATTTAACAGCAAATGTGAGGTAGAGAGACGGAAATAAATCGGAAAAAGAGAGAGGGGAAGAGAGAGTGACAGACAGAGATTAAGAAGTAAGACAATCACTCCCTCTGTGGATCCAGTGGCATCCTATTGATCCTCTTTTCTGGGCTTCTCAGTGGGGCTGAGAGGCGTGGGGGGATTCCTTCAAAACATATGGATGAATATACAATGGATTAATACATGTTCAGGTATACATGTGAATGTCCGAGCACCTGCCCAGTGGGGGAAGTTTTACACTGTCTTTTGCAACATATTCTGAATCTGTTGCAACACTTTGGATCAAGCGCAGTCCTCTGATGAAAGACCTCAGAAATGAGCCTGTGGGGCACTTCAGGTGTCTTTGATAGTTTATGACAACTTCTAGGACATGACAGCTGCACCTCCCATGAATGTGACCTTCATGGTGAGGGTGGAACAGGGGTGGGACTTCTAAAACTGAGCCAGTTTATGTAAGGGAGGACAATCCAGAGACTCTGCTTCTTATCTGGATTGTAGTCTGTAGTGACGGGGGTCCACCTCTCTGAACCACAGGTTTCACTGTCACACCCAAAACCTCTCCTTCTCCCTCTTGATTGTGGGGAGAAAGTGTGTAAACCCACACTCACCAAACTAATTTGTGGGCTATGGCCTCCCCTTCAAACACAGCCAGAACTGGTTTTCAGTTTGGGTTTCCTTGTGAACACATTTCTCTTCCCCAACCTTGTTTACTTCTTCCTAGACCTGAGATAATTGGACAATAGTGACACCTTTTCTTATCTCAATTTGGCTTCAGGTGGCTTAACTTACTGTCCAAACTTCCATCAGGAGGCATATTCGGGAGGGTGGGCTTCAGTGATCTCAGATGAGCAGTCACATTTTGCACAGTTTGCTACAATGGGCAAAGACCTTCAGTGATTTTGACCATGTTTGAGCCATTAACTTTTATCTCTCACAGTTCCCTCACCTGCTAAATATTACTTCTTTGCTAACAATATCTTCAGGACTCCTAAAGTAGGGAGCAGGCCTGTGGAATGTGCAGGCTTTACCCTCCTCTCTCAGGGTTATGGGTCGGAGACCACATCTCCAGAACAGGAGACAGATCTTCTGTCACTTCACAGCAGTTGCCCTGGCCACTGTCCCTGGTGGACCTTTTGACCCAGTCAATGGCTTCCAATCCCCTCAATTTATTTAGAGACTGAAACTGTGCCTTTCTTGCTCTAAAAATATCTTCACATCAATTTCTTTTGTTACTATGATTACTCTATCTTGGCTTATACTGTTCATCAGGAATTAATACAATCTGTGAATCAAGAGGTCGCAAGAAATTGAGATACAGACCATTCCATCCAAATTCAGCTCTGCACACATGCTGCCTATTATCTCATATACATCAAGGAGAAAGAGTGTTATGATTTTGTGTCTCTTATGAACTTTGATTCTTTTAAGTATTACCATACGAGAGGAGGGAGAAAAGCAGTGTTAAACATTACCCCTGATAAAAACTCTGTAAGATAGGCCAGTGAAAGTAGGACAATTCAGTGGCTTCTCTATAAGATAAGATATGCACATCTGGAAAGATACACGCATTCATTGCACAGCTGTGTTGCACAAAATTCAAATTCATAAGTGGGAGGGGAAGGCGTATTACTCCACAAATGCTTGGAATGAATGCACATTGAGTAACAAGTTATTTGACCACACAGTTGTACAAAACAATTACAGCAAATCTCTAACTTTTGCCTGCAAAAAAACAAGCTCTAAAAGCAAATTCAAAATCCTATGCTAATACATTCATATTACCTTCAGTATCATCATGAATTGAATATCAATTTATATAAATGGGCAAAAGAATTTTACATAATAAGAATTATTAGAGGTCTTTATTTTTTTATTTCCTCATTTTTTTTGCCATCATTAAACATGTTTTACTATTTTTATTGCAACACAGGTATGACAAGTGTATTTCTGTAAAAAGTTGATTTCAAATATACTCTTTCTGAAAAATATCTGCTTTAGAATTTGCCCCAAATAAAACATTGATTGTTCTAAATTGCAAATATATTGATTTTGTTTTTGCACTGTGGACCACACAGAATACCACACAATTTTCCCCCATTTTCTTTTTTCTCAAAGTTGGTGTATCTTTACCAAAGTGCTGCAGCCCACACTATCACAGGGAATGTGATGTGATCACTGAGAACTTTAACAGAAGTGCAATATGGATCATAGTCCCTCGGAAATATTTTGACAGCTTTCAAAATGAGAAATGTGTGTCTCTATAGACAGAAGTTGAATTTTGCATGGAAATTTGTAACATTCTTATTGCTTACATTATGATTCACTATTTGCCACTTGCTCTTTGACGTCCCCAATATTCTTTTTGCTTTTTAACAGTGTCTAAAAGTTACAGACATAAGAATATGGGCTGTAATAAATACCAAATATTTAATTTAAAATAACAGACACATGTTAAAAGAAGCATCTTCATTCGTACAGTAAAGAAATCAATAAATGTGCTGATGGTGGGGTAGGATAATTCCTAATAGAAGTAACAGAATAATTCTTAGCATGTAAATTGGGGAACCATTTTTTTTATCATGATTTCCATTCCTGCTATTCTTGTTCATCACAGAGCATCACTTCCCTCACAACAAATTGCTTTTCATAAGGTTGCCCACGGGCAACAAGTGCTTATCTGAGCACAGGTTCCTACTGAGTAAGTTTAAATCACTTTAAATTCCATCTGTGTAAGGATTATATAACACTGAACCTAACATTTTCCCATGCTTCAGGAAGGAAACCCTCACAGAGAGGGACAAGTAGACCCATCTCCACCCCACACCCCATGGCACCTGTGAGGCACCAGCTGCAGTTTGGTACCCCCCACATGCACAGGGAACCTTCCCTGCACTGCTTCTCAAGGGCCCCCTAGTCCTTCTACAGAGAGACAACCAGAGCACACTCACTCAGCAATAGAGAACATCATTTACAGTCAGTAATTGGCATAAACCAGCTCTAGTTAAAGAACATGAATCTTGGGCATCAGGTGGGCAGCTGTTGGCCAGGTGGCAAGGACTTAAGTGACATCTGCCCACAGCACAATTCTCCTCTGTCATGCACACCTGCCTGCATCCCGTTTTTTCCCTCTCAACTGCCCAAGTGACTGCCAACCAGCTCCTTGGGCATTCCTCCCGCCCCTGTTAGTCAGGTGGCTGTCCTGGTGGCCTGGCTCAGCTCTGGAAGTCCTCCCAGCCTGAGGTCCTCCCAGCTCTGCCATCCCATGCAGGGATGCCATGGCCCCAGTGAGCAGCTGAGGGCACACACAGTGTGACAAAGGCAGGGCCACATGTGCCAAAAACCATAACACTCCAACCACGTTTTCTTCTAGCCCTAATTACTTGATCCTTAAAAAGTGTCAGCGACATGTTTTCCCTTCCTCCCTGAACACAGCCACACTCCTTTTGTATCAGAGGAGTATATATATACAGACAGAGTTGTAGGGGTTTTTTTCCTCCCCACTTATATGACATAGACTAATCCATTAAATTTCAGGCTACTAGGTTTTCGAGTAGCAACCATATTAATGTACTAGATTTGTGTAGAGCCTATAATAAAATCCTTGCAGTCTTCTGCTAAGTACGTACAGGAAAAACAGAATTTCTGTACAACAGTCATAGAGAATGTATATTAATTTCCATTTAAAAGCAAACAGTTAAGATCCCTTTCAACTGATCTGAGGCAAATTCTAACTGGCTATGTTCATATGCACTCACCAGAAAACATTTGAATAGATACTCAGTTTCAAAGCCACACGATGAAAGATGAATATTCACAGTTGAGTCTCCATGAATAATCCAAGAGAGGCCCATTTTCCAGTCCTCCAAAAGAAGCATTTCACTGAATGTAATTGTCTAGACACAGGCTTCACCTACAGTTCTAGTAATGAAAATATTCACTAATATCATGCTATCTCAAAAAATTTCTCAGCACCCTGAGATTGCAATAGAAACAAGACATGAGAAAGTGCACCCACAAATGGCACATATGCCTGCCTGAGACTGTCAATGTGTTTTTACTTTTTAAGTAACCACAGCCAAAGGAGGAGTCTGTAGCTTTCCATTATTTTGTTTGCCAGAAAGCTCTCTTTTAGCCTTAAGATTCTGATTTTAGCTTTACCAATGTGACAATATTTGAAAATGTCAGCAACATACAAATATGTTGATAAATTCACCATGAACACCCTTTTTTTCTTGGCTTTTCCCACAATCTTGAGCAGATTAGTAATATGCACAGACCAGAGGAAGAGTCTGTATGTTTTACAACACTGAATACTTTTCACTGAATTTATGCTCAGTAATGAAGTTGCTGGATATTGATCACCAAAGACAGTGCGCTGCACTTTGATTAAAAGAAGTTTAAAGGGAAATTCAGTATTTACTATCAACAAGATCAGAATATAAATGAGTAACATTTTTATTTCTGGTATTTAGTGAATCTGATTTCTTACTTAATTGTCCTGAATTAATTTAATTCAGTACCTTGAAAATAATTTCTATGAAAAATACATTTTCTGTTTAAAACTGTAAGCTTTTTGATAGTTTATTTATATTGGTGCTATATTTTAAGTTTTTGTTTCGAAGTTCTACAGTTAAAAAAGTAAACTTTTGTCTTCCCCACTCTCCTAGTCCGGCTTGAGATATTTTTCCTGCATCATCCTCTCTGAAACCACAGAATGATGAACAATCATTTAAAAAAAAAAAAACCTGCTGAGAGAGACACACTCAGCATTGAAATTTTCAGTCTGAACACTTAAGGCTTGGCAGTGTCACAAGCATTTTGAAATCAGAGAAGAAATTAAGCATCTTCTTGATACAGAGAAATGATAACTTTAAAATAAAGTCATTCATATTTTTGGTCACTTTTTCACTGTGGTAGCCAGGAAAAAAAAACTTTTCTTCTTGTGAAATTTCAGAAAATAGGAGGAACTCGTTGTATTAAGATCAAATATAAGAAAATTCACTGAAAAAATACTTGATGCTCCATGTTAAAAATGCATAACAATGTGACCACAAATGAAGAGGAATTTGGCAGCTTTCACATATAATATGTCTTGTAGACAGTGGTCTTGTTCAGGTCAAACTGTGTACCAACAAAAAAGGGAAGTGATTCAAAGTCCATGTAGTCTGTTCCTACTCACCTCTTTCCCATCGCCTTTGAACTCCCTTGCTAATAACAGACACATTTAAAAGTATGGCAAAAAACTAAGTGATTATTATTTACCATGGGGATTTTCAGCTGGATAAAGGACATGTAAATTAGGAGAACCTCAGCCTTTATGCAATTATTTTGACAGCTGTAAACCAGTTAATTAAGAATGACTTATTGACAGATACGAGTCAATAAGTCACCTTGATGCAGGGATGCCAAAGCGTGTCATCTCTCTTCTGCAATAAAAGAGCAGGTAGTAAGACTATTCTTTGTGGAAGTTTTGGACCAGGGAGAGAGGATGCCAAGCTCCATTTGTTTTGCTCCTCACAAAACAACTTGACATCATATCACATGTAATGTGTACATCACAACACATAGAAAGATGAACAGGACAGCAGCCACTTTCACTAAATTTTCATCACTTTGTATTTTTCCTCTATCTCATTCAAATCAACAACATTGTATCACACAACATCAAGTCTCTGAGTCAGTCAGAGCTATCTCCTCTTCCCTCCCTTAAACATTTTATTATTTATTACCTGAATGAGAGTCTTAAAAATGTGATATAACTTGATTACTCCCTACAATCCTCAGAGACAGCTTTCCAGCGCTACCCTGTATTTGAAATAAGCATGGTACTTCAAGTAATGAGAAAATCAGTTCTCTCTCTACAGAGCTGCATACATAGTGCTGAATTCCCTTGCCATTCTATCTTGCAGAATATGGATTGAAAAGTAGGTAACAGCTTTTTGGGGAAGGACATTACTGCAGGATTTATGAGGAGAACAGAACTGTGCAGAAAGGAAGCAGCAGGATGGGAGATCCAAGACAGTTCTGTAAGCACAAAATCATTCAGTGTTCACACAACAATATAGGATCATTATCTATATGGTTTGTTGAGTCAGCACATGATCAGTTTGTAACATTTTTATATGTCCAAGCAACCCTTACTGGCCTGCATTTGCCAGATGTATTTGTGCTTTTCTGGGCTGAGATGTACGTTCCGCAGCCTTTAGACAGCAACACTCTCTGATCTTAATGTTGCTTCACTACAAGTCAGTTCTTTATTTATTTTCTTAAAAACATTAGATTGTCATTCAGCTGATTCAGGACTGCAGGGATATTTGCTGTGTCTGGTACAGAAAAACACTCAATGTGTTTAGAATACTGACACCCTTTATTATTGTCTTCAGTGTGGGACATATCTCTGCAAATGCAGATATTGAATAAGTACCTGAGAGGATAATAAAGATGCTTCTTTCTTTCTAAATTGAAAAATCAACGTTCTTTTGAGAGAGATGTCAAAAACTCACTACACCAAGAAACAAAGGATCTGGCAAAGAAAATTTCGTCTGGATAATCTGCAAGAGCAATATAGTAGTACCCTCATCAGTTCAAGCCTATGATTTCTAGATGCATGAATATAAGCGTTACTGACTACAGAAATTTAACTACACATATTGACAGAGTTATGTAAGTCATAAATTTTAAATAGCTTGCTCTTTGAAAAGAGGTATCCACTAGAGATAAGCAGAAGCCTTATCTACAACTTTCTCTTGGAATATTGGACCACACATGTTTATGTGTTAAGTGTTTAAGACCTTAGATCATACAGAGCACAATGTATAGTTTTCTCATTAATCAGGATTAAGGCAAAGAAATAGCTTATGCCATTACAGCTGTAATTCCTAAATGATAACTAAGCAAGATATAGTAATATGATTGCATTTCACATAAATCCATTGCAATTTACTTATAATATACTATAATCTCTATAAACACATTCTCATAAATTTTGTTTTAAACAGAGCATTGATTTAATAGCTTCTTTAGAGAAATAGTGAACATCGCTTTTTCCTTTCCTCTCTGACCACACTGCAATAACACCTCAGATAAAATATATGAAAGTAATTAGGAATACATTATTATTGTTACTTTTTCTAATTAATAATTTCTTTATCCTGGCATTCCTATGGCTGCCTTCAGACACATGTCAAATTGAAGCCAAGTATATTCACTTAAGCTCACAAGGAAGAAAGATTTGAGACAGTTGTAAACTGCAAGTGTCCTTCTTTTAGCTGGGATAGAATTAATTTTCTTCCCCACGGGTAGTAGAGCACCATGTTTTTCATTTCGTGTGAGAATAACGTTGATAACATACTGGTGTTTCAGTGGTTGATGACATTGTATAGCCACTGACAAGACATCACTCGGAGTCTTGCCTCACTTTAAAACTTCAGTGTTGAAAATCATTGAGCCAAACAACAACCCACTACCCAGCCTCCATGCACTGCAAAAGCATAGGTTTCAAGAACTGACATCTTCCCTTGTTTAAAGAGCTGATACAATACAGCTCAGAAAATATGATCCTCATCTGTCTGACGTATTATCATGTCCAGCCTTTGCAAATCTGAGTGGGCCTAAATGCATGGTATTTCCCTTGCTTAGTGGGAGATTTGGGGAGTTTTCATTAAGTCCTTCCCTTTTTTTTTCTCCAATTTCACCTAGAAGTAGTGAAGAAGTGCAGCACATTTATGTTTAAGAAGTTAATACCATACAGCTGGACCTACATATATCAATTCCCCAACATACTAGAGATAACCACCTGAATGTCTGTACAAATATTCTGTAACACTAAATTACTTACATAAAGAAAGTATCTGTTATAAAGAGTATTAAAACTAGCTTATAACATAACATAACTAGCCTATAACATAATGTTTTCTTTTTTTTTTTTTACTTTAGTGCTTACTTTGTGGCTAGCATGTAAAAGGCACTTTTCTGGTATATTGCAATGGAAAAGAAAGAAGCTTAAACTGGCAAATAAACTGGCAAATGCCTCTTTTTTGGATGTGTGTGTTTATTTTATTATACTTTACTTATATAATATCGAGTAAATAGGACAAACATTAGAAAGCGCAATACAGATTTTATTCAAGAAACAGATTGTAGAGATTCATAGTTTGGGTTGAAAAGACCAAACCTTAGACTTGACTAAAACAAAAAAAAACCTTTTAAAAATCTAGCATGTTTTTCTTTGAATTGGCAAAAGTAATCTCATACTTCTCTCTTGCGCAATTTTTTGTATGTGAGAAAAAAAAATCTTGAAATAGCACTAGAGCAATCAAAAGAATTCTAAAACCTCAGAAATTCAAATCTTCCCAAAAGAAACAAGCAATATTAGAGACTTTTAGAAGGTTTGCCTTGTAACATTGAGACAAAAAATTAATTTCTATTCAGCTTTAAGGATTTTAAATTTTTTTTTAACATCAGTTCAATGCAAATGGTCTTAGAAATCAAACAGCAAAATTAATGTTTATTTTTATTTTATTTAGATGAAAGAGTACACGTGTCCAGGAGTTTCGGAAGTGAAATGTCATGAGCTGCCTTTGGACAGATCTTTGTTCAAATTGGAGATCTATATTGTTTCATTCCCCACTTGTAACCTCCTCTGTCTTCTTGCACAGAAGAAATGCATTTTCTTCAGGTGTCTAAGATAAATATTTGAACACTGCTGTTTTCAAAAGAGTGAAGACAAAGTTGTTATAGAAATTACTGTGGATAAAGGCAAAGGTTGATAGGGCACAAGATAAAGTACAGAGCTGAATGTAAAATGTGATAAAAATAATAATAGCGATAAAAATAATTTTCCTAACTATTCAGGTATTCTGGCAATATGGTTGCTATTAAGAGATTTTTTTCTTGAAATAGCTAAATTTCTTCAGTTTGAATAAGCCTTTATATGCCATCTGGCAATCTTGATACTTTAATATCTTCCTCACACATTTTTTGCTATTGACAAAATAGGATTTTGCAAATTACAAGAAAGCCCAAAACCAAAAATTATGCCTTAATCATGCCTTTGCATTCTACATGCTATCACTGTCTGTGCCCTACATTTTCTTGCTCTCTAGCTGATGTATGCAGCCCTATTCCAAACCACAAAGAGTTTTAAGGATCAAATTTCAGCGTACTGCTAATTTCCCTGTTGTGGTGGTAGGTATTAATTACCTGAAATAGTTCCCTGTCAGGACCTGGGCAGCCCCCTTTGGACCTGACAAGGACAAATCGGGTCTGATGTCTAGTATTGACACATTATTGCACCAATGAAAAAAAGTTTATGCGCCTTTGAGAAGATGAAAAACCCCGTGAATCTCTCTTTTTGGTTCCAGCTCTTCTGCAGGTAACTAATCTGGCTGGGCCAGGCCCACACAGACTGCAGGCCTGGGCCCCCTCCCCTGGAATGGAATTTGGCCAGAGCAATACATCACTGTTTCTGGCTGGACTCCTGCTAAGATCCTAGCCTTTCTGCCCGCATGGCTGCCAAAGATTTCTCCATTGTAAACAACTCCAGCCAGCATCTGGCATGGATCATGTGACCATCTGCAGGCCTCAGGCAAGATATTAATTCTTTCACTGCCCAGAATGGGACTTGCAGACACTTTGTTCTCTCTCCTGAGTGAAAGAAAAGTCAGAGATGAAGACACACACAGAAACAGAATGAAAATATTGAAGTCAGAAAAAAGGAAGAGTCAGGTCTGAGATGAGAGACTGAGATGCCCTAATTTGGTCTTAAGTTCTTTTTTTTAACTATGGAGAAGGTTATGATTGATAAATCAGATACTCTTGTTCCCCTATAACTTATGCATGCTTATGGGGTGGATGAAATGTTCCCACTGTAGGTATAAGCAGAGGCATGCAGAGGAGATGTTGAAGTAGCTGTGATCCCATGAGAAATTTGAACAGAGAGGAGAGATGAAGACCCCTGTTGCCCCCCAGGGAAGAAGGAGAAAGACCTCTGTTTTCAAAGGATGACAGGAGCCTTTGCTTGAACTGCTAATCCTTAAACTTTTGTACCCCATAAGTTGACACGGTCCTTGATAACAGTTGCAGGAAGAATGTCAATGGGGGAAGACACTTTTACACAATGATCAGATTTCCATTCTCCAGGGCAACTGATCACTGTGACATGGAGGCCACAAGAAAACTGTTGTGCAGAAGTCTCCATTGGCTGAAGACAGAAACTCCTCTCCCTGAGTAAACTGGAGAAAGATGATTTTTAGAGATGGTAGAGTTCTGACGAAAACTTTTGTTTGAATGGTAAACTGACTGATTTGTTTCTGTACGTTGTCAGTGTGAAAGAAAAGAAGTTTGGGAGGAGAAGAAAGGTTCTAAAAGTTTTATTCCAATTCTTATTATTTTTTTCTTGTAATTTCTAGTAGCAAAGTTTTTATTTATACTCTTCAAAGTTTGAGCCTATTTTGCCTTTCTCCTAATCCTATCTCACAGCGGACGATGGTGAACCACACAGATAGGTACAAAATCAGACTTTAAGATGATCTTTTCTTTTTTGCATATTGTCACTTTGGAAATACTTTTTTTTCCCTTTCTCAGATGGCAAAAAAACAATGTTCATGAATTAAACTCACATGAGAAAGATCTGCTACAGCTGCACTAAATCACCAAGTGCCTTTGTTCTGATCACATTTTGTGTGCTGCTGATGATTATTGCCAGGCACGAAGATTCACCAGAAAAATAGTTATGCATTTTAAGACTATGCTATATTAGTAGGTTAGAACTGCCAACTAAACCTTCCTAAGTTATATTTCATAGCAACAGGGCAACCCGAGAGTGCTCTACAGTGTTTATGGGTTCTCTCTTAGTGTGTTGGTCTGCTCTCAACCTGCTGAGCATCTTTGTAGTCTGCTGGAACAATAAAAAAGGAAAAGATGGTGCCCTTCTGCACTATACCTTACTTGGAAACATAATTTCACTATTTTTGTTCCTGTATGAAATACAGAAATAATGTTGGCATATTTGTTTCTGTAAAGTGTAAATTCTTTCAGAAAAAATTGCTGAAAAATACAACACCCTACCTTATGCTTAATATATCGATCAGGTTTCAAGCAGAACAGATTTTAAAAACAAAAACAACAAACAAAACAAACAAAAACCCCAAAATAAACAAAAAATCAACAACCTCGCAAAACCCCAAAACCCCAATGAAAATTAAAATTTACAGATATGCATGCAGGAACAACCAGAGAAATATAATTACAAGTTATGACAAATCTATTTAGGATAATATGGCATTTTATTACAAGTTGGGTGCAAGTCTGTGCTTGAACAAATAAGCCCATAGAGACACCACCATATGTCAGTCTTCCACATTTATAATAGTATGTGCAGTCAGTTAAAATTCACATATGTACATGACTACCTAATATTTAAAAGAGTGGAGCAAAGGAATTGCAAATCACATACTCTCCCTCCACCATGTCAGTCTGTTACAGTGGATTCTTGAAGACTAATACCCCAGTTTGCAGTAAACACATCAAATGAAGAGTTACTGACTCCTTCTTATGTCATTTATTCTCTCAAGATACCAGTGACTTATGATATGTCCTTGTACTTTGCCCTATCCTCCCCAGTTGAATGCTTTCGCATTTGGGTCACAAAGAATTAAAAAAAAAAAACCAAAAAAAAACATTCTTCTCAGAAAGAAAATGTTCATCAGTTTTTAATCAACTCTGTTCAAAATAATTAAGAGCAAAATGTATCTCAGCTCTCAAAAATGTTGATGTTTTCCTGTAGGAATATATTGATTTGCCATTCTGAAGTGACTTGCCAAACAAAAAAATTTATTTATTTGAGCTTGATTGCTAGGGAAATGATGCCAATGTGATTAAACTAAACCACTCCTGCCTCTATGCATTTGTGAAAATCCTTGAATAACTTTTGGGACAGTTGATGACAGCAAACAAGTTTGACAAAAGCAACAAGGAGACTCGGTGGCTGTAAAGGTCTTGCAACTTAAAGTGGGAAATACACAGTTCCTGACTGCAGAAAGTCATTATTTTCAGATCCCACTTTCTTAAACTTCAAAGCCAAAGAAGTTCTTACGCAGCATTACCTCACTCACTCTCATGTCCCAGGGTCTGACCTACTTATTAAGTTTTTCGGGTTGGTGAAAATAGACATTATATTTCAGGTTTTTGGGGTTTTTTTGGGGTTTTTTTGTTTTGTTTTTTTTTGTTGTTGTTGTTGTTTTTTGGTTTTTGGTTTTTTTTTGTTTTTTTGGTTTTTTTTTATTTTAGCATGGAAAAATTAATATCCTCTCTTATTGAGAAGCGTTCAAAAAGTCATTTTATTTTTAATTTTGGTGTATGGCTCTGTTTAGAAACAGAAGAAGAATGTGGAATAGCAGACTTTTCTTTAAATAAGTGGGGAGAAAATCCAGGCCATGTTCTGGTCTTAATTTTGAGCTGGTGAGGACCCCATTCTTGCATTCATAGCAGTTCATTTAATCCAAGTTGGCTGAAAGAACTGACAGTGTGCAGTGGTAACAGAGACAGATATAACTTGAGACCTCTTCTGCAAAGAGGTTGCTGCAATGGGTTTGTGAGGAATGAGACAGCCTTACTTCTGTTTGAGATCTACTCTGATGTGTTTAGAAGTAGTAATAGCATTAATAGCAAAGGTTAGAAATATTCAGAATCACTACCTGACAAGCCGAATCCCTGAATCATTCCTGTGAACCTCCACCAGAGCTGCTCCAGTCAGAGTCAACGGTTTTGCACTGAGAGCCCAAGTATCAGATCCAAGGCTGAGCAGAGGGAAAGGTTTCGCTCCCTCAACTTATTGACAATTCTCCTCCTGCAGCCCAGGATGCTGTAATCATTGTCTGTCGTACATTAAATTTCAGTTCTTTCCTGGTGTCTATTCAAAAATCTAGTGGAAAATAAAACTATTCCTTCAATAAAAATAGAATCACATTATATATTCGGACACAGTGGACATCTGTGTAGTAGAATACACTTTGTGCATCGCATTCTGAAGGTTAGCTGCTAAATAACTCAGCATGGCAGGTCTTATGTTCTACCCTGAAATGCACGAACTTCACTTTGTTCCAGAAATGAACAGAACACAGCCAGAGAGAAGCAACCATACTATACCCAGACAGCTGCAGCTACCATGGAGTTCCTTACAAAGCAAGAAAAACTAAAATTACACACCAACTAATACATCTATATTATCTAATGACACTCAAGTTTTAGGAGATTTTTTTTGGGGGGGTGGGGGTTCAATTATATCTATACTTCAGGGTTTTTAATGATTATAACTGATACAACTTTATTATTAGAATGAATAATTTTAGGCCAATTATTACAGAAGCATTCTGTATCCAAAATGGTAGTAGATATATTTTTAGCACCAAGCCATATCCCATTTCAATGCTAATAAGAGAAATTCTTCTTCATGGATCTGCCACACTGTGTGCGTACATATATAAATGTTCATGTGAGGGATAAAACTCTATGAGGAATAGGAAAGGCTGGATTGATTTGCCTGCTGGAAATTATGCTTTCATTTCTAAAGCTTCTTACAAAGGTAAAGACTGATCCCATAATTCTGACTTGAAAGGTCCAGCACTGCTCACCTGAAGGAAAATTAAAACCACCCCTTTTTTATCTAGACACCAGATACCATTAATAAAGTATCTGCTTCAGTGCTGTTCTTCCTGTCATCTATGCAGAAGAGCTGCAGAAAATAAAGATTTTTATTAAAGGAAGATATTTTTTTCACTAACAGGTAAAGTAAAAATAGAACAATTTCTACAATTTCTTAAAATTATTTCATAATTCCCTACATAAGGGAAGGCAGACACCAATCAACTTCTAATTTTTTAAAGTTTAATCTTACGCATTCTTTTTTGAGGTAGTTTTGGCTTTTTGTTTCTTTTTGATTTGAAAGACATACTTCTAGAATAGTTCATACTTTCATGACTGGAGAGAGATTTCAGGTGACAGATCACACAGACAATAAACACTTCTGGAATTTCTAACTGTAATGGACATTCCTCTAGTGAGTTGTGAGTAATGGAATGCTTGCATCAACATTCCATGTAAAAATCACCAGAATTACATTATTGATTTTTCTAAATTTATTGCCATTTTGATAATTCCAATCCATTGGTTTTGCAAACAATTTTAAATGAATAGCAAAAATATATTCCAGGTAATATGCTTCTGGGAGATTACTATGCTTCTCAGCTGGTTAAATCCACTCAGCCTTCAGTGTGGAGCTGCAAACACTTCTAAATTGTGTAGCAGTCTTCAACAGAAATCATCAAGAGTCATGTCTTACTGCTTTCATAAAATGTGGTTTACACCTCTCTGAGTAATTGAATTTTGCTAGGGTTATGGGCAGGCTGCATATTTTTGTGCATGAAAATACTATACAGTCCTTAGGAAAAAGCAGTTCTTTCTATTGTATGAAGTCCAATCAGAGATTACTTTGTGAAATTTATGCTGGACATTTTTCACTCCAAAAGTTAATTAACAAGGAGATGAGCTTTTCTAGGAGAAAAAAAAGTGCCATAGAAAAAAAGTGCCATAGAGTTATAACTGCTCTTGGAGAAGTTTGGAAATGCTTCTTGCATATTATTTAAATATTAAGGACCTAACATATTCTAGTACCAGCACAAGTATAAAAACCCCTCTCTCTACTGACAAAATACTACTACTACTACTACTGCTACTACTACTACTACTACTAATTATAATAATAATTATAATAATAATAATAACTTTATAACAAATTAATTTCTACAGTCAGATCAAATCTGGCTCCTGATAAAGATCACTAATGAAAAATGAATCATGCCAAGTGCATTATGGGACTTTCCCTAATATGAATGAATGCTAAGAACTAAAAGAACATCAAATTTTTCAGAGGTACACATGAACATATTTGGAAGCAGTAAATGTTAGGATAGATAGATAGATAGATAGATAGATAGATAGATAGATAGATAGATAGATAGATAGATATCCACAGTTACAAGTAAGGATGAATTAACAAGAAAGCTAATGGGAAAGCTTTATCATGCGTGGAAAGGGGAACAGGTAGAGGACTAACATTTCAGTCCAACCTGTGAAACTCAGCAGTCAATACTTGTGAAAGAGCTTTTGCTCACTAATTTTAGTGGGTTATGTTGAAAAACCGCAACTCACTAATTTTTCTGCCCAGACTGTGTGAAGAACAACACAATTTTTGCTTCATACTCAATGTATTTGGCACAAGGAGAAAACAGCATTCTTCAAAGAAAACTGTAACAGCTTGAATAAACAGCTGTAAAAAACAAACCAGCTCCATATCTCCCCTTGTAATTACAGTTCATCTATAAATTAACAAAGTCATTGACTTAGTTAATCCTCTCCCTCATTTCCATTAGGCATAGCAGTTTAATAAAGTATTATTCAGCAAAGAAATTGCATAAAAAGTTACAATATGTTTCCTTAAGTGCCATCAAATCCGTCATGCTTACAAATGTTTATATGGCTACTTCTCTTCCAGGAAAACCTTAGAATTTCATATATCTTACCATTGATCTCAGTATCTCCTTGAACATAGCATTTCCTTAGCTGAGGCCAATGTTGCTTGAAAGGCTGATGCAAACTGCTGAAGACATGCACTGTCATTGACTTTGATAACAATGCTCAAATAAAGGCAAAGTTTGCCTGTTGTGGAAATTTTAAAGAATTCCACTTTGTTCCAGTAAAGTAAAGAAATGAGAAGGAAGTGCTCTTCTAGCTTATTTCCCAGTCACCTTTTCTGAACAGAAAACATGGCAGGAACTAGCAGAACATTTTATATAATAACTTATATATTATACTTCAATAGCAATTTATAAACATTTAATTCCTCTTTCATCACTCTGTCGTTCCTAAAAAAGCAAATGAAACCCCATTGGAGTAGGTTGAAAGCAGATCAAAATTTTGTACTTTTCAATTTCTCAGGAAAGCAAGTTTAAGTGATTCACTGATGTTTAAATAAAAATTAACAAGACGGTATCAAGATAGGTACATAATTTTGCATGAACAGTGGCTCTGTGAGGCTCTGTTTCAAGACATCTGAGCCTGATTAAGAATTATGTGCATGAAACCTGATAATTTGCAGATAAGAAAGGGAAAAATATTCTTTCATAATTTTTGTCTTTGCTTTGTTTTATAAGGGTAGATGGAGATTCCACAAGAACAAGAAGCACAGAAATTATGTCCTGGGTACCTGAGGGAGACTAAGGTCCTTTTTGACTGGTAGAAAAGCTGAATGCTGAGATTCAAAACAGTTATAGCCTATTCAGACATGCTGGGCAAAAGCCAAAGAAAAAAATTATGACAAAGGGAAGGGAAAAGGTAAATCCAAATGCCACGCCTCTGACCAATGACAAGAACCTGCCCCATCTCCCAAGATCCCAAAGAATGTTCTTTTCAGTGGTATGACTAACTGCCCTTCACCCGATATACCACGGACAACATCTCTTTAAATGCTGGCCAATTCTGTTTGGGTGGGATGAAGACAGGTTTATCTGGTGTGGGTGTCTCTAATTTTTGTGCAACTTTTCTGCAGGGAGATAGTTTCTAGCTTTTGCCTGGGACTTTCCAGGGCCTAGAAGTTTGGTTTGAAACAATGTGCCAGCAGCAAGCTTTGATCTTCAGGGAAATTTCTAGTTCACATGCAAAGCTAACGTTTCCAAGAAGCGTGAGACAAAACTTTTTTTTTTTTTTTAACCTAAGTGAATCAACTCATGTAACTTAATAAAAAAAATTAAGAGTAATAAGGAAACAAAATATTCACTAAGAGAAAGTTCATAGAAGCAGAGCTCATCCAATAGACACTGCCCTGATTCTAGAACAGCAGCAAGGAATTACGGAGCACATTATGCCTGTGCAGGGCACAGCTATACATAGCAAAGACAAATAAAACGTCTACAACTCATATAAACTCAATATGAATGTTCATTTGAAGAAGCACTTGAAGAAAAACTAGCTACCCATTTCTACAACAGAATATATTGAGACACTGGCTCTTAAATTCAGTTTTCTTTTTAACACTTGCATCTGTCATGGTGCTCTAAGGAAACATAAAGCTATCTTTCAGTTGAACTATTCTTATGCAGAGAAATCCTGGAAAGAAGCCTCAGGCAGTGACAAAAAATTTATATTTCACAATAACCTGATCAGTAGGACACATCCAAGGAAAGAGAGCAAACTAATTCTTACCGGCTACCCTTTTTACAGCCTTTGCATAATCGTACTAGTTTCAAAATATTTCAGGCACAGTCACTACTACCTTTCCAAAAGTGATGCGAAAAATTTAGGTGTGGTAGAGAAAAAGCAAGAAAAGTAGTCAAAAATATTACAAAACAGCAAAAATTAAATTAGCTTTATGAAAAATTCAGTTCTAACATTGTGGTGGTAATACTGTATATTCTCTGTATTCTCTGCTCTGTATATTCTCAAACAAAACAAAATTCTTATTTGTAAAGTTAGATCCCCATTATATTTTTGAGACAAGTAACCCTACAGAAAGAAAAATGCAGCCATCTTTGGTATTCATGCAGCAGGGCTGTTTAAAAGCTCAGCTTATTTTACCCCCTGCATAGCCTTCAGTCCAGCTGAGTATGTTTTTATAAATTGTATTTCAATTTCAGAGGATAAAGACTAAGCTACTAGATCCCTGTTTTCCCCTCTGAAGCCTGTAGGTTCAATTCAAGCTTAAAGTAGTTCACACTCCCTGAAAGTATGATCACATCTATTAATTCTATTGCTGAGTCTTGCCGTGCTCTGGTGACATGGTTTGTTACAATTCAAAGGTTATGTTCTACTCATATTTACACTGGGGCACATCTGGAACAAATTGGAACTACAGAATAAATATGATGTGGATAACAAAGGAAGCTTTATCTTACAATTACCTTTAGAAAATATATGTAGAAATACTAAGGACTAAAGCATGATGGTAAATTGTAGATCAGTTGTATTGCTTTGGGCTGAAAAAAAAAAAAAGTCTAAACAAATAGTGCACCCATGGGCTGAGCTGCATTTAGGCCTATTTGTTATTTGATTAGAACTTCAGAACCAGATTCTGATGTCTGCCTGAACCAGTGCCCATTGGCCTCTGAAGAGACTTGTACCTTCCCACCATTTGGGCTATGGAGAAGGAGGGCACTTCCCATCCTGCCCATAGCCATGCAAAGGGGTTCCAGTTTGAAATCACTTGTCCTCACCAGACATTACGTACATTAATTCCTCTCCTTGCAACCTTTGCCAGTTTGCCCAAACTTTCTGTATCCCTGCTTAACTTTTCATTTTGCCACTGCCAGGTTTTTCTTTTAAAACTGTGGTGCATAATTCTAATTTCACAGTGTTCAACTGTGGATCATTTTAGACTTACACTGAACAGAATAGGTTTACATGATGAAGTTCTTTTCAGGCACCCAAGGATGCAGTCTCCTTTTAGAAGATAAGGCACACACCCAGAAAATCTTAGGTCTCCCTCAAGTGAGTGTGTTATTACTAATGTTTCCTCTTTAGTGGGCTTGCCAGAGCCCTCTGTCTCAATCAGGATGTATTAGACTCCTCTCTAGATACACCTGGGGCACTGCTGCCTCAGCATGTTCACAATACACAAATACACTGCACAAGGCAGGCTGCAAGAATGGAGGGGTGTTACAGGCATGTAGGCTGCCATTTGAGGATTTCAAAGGGGTCAAGTGCAGCCCTGGCAGGAATTTTGCCCTTACTGTTCATATTTCTAACACTCAGTCACAGTTTGGCCTTTGCAAGGTCAATATCCCATGTGCAGGACAAATCCCAGTTTCCTGACTGTCTAAAAAAGACAGTCAACTGAACTACAAAGTTTCACTTCAAACAAAAAAGTAATCCCTTTTTTATATGTACCCAGAAAGATTTCATTTCCAGAGCTGCTGAGCTTCAAGCAAAATTCCTGTTCCTGTGAAGAAGTTTCTCTTCAGTCATGTTCAAGGTTTCTGTGGCAAGATGTTAAGGAGACCAAGTGGAGCAGAGAAACCTGTGATAAATTAGAATATTTTGTGGATTAGTTCCAAGATAGTTGTCTGCAGTTACAACTATTTATATTTTGTCACTATGAATTGCAAACACGTTAAAACTATTGAGCGACATGTTCAGGTAGGTAGAGCCTAATGTGTGGAGAAAATAAATTTATTAAAAACTTTATTTCCACAATTTATTTTTCAAAGGCCTTTTCTGAAAAGATGAGTATCTCAGTGTGGAAATAATATGCCATACATGTTCAAAAGTTAAATTTACTGTTCAAGAAAAACTAATCTTCCAATAACAAAATTGGCAAATCAAAGGTCCTTATAAATATATTTATATGAGAACCACTTGTCAGTGATTAATTCCTTTTTAGGAGGCATAAATCTTTCCTAAACAAAGTATTGCCTTTATTATAAAAAAGTACATATAGGCCATGGAGTTTCTGAAGTATCTTAGATATTTATGAAAGCATGTTTGCATGTGTGAACTTCAACTTCCTCACCAGAGTAGTTCAACCAAATTCCATGCTGTCACTGACAAATCCTGTAAGCTTTTATGGTTTTTACCTGCCATTTAAAGTCTTTGCATATTACAGGGTTGACGTTGTTCTCATGTTTCTTTTCTCCCAGTGACTAAAGGGAGTCTCAATGCCAGTTCTCCATAAGGATATTTTCACTAGATAAAACATTGGCTAAGGGTAAGAGAGACCCTAGAAATCAGAAGCCATGACATCTTTCCAAAAGCTCAACCTTGCATCAGTTAATGCATTTTTGGGTACAAGTCCCACATCAATCCCAAAAGCAGAAAAGTAGCAATAGTAGCAATGACATTATAAAGTACTATGCAGAACCTGTCCTGGTCTTAAAAAGGCAGACACACTTCTGAATGGTTTTGACTGATCTCTTGTATTGCCCCATTTCTCTCCTTGCATGTCGATGGTTTAAGTATCCAGAAATTAAGGAAAAGAAAAATGAATGGACTGTCTATTTTGTTTTCTGTATGATAAAAGTCTTAACCCTGAAGAAACTGTCTCTTTTGCCATCCCCTCCTACCACTTAGTCAACTCAGCATCATGACCACTAGATTTTGGAAGGCTGTCACTTAGCATCAAAAGTGATTTCACACAAACAAACTGGAAACTTATGGCCTGGATATTAATTTTTGATTATTATTTCTTCTTGATCCTACACCTTTCTCCCAGAGATATAGATGCACATTCAAAATAATTCCTCTGTATGTTGTGTTATTGTATTAATATTAATATTGACTATAATGTAAGAAGAAAGATGTAATGGAGAGTTAAGTGATTAATAAAAGACATGCTGAGAAAGAAGGCAAAAGTAGACATTCTTTGAATATTTCTGCAGTGAAATTGAGGTAATGGGAAAAACATTTTTCTTTTTCCATTTTTTTAACAGGATAGGAAATTTATGACTAAAAGTGAATGAAATATTTTGAAGAATTATCATATTTCTTTGGATAATTGCCCTGTTCCTAGTGTAAAAGAATCACTCTTCACAGGAAAAAGGTGACAAGGAGAAGTGATCCATTGAAATTATTGAAGATGACTTAAAAATCACATGTAAGTCATTTGAACACAAAATTTTCATCCTTAAAAGCATTGTGAGCCATAACTTCATAAACAAATCCTAATAAAGAAGTCTGTAACCTATGGTAACAGAGCATCCCTGCTACACAATATAGTGACCTGTATTTTTTCATCTTGCAAGAGTTAAGGACTCCTATCCTTATCCTATCACTGATCACTATTCCTCCCTACTAATGGTTCAGCCAAAAAGAACCTGGAGATTTTTTTTGAGGAGTGAATGTAGCCTCACTGCCATAATAGCTTATAAACACCTTTAGACATGAATTTTAGTTACAATTCTGAAAGAAAAATATTCCTGTATAAACTTGCAACCTTGTGGTAAAATAAGCATGAAGCCTAAAACATTATAGTAATCCCACTGCAGTAATCCCCGAAGTTACACTGCTTGAGCCCCGTTCCAGAAACTCCAGGATCAACTCTGATCTTATGTCCCAAAATGGTTGCTTTCAGAAAATGACAGACCAATTTTCATGACTTTTTAGGTAGGCTGGGGTAATTGATGATGAAAAATGAATATATCATAGTTCTGGTAGCCTCCTCTGGTCAATTCATTTGTTATTTTTATTGTTGTTGCTTTGTTTTTTTTTTTAATTGGAGATTTACTCATAATCTTTTCTTTCCTAATAATTTCTGAGAAAGTAGGTCCCCTATTTTTAGACAGTATCATAATATTATGTAATTAATTTAGATGTGAGTGTGAGGGCACATACACGTTTGACTGTCCATATTGGCATTAACTGATTAACTGCTCACACTGGCGATGACTGCTTCTGCAATGTTCTTTTTTCTTTTTCTTTTTTTTTTTTTTTTTTTAAACTAGGCCCAAGTGAAAACAGGCTCTGCAAGCTCCTTCTCCAAAATAGTTC
>JANRGV010000001.1:82544913-82560434 GCA_024734035.1 Alethe castanea | reverse complement strand
TTTCAGAGAAAGTAGGTCCCCTATTTTAAGACAATATCAAAATATTATGTAATTAATTTAGATGTGAGTCTGTGGGCACATACACGTTTGACTGTCCATATTGGCATTTAACTGCTCACACTGACGACGGCTGCTTCTGCAAAGTGCTTTTTTCTTTTTCTTTTTTTTTTTAACTAGGCCCAAGTGAAAACAGGCTCTGCAAGCTCCTTCTCCAAAATAGTTCATTTGTTACCATAAATGCTAGAATACATCCACTACATAGTATATGAAATACAGTAACCTCAGAAAACTCTAAAAAAATACATTTGTCTGCTAAAGAATTAATTCTCTGTCCCTTCTAACCACTTAAATCAAGGCAACTAGTGTCAAAAATAACCTTTATAGAAAGAAGCAGAAAATGGAACTGAAAAACTGAAGTTGAAAAGGTTCAAAGAGGAATAAGAAAGGCTCTTAACAGACTACAGAAAATAAGCAGGAGCATTTCAAGTAATAGGAAAGAAAATAACAAAACCAATCAGAACAAAAATCTACACAAAAAAGCAGCCTTAAAAATTAAATAGGCAGAGAGTGTCATATTTCAGAAATATGACAATCAGCAAGAGTAACAATCAAATTTATTTTCCTCTGAGATGCCAGCATTTAGAAAAAACACACCTAACTAGTTTTAAAAGCAGATATTTTTATTAAGAAGAGGTAGAACGCTAGGTAATTGAATAGAAAGGCCAGTTAGTAAGAAATCATTGACGAGCCTTAGACTTCACAGTGAAAAGTATTGGAAACAGGCAGACAGAACTGTAAGATACTAGCTTCAAATATAACACCTACCCAACCTTTAGTCACAAATACAGAGCAGATCTAGGGAAGGTATACATCTATGGCTGGACAGCAATTCCAAAATCTCTCTGCACCCAGTGGTACTTATTGGATTTGTCTGATTACTTTGTGTTTGACTAGTAAGAAAAAATACTGCTAAATTCACAGCAAAATTAGCAATCCTCATTAGGAAATCCACTTTCCTAATGGGGTTTCCTAATGGGATTTGTCTATATTTAAGGCAATTCGTGGTCATGACTAAGCCAAGCTCCACTTTTAAATGGGGAATGAGGAAAAAAAAATTGTTTTAATCTGAGGAGACAAAGAATATGAAAATGTTGGCATATTCTGTATTAGCTTTCCATTGAATTTGTAAGAGAACAAGCAGCAGGTCTCCATCTGGAAGAGACTTTTATTACTGGGTAGGAAAGAGCGTAATTTTGAAAAACTGGGGAATTCTCTGTTGAATGCTTCTGTTTCACAGGAGATAAATGCTTTGTAAAGTTAAAAAGACACAAACCACTTCTTTGTTTTGTGAGAAAATATGCAGATTAGCAAATTAGTTGTTAAAAAGAAACTAGAAGGCCTTTATGTACATCATTATTCACCACCTAACCCATACCTCTGCAAAAAGTAGAGTTGCAGCTAAACTTAATTTAGGGCTACCAGTTTGCTGACCTTGATATTAATCCAAACAAACAAACAAAAAAGCAGCACATCACTTTGGAGTAAAAAGTTATTTCAATGAAACATAGACTTCAAAACAGGATTCTAGATACACCTGTTTACTCAACCAGAGTATTAAGTATACAAGTACTTTACAAATTATTATGACAATTATACTTTGGGCTAAATTCTTGTAAGAAGGTTTAACAGTTCAGATCATGGAGATTTTATCAGAAGTTACCCTGTAAGCAAATGTCCAGAGATGCTATTTTATTTTAATATAGGATACAACGAAAGTTACCTGAATGGAAATATTGATGAAAAAATAGAACCTGTTTGCCAAACAAGTTTTGTAATTTTTTCTCTTGGCAGTGAAAATGGTATTAGATAAGAAATTCTTGCACTTGTCACTGCAAAGTCTCGTTGTGGGACATGGGGATAAATCATTTGACTGGCAAGGGATTCTGGACAGGAACTCTGGAAGACCTCTTATGCAACCCCCACTTAAGCCACCACTAATTCAGAGCAGTTTGCTCAGGACATTCCAATAAATTTTGGTTTCTTTCTCCAAGGACTGAGTTTCTACGCAAGGTGAAAGGTTCCTCAATGTCTTTAGGCAATGTTTTTCAGCTTTTGAATCTACTCATTGTGTAAGAAAAAACAATTCCTACTATTAATTGAAGTTTGCCAAATTTCAACTTGTGTCTGTTGCCTCCTATCCTACCACAATGCACCCTAGAAATATCTGGCACCATCTTCTCTACCTGAATATGCAGCAGAAAGCAATAAGATTTTGGTCTTATTTCCTCAAGATTAAACAAATTCAGTTCCCTCAGCCCCTATTCTCATGTCTCTGGTAAAAGTCCTGATCTTATGGTGGGTTTCTGTCAGGCTTTCTCCAGGTTGTCAGTGTTTTCCTAGTGCTGTTTTTCTTATTCATTACTCTCACTGGAAATAAAAGAGTTTCTTGCACCAAAGGGTCTATTAAGTTTATCACAGAAGTATTTCAACAAAGAATTCTAGCTTTGTTAATAAAAACTATTCTCACAAGATAAGTGATTCACTAAGGGAAGAAGAGAGTGAAATAAAATCCTCAGTGAGTGGATTTCTAATTTTATTTTTAGTTCTAATACTATGTGAGGCGGTAGTAGAGCTATAACATTTATATGGACTGAGGACTTAACCCCAGACAGATCTAATGTGAATCAGAAGACTACTTTTCAAAGCCAGAAAAGAATCTGGTAGTCAAGCAACCTATTCATTTTATACCACAGTAAAGATTTGTGGCCTTTTGCAAGATGCTTCCATCCTAGCCCTGTTACATATGCTTTAGTTCTTACTGAATAGAGCTTTTTTTAATTTTTTTTTCCTGGAAACTAAACCAGCACAACAAATTGAAAAGTATAGTATCTAGTTACAGAGATTCCAGTCTGAACTGAATCTCAAATGTTGCTTGAACAGAAACTGTAAATCCACAAGTGATATTTGCAGTGAAGTTGCTGCTCAAATATTTTAGTTATACAAATATGATTTTATGATCATCTTAGAAAAAAAAAAGTTGATGATCTTATTTAAAAAGTCAATCATTAACAACAAAAAAAAAACTAAATAAAATTTTGATAAATTAAAAAATATATATAAATCATTATATAGTTCCTTAAGGAAAAAGAGATATAGTCATTCATTGTCATAGAACATGTTACTGCTACCTTTAGATGTACAAAATAGTAGCACTGTAAGGGAATTAAGGCAGGACTAGCTAGTTCTAGATTCAGGGTACAGAATGAGAGCAGAATAATGAATACAAATCAGCAGTAAAATCATCTGGGTCAGGAAAAAATTAAGCCCAGTAAATTCAGTAATTTGGTGTGAAATTGATATCAGGGCACAGAAAGATTTAGGTAGCCTTGGTTTTCAGGCGGGCAAGCAGGTAGCAGGGCAGGGCTGCTTCTGTGGACCAGAGACTCAGGCAAGCCCCAGATGTTCCCCAGGGAGACTCTCCTCTCCTATGGCTGAGTCCCAGATACACAACCTGGGCTTGGTTAGCAGCCACCTCAACCTACCTCTGCCCCCACACTGCAAGATGCTGGGACAGCACCTTCAGTGGTGAGCCATCGCCATATGGGACTGAAACCACACAAAGCAAGAAAGCCTTCCCAAATGGAGCTATGGAGGTACAAGGTGATGGGTCATAATGTGGAGAATTACTGTAAAAAACAGTACTTGTCCAATGATGTGTGAAGAGAGAAAAATAAAAGTTTCTGAAGATGACAAATGCACAACTGCCAAAAAACTAGCTTTTATTTTCAACAAATTAAAATGAATTTATGATCATTTTAACATTTATTATTTTTTATATTTTTCAAAGCCTTTTCTACTGGACATGATGGAAGACTTTTACAGCATGTTTTCTTACTTTTGGTGGCCAGCTTGAGGAAAGAACTAATTGGTTACTCTCTTCTTGAGAAAAATAAAAGACATGTAACAGTCTCATGGCAGAGTCTGAAATTTCACAATTCCCTTAAAAAATTTTACATAAAGGAATAGTTTAAAACCACTTTTTAAATGTGACTTCAGAAAACAGGCACTTGAAAGTGGAAATGTTTTCAAGATTGGCCAAAGGCACTTTTAAAAAGCACATGCAGAGAAGTCCATCTTTTCCCAACAAAAGCACTTACATCACATACCCTCCTTGCAAGCATTCTCATACAGACTTGCCATTCTGACTGCCCCTCAAAGAAGGAAATGGTATTTAGTTACCTTTTAAAATTGTAACTATCACTACAAGATTATGGGGTCCTCACTGAAACTGTAAGCAGGACATTGCTCTAGACCAGAGAGGTAGATCTCCTGTTTGATCTAGGGTCTGGCCCTTTCTCTGTACTTAGCAGAAGATTATTTATTTTTTCCCATTTGGTCCTTTGGAGCCAGAGGACAGTGTCTCCAAATATTCTATATGTGTCCAAATATCAGACAGAGCTCCAGCCAAAGGATTATGAAGAGGCAAATTGATCTCATCCCCACATCACCCAGTGATCATTCAGTGTATGTGAAATCATCAAGCTCATGTTTTGAGAAGCCTATTCCTATTTCTACATGAAGTGCCTAAAGAATGCCTTTTGGACTTTGAAGTATCTTTGTGAGTATTAAGAACTAGACTGCTCCATTCTTGCTGGACCAGTGTGTTTCTAGCAAAACATAGAGGCACAGCCTTGAGCATGTAGCAGACAAAAAAAAAATAATATGTCTAATGCTTGCAGCACTAAACAGCATATAAGGCTTCAGTCCAATATAGAAGACAGATGTCTTGATATGTGAATTTCAGAGTATTTAAAAAGTGTTCAGTTTATACGGCAGATGTTAGGATCATTGAAAGAATGTCACTAAGTGTAAAATTAATTTTGAATTCTGGATTTAAATGTATACAAATAAAAAAAAAAACACAAACAAAAAAAACCAAACAAAAACAATAACCACCAACCAAATCCTAAGGACCTAAGTTCTTATTTCATCGGGATATACATCAAAGAACTAGAACATTTTCTAACATCTAGTCCATATCTATTGCAAAAATTGCTAAGGGTTGTGGAATAGCATAAAGAAGAGACACAAAGTGACAAGATTCTCTTTTTTTCCTTGAATATCACCTTCTAGAAGAGACAAAATATCACTCTGTGGGTCACTGCTAAAAAAAATGTGAAACGGCATATTTTATTTTTTTGTTTTAAGCTCTCCTCAAAAGAGATCTAAAAAGACCCATCATAATTTTTGGTATTTAAGTAGTTATTTGCCCTATGTACTATCCACTTTACACTATCTGGAAATTGCATTTCAGTACCTACATTTCAGCAACTTAAAGCCAAACTTTTCCTTTCATAACAGTGGCTCACTATTCTTCAGATAATCCCCAAAGCCCTTCTAGCTCCAGTTAAGGAGTGTGTGACAGAAACACACCCAAAAAATCTTGATGAAGTCTCAGTAGCTTCTGTGTTATAAAAATCTCTTCATACTAAAATTGCACTTACCTTTTTCCTTAACATATCATTTTGGTTTCCAATTTGTTCTGTCATTGCCTCATACTTCTTAAGTCTTTCTTCTCCTGTAGTTATTTCTGTGCTTAAAGACTAATAATGGGAGCAACTCAACCTTGGGCCTTTGCCCTAGTGAATATAATTATATTTCTATTACTGTCTCCTCCAGGTGACCCTATTCTGCTATATGTTATTCTGATCCTCCTTTCTACTAAGGAGCACTCAGAACTTTGTGTTATAAATAATGCTCTCTTACTTTGTGCTCCAAGGTCCTTAATGGAATTAAATATTAAATTAAAACTCTCTTCAGATTCATCTCTTCCTTTTCAAATAATTGCCAAGCTGCTTTTGAAGATTTCATCCAAGGATGTAAACAAGTATTGCTTTGGCACACATTAATTTCAAAAACTAGAAAAGACTGTGGCATTTTAGAGTAAAGCCATAAACACTGCAGAAAAAAAATAAAGTGCATTTCTGGGAACACATTTTAGGAGATGTAATTAAAGTCAAGTTAGCATTATAACAGTCACATTTAAATACAGAAATTAAGAGAGTATGCATAAGTAGGTGACAAAATACCTTGGAATTTTGTGAAAAGACCTTCACACTCACAAAAGGACAGAGAAATGCTGAGCTGTCACCTATGAGAAAAGAAAAACTGTTATAATTTTTTTTAAATGTTTGTATTACTGCAAGGGATCACTAGGCTTTTTTCTGGAAGAGGTCTCATATTAGAAGGCACAGAAACTTATTCAAGCTCCAAATATATCCCTTTGCATGAGCACTGAGTTGAAGGGACTTTGCCTGTGACACCAAATTCTCCTCTAATGTCACTCCTAGAGGTGCTGAAATATGAGAGCAATCATTCCCCAGCTGCTTCACTCTACCACAAGATACTGAGCCCAGTAATAGAGCGCAAGGGATTTCCAGCTTCCCTGATAAGCGCACACTGAGTGCTGTTCCCCTTCCACTCTGGCAGCACCACATCCTCCAATATCCTTGTGCAACTCACAGCCACATAAATAAGGAATACAATCGCTTGTACGTCTCTGGGATGTAGACGCTGTTTCCCTGCCCTGAGTAAAGCTCTTCCCCATGCTATACAACTAGAAGTTTTGTCAGCTGAAGTGACAGGCAAGAAAAGAATTATGAAAGAACCCTGCACCACTTTTAGAAACTGAGAACATTCTCTCTTCTGTTGAAGCTAACAAGAGAGCCATCAGCAGCTCCAGCAGACCAGTAGAGTCTCTGGAGTCGAGTGAGCTCTCTCCACCCCACCTTTGAAGTTGACACAGTTTAGACATTATCTTTAATGTAAAAGCATCAGTTATTCACTTATCACGATTTAACCCGTTACCAATGAAAGAACAAAAAAACCAACCCCACCATTACCCCCTCAAAAAAAGGAGGGGCCAGGGCAATTATGTAGCTTCTTGGACACACCAATTAAGGAATGAAATGTTCCAGACATTTAAGAGCCATCTGGACACAATCCTATGCAACGTGCTTTAGGATGACTCTGCTTGAGGACAGAGGTTGGAGCAGATGACCCACCGTGGTCCTTTCCAACCCAATCCATTCTGTGATTCTGTGAAATCCAGATTTTTCTCTCAAGATGCCAGACATGAGTCTTTCTCTACAGAGACCACAGTATTTCTGATCAACCTTAATCTTTAGTTACGATTTCATTCCATGTGCTCTGCAGAGCAGCTTGTTAAAAGAAAAGTTAAAAATAACTGAACTCTGCCTTATGTCCTTATCATCTATTAATACCAACTCTCTCATGAAAACGTTTCTTCCCATTGCAATCAGACTAAAAGAGAGATTGACGTGTCTTGCATTCCATTTAATCTGTATAATCAGTATAGCATTAAATTGATGAATCATTCTATTCAGCACAGAAAAATTCTTAGTAGGTTTTTGAAATATAAGTAAATAGCACAGGGATGAACAATTTTCAAGGAGTTTCAAATGATACAAATAATGTTTATATGCCTTAAAAATTAATAAAAATATGTTTGTAAGTGAAAACTGCTGGATCATCCTATGTCTCCTATATCACAACAGACAGAGAAATTAACATGGTTCAGGAACAGTGTGTCTCCATCTCTCCCTCTTCTAGTTCTTGGTCTTGAATAAATGATATGAAGGGATTTTAATATCAATGACCACAGAAATACAGTTATAATTATGCAAAGACAACTGATCAAGTAAGTAACCAGTTGTTTAAACAAAAATAAAAGTGAGTATGAAACCCATAGCAAAACCAAAGTGAAGAAAATGGCAACACTGAAGACAAATAAGCCTGACACTAACAAAAAACCCAAAAAGCAACACATAGATAAAGCAAGCAGGAGGTGGGGAAATTCATACCTAGTTATAAGAATTTAATCGCAGATATAGATCTTGAGACAAAGGAAAAATAGGACATGAATTAATCTGAGGGGCTCATTTTAAATGCACAGTAACAGAAAAAAACAAGTTAGGAGAAGGAAGAATTCAGACATAGATATTATGCAAACGGTAACTATTACAATTCTGAAAATTTTCTTGTGCCTACTATCATCTTAGAAGTGTCCATTAACTTTATATTTAGGCTACAAGGTACAATAAAAATTATGGAGCAAAACAGGAGGCAGGAAGGAAAATGAAGAGCATTGTCCTGCCCTAAAAGATTAAAGTATTTTCAACAGAACTCATAATTTCAATATCTTATCACCCACAGTGCAAGGTTTAGAAAACTTCCAGGAAGACATTTTCCAGCTGTCATCAGTGACAGATAAGAGAGAAATAAAACAGAGGAAAACACCACCCACTACCACACAAACACATTTCATCCGAGTAAATTAAATTGTAACATACACAATAAGATGCATCCATTCTATGTATGCATTTAAAGATAGAAGTAACAGGTATGCACTATCATTAATCAGAAAAGAGATCAGTCGTCACAAAAGATTAGACAACTAAATTATATTGAAACATAGATCAGATATATGCTGGTGTAAGTCTGTTATTCTAAAAGTGTGGACAAGATCTGTTCATATCAAAAGAAACTACAGGACAATTTTTTACACTTTTTTCCACTTTTTGCCCTTATCTTTTTTTAACAAAAAGATAAATTATAATTTTCTTATCCAAACTCTCATACCGCAAGAGGCCAAGAGAACATGATGGTAAAGACTGAAGTGAGAGTGCACTCCATTTTCAGGATGTCTGATGCAGAAGTCAGAAAAGGGGATGACTCTTGCCTATACCTTTCTCTGACTCCTCATGCCCTGCTGTAAATTGCTAATGCCAAATGAATCAGGGAAAGCTTTTGAATGCCTAAATAAAGATAGGGCAAATAGAGACAGGTCAAAGGGCTGTATGTCAATCTGAAGCTAAATCTTTCCATGTTCACCATTTATGTTTTGAATGCAGACCTCCTTTAGCTTTACATAACATGCAGCTATTCAGATCCACCATAGGCATCTGATTGCTAGAGGGCATCCTTAAGCACTGAAAATGTTACTGGTGGTATTTTTTTGCACAACTTTTGACTGAAATAAAATAAAGTTGCTGTGTCAATTGCATTTTGTCAGTGTGTCAGTGCAAATTCTCTTGTGATTCCAACTGGTCATTAAATAAAGGATAAATCAATGAAACTTCTACAAAACTTATTGGAACTAACAGGAGTCCCAGCAACTTCACTGCATAGGAATTCTCCCGGAGAAGATAACTTAGGTCATAATCAGGTCACTAGATTATGAAACCAGGCATCTAGAGACATATAGCCCCTGTTTCTGGATCTTGCCCTGACTCACAGCCCGACAGCAGGTGGGTAACAATTGCCTCACTGTGCCCTGAAAACAGAGAAAGCTTATTTCCTCAGCCCCCAAAAATTCCCTGAAAATGAATGAGCACTGCAAATTAAATTTTTGAAGTACAGTGGTCCAAATATTTCCGACAGTCATTTAACTAAAAAGAGCAATTTTAGAGTAGGTATTCCACTTACAATAACACAATTAGAAACATCATTGGAAAGAGAGACTGGTGATGAAATTGAATAGTATTTCTTGATTAAAACATTTATAAAGCTGCATAAATTAAATTTACATATCAAGTAAACATTCGTTTTTTTCTCTAACAGTATTTGCTTTCCAAACTTCTCTCTCTCTCCTTTTTGCATTCCTGCTGTTGCAAAATGGCTTTAGATTTTAGAATTTCATTGCAGTTACTCAAAAAAAAAAAAACTTCTGACCAGACCAACTTGAGTGGCTTCTTTAAAAAATAAATGAACATGTGTGCCACTGCCTGTTCCTCACAGGCTTTTGTTCATATACTCAAACCTCAGCTCTTTTGGGGGCAAAATTGTCACTATGTGTAGTTCAAGTGTGCAGGTAGTCATAAACACAGAATATGACTCACCAGTTAAGTAGAGCAGACATTATACTCTTATAAAACAGAAGTGAGGAATCCCTGGATGATCTTAACTAATTTGTTTGGGTTTGGATTTGGTGTGTTTTTATTTGTTTTGTTTTGTTTTGTTTCATTTTGTTGGGGTTTTCTAAGAAAGGAAACTAGATATAACTGATTTCTTACATTTCATATTACATTAAAAATAAAACCATTAAGCAGAAAACATAATTCAGGAAACTGAAAATAAAAAGTTGAATTGCTGCCTGTGAACTCACTGCTTTTTTTTTATAGGTATTGATTTTATTCAGGTTTTGACTCTGTGTGTATGTGTGTGTGTGTGTGTTTGTGTGTCTGATATAATTTTGTAATGGTATTCAAGTTATAGGATTTGCAGAGAAAAGGCCTTCTGATTGATATGTCTGGAAATGATGATTTATACTGATGCCAGTTAAATATCTGATCTCCAAACGCACTCAGATTTCAAAAGTATAAGTTCAGATTCAGCTTCTACAGGACTGAATTGATAGATGTCTTTGGCAGTACCTCCAATTCTGTTTGATGAGCCAGTATAAGAAATGAGATAATTTTGATTGCATGCAAGAAGAAAGAAGTTCGACAAAGACACTTAATGGAACTAGCAAGATAGAAATGGCCTGGTATAACTTGCTAAAAATAAACCTAACATTAATAAAAGTGAAAATAATCAGAAGATTCACACACATAATTTTAATATTTATTAAAATCCTCTGGCAATGTATTAGCTCTCTTTTTAACTTTTAGTAACAGCCTGTCTTGACTGAAAGATGTGAGAAATTTTCTAATAGACTAAAAGGTTTAACAGTTCTGTTACAATTCAGAAAACATCTATCTAACCCCTGCTGAACTCTCATCTCTTCCTCACTGACTGGAGATCAAGAGTGAAGCCCTGCTGCTCTGTGCTAAACCTTGAAGTTCAAAGACCTTCCGTGATTTGCTGCTGTTTCCATAAAAAGAAGAGAGGCTGATATTTTCCCTCTTGGTGTCTACTCTGATGGGTAGGATGTCACCATTCATTCAACAGGAGCAGAAAGGTAGTGAACACAAAATAAAAGCATTTCTGCTTTTTCTTCAGATTTCATCTTTAATTTTTTGCTCTCAAAGATCCGAATTTGTCTTTTTCCCTTAACTGACAGACTGAAATACCCTCTGTGGGCTGTGATATAAGGTTCTCCCAAAAAATAAACATTAACCCACTAAAAACACATCCACTCCCTTTGACAAGGTCTCCCTTGAAGAATGTCTTGGTAAGTTCCTTGGATCTAGAGATACAGGATCTTTTTCAACACTAAGGGAATAGCAATGAGTTCTTTTCCAGGTAAATTTTAACTAGCTCACTTAAAGAGATGGTAGATGGAGAGCAGTACAGCATTTTAGTGAGCACAATCCTATACTGTTTGCCTTTCTAGTGAGTGAGCCTCCAAAATATCTCAATTTCAGGAAATTGCCTGCACACTAGCCAATTGCAAAAGGCTTTTGTGAAGAGAAGGCACAGGCATGCATCACTGAGGATCACGGAATGGAGTCTTTGAGTCTGGCAGCTTTGTTATCATTAGAACACTGGAAAATTTAGCTATAAACCTACCTCTGATGCTTCAAAAACACCATCTATATTCACAGAGAGCTACACAGCTTCTTTTCTTAGCTTGCCACTTACTTCTACTCTGGATTTTTTTGTGTTTGTTTTGTTTTAAATGTTCTTCTGTAAATGGGAATATCTTTGGTGTCAGACTCTCAACTTACCTTTAAATCTTAAAAATCAATAGCACTTTGTTAAGTGTTATTTAGTGCCATTTTTGGGCAGAAAATCCAGTTCTTCACAACATAGTTTCATTGCATATTGTTGGGAACATGGGAACATCTTTACTCCACTGCAGGTAAGATGCTATCATGGTTAAACGTTATACCAAGTTGTATCAGCTATTTTAAATTTACCTCCTGCTACAAAGCAGAAGGGGATAAAGGATGGTCAGTGATTTCTGTTACGAAATGCAGCAACTGCTGAGTAAAATGTCTGTTAAACTTTTCATCCTTTCTCCTCTTGCCTTCCATTTCTTCCCAACTGACACCCTCTATCATCATCTTACTGGAGTTCTGTTTTTACTTGATTTTAAAAGGAAACTCAGGAAGGCTCTGCAGGAGTGATATTTCACTAAAAGGCTGGAGATATCTGTCATTAGAAGTAATGTTTTCAGAGAGGTCCAATCAGTCTGGTTGGCTGCTCTGCATGAGCACGACTTCACTTCCATGTCAGCACCAACAGAAAAGTCCCATGGGAGCTGAGGGCTTCTGCCCTCCAGGAACTCCTGTTATCTTCTAGAGCACTGTGATCATTAGTAACTTCTGTGTAACCTATAACAGAAGGCGAAAACTAAAGGAGGCAAAAGCCCATATTACAGCAATCCTTTGAACATATGAAGTATTTCCCCAGCAGCCTGATGGCAGGGCCCTGCTTTGTTGGGCTAGGAATGAGAGAAGGAGGTCTGCTGCAGGGGTAAAGAGTACTGAGAGGCAGTAGTCAGAGCTGGCACTAAGACTTCATGCTGATGTGGGATGAAATAAGCAGTAGAGTCCAGGTTAGTCCTACCCAATGTGTTACTGAGCCCAGGGTCTTTTCTTGAAGTCAGTCAGTTACAAGGCATCCGCTCTGTTACTGAGTGGCACAGACTGTCTTACACTGCTGATTAATGTTCCACTTGAAGACACTAGAAGGTTTCAACTTGGTACCATGCCTCACCAAGCACCTGAGAGGTGATTAAGCAATGCTGGCACACAGTCTGTCTTATTGATTAATTACGTTGGCACACCTAGAACTTGTTTGCTCCCTTCAATTGCTATTTCTCTCAATATCTTGTTGCTTCTGGGTATGTGATATACAACATGACTTCATAAAGGGGGTGCACTGTTTGTCATGTGAACATCATAAACTACATATATCAGCACTGCTCATAAGAGAAAACATAGAGTGAAATGTTTTTTAAAACTTCATCATTTCTTGCAGCTTCCTTTCCTGACAGCTACTATTTTATAAGGGAGTCAGATGGCAGATAGAAACTTACATTTTTATTATTTGTGATGGCAATAGGCTTGAGTCCTTTCTACATTACTTTGTCATTCTCTATTCACATTGCCCTTTCTCAAACAGTAGATATTTTATCACAAAACAAATCCATCCAATGACATATAACTAGAGCACCTAGACAAGTCAATGTCCTGTCTGCTCAGTTTCTCAGAGAAAAACTGTGGGTGAGATCTTGAAGAGATGTCACCATAACAGTGCCCCAACTGGCCCCTTTATGAGCTAAAATAAAGACACCACCAAACATTTACCCTTTGTAAATCTTATGATGTTCAGGAGTCTGCAATATGAGCCTTTCTCAGCACAAGTACTCTTAGCTTAATTTTGTGACCTCAGCAGATTTTGTTTTTCCCTTCATGTTGGCAGGAAAAAAAAAAAAAAGGAAAAATAATGGGGGAAAAAAAGATCTAGGCTGTTTGTGTGTTAAAAGGCAACTTTGGTCTGCTTTGTGAAACTTCTGACCTGCTGGCTTTATGACCAGGAAACTCTTTCTGTAAGTTTAAATTAGATGCCATGTGTATGTAGCATTAGGTCTTGGACTTTACCAGGAATTTTGTAAATATAATTTTAAAATCAATATGAGCTTTGGAATGATAACTGAATTAACATTACATTGCTGAGTTTTCATTGTCTATTTTATAAAGATTGATCACTGTAATTTTTTATGCTTAGATTAGTGAGATAGAGCAAATTACTTTTTATTGTAATGGGCAGTCCATATGGTTCATTTAACTTGCTTCTCCAATAGTTGAATTATGCACCAGTTTTTCAGCTAAAGCTAAAAACTTGGCAATCCTTTCAAGTGAGTTTCTCAAGAAAAATAGTATTATTGTCCAAATACTTCGAGGTGGGGATGAAATCCATTCAGCCTTTCTGCTCTTTTCAGCAAGCAGCACTAACTGCAGATTGAGAGTCTCATATGTATATACAAGTTTGTATACCTTGAACACTATCTCTGTGCACAGTTCTCTGATGGCAGAATAAGCTCCAGCACACAAATTCCTGGTCACCAAGTTAGGAGGCTAGCGGGATGAGGAAGGAGAAGCAGAGCAAGGAATCACCCTGAGCTGCTGCTTAGAACACCTTGTGCAGGAGCAGTCCTCAAAGCTCCTTGGAGGGTCCAAGGATCCCCACTGCAAGTGAGCACTGCAGCTTTGCTATGGAGGTTGTAATTTCTCAGGTCTAGGTCCCAGGATAATTCTAAGGATCAGGAAGCAAGCAAGAGGCTTGCAGCTAAAAAAGATGGGGCACACATTCTAACATTTATGAATTATTAGCTGAGTAATGCAACACAAGAAAGAACATAATACTGTATTGTTTTGAAATTGTCTTTATTTAATGCTGTTGATAAACACAGTCTAAGAACTCTTGTAATTTTCTTCGCTAAATGAGATCCAGGGCAATCCAAAAAACTGCTTATTTTGGATGGCAAACCCAAATTTTAGTGAGATTAAAACATAAAACTGAAAATGTTGCATCCCTGCTTTTGAGTCCCATAGAGAGCTGAAATATCTTCCAATTGCATCTGTTACTAGTGAGACATGAAATAGTTTTTTGCTTTAATTCATTCAATTTTCTTTCAATACACTGATTTCTCTAAGGTCTCCATACATCAGAGTTAACACAACTGCACTTTCCACTTAGAAACTTGCTTTTGGTGAATTTAAGAGCTCTGATGGGGACATCAGATGTTCCTGTGCTGTTGCTGCCAAACAATAGTCTTTGTCCAAATAGGCTGCCAAATACCCAGAAAACTCAAGAAAATGGCTACTATAAATATTTTTACAAATTCTACATAGTACACAAAAGAATCCAGCCTTTCTAGTCTAATCTGGTTCATGTGCAGTTGGTCCATGGATATTCTGGATGAATCAATAATTTTTAATGCACCTGCACTGCAGGTAATCTCTATATATTCACATAGCATAGATAAGTTTGTGTCTGAGAAACCTTTCCCACAGGTCAGTTTCCCAGCCTACAACTCTGGTTTTGCCCTGATCAGAAAAAAAATCTGTTAGAGAAATCAAGAAAAAAACAAGTAAAGGAAAATTAAAACTCCAGACATGAAAATACTCACTTCCTAATATGCACCTCTATTGCCTGACACTTTATTGTTTTAATGTTTTGAATACATACATATTCTGTGTTGCTGCTGAGATCAGTATTTTATATCCCATTTATATTAAGTATCTATTGATATTCTCAAATATACTCTTTTTCATGCTATTTCACTTCATGCTCCTTCAAGGACTGAATACACAGGTGCTGAACTTTTATTTCAAATTTCAGGTAGATTTTCCTTTCTCGGGGTAAAGAGAAAGCACTAGCTTTTCATCTCTCAGATGCAGCCATTTCCAATAATGGCACTTTTGAAGAAGTTCAGCAATGGAACAATATCTATGCCTCATGAAGTTTGTATTTGCAGTCTAATTACATCTTCAGTAAAAATAAAAACAAAACAAAACAAAACAAAACAAAAAAACAGCTCCATGACA
>JANRGV010000001.1:82497867-82513026 GCA_024734035.1 Alethe castanea | reverse complement strand
AAAACCCGGATCCCAGATCACCTGCATGTCTGGTTGGGGTGATCCCAGGCATAACGGGACACCCAGAGACCACGACAATGCTGGACTAGGGAACAGTGGTAGTCTGTCTGTACAAAGAGAACTTATTGTATAGAACTTATTTTATAGTTTTCCACTGTTGAGTTATTCATCATTTTCTCCTGTGGAAAAGGCTGCTTCCTGCCTGGAATCAGTTTCCAATTTACACACATACATGGTACATACATACATGTACATACAGTCCTTGTCCCAAACACTGTGAATCATCTCAGTATAAGATTTTAGGGACCAAAAACAAACTTCTGAAATCATCATCTTTTAATGCCTTACTGGATCATGTTGAGATTAATGCACCCAAAATCAGCTTAAAGTAATTTAAAATTCTTCACTTTATCATTATAAGGCAAACAATAACAAGAACAAATCAGCAACAACAGCCAACAACCACCACAAAATATAACCCTCTGGAAATCCAAGGGAAAAAATTGAGCCCCACCTCAAAACTGACTACACAAAAAAGCCCATCCAACTAACTCCTCCCCCCTCCAACCTAATCCTGATACAACTGCAAAACTGTGTCTTGCAAATAAACAGACAAACCAGTGACTAAGGAAGCAGACAGATGGGCCAACATTCACACTCTTTTAGAAATAAAACTATTGCTGCAGCCCCTATAAACACTACAATTCAATAGTATTCACTTTCTTTCTGGGCATTTGTTTCATTGAAACTTGGTTTCAGCCACCACCTACAATTTTCTGCAATGAGTTCAAAAGTGCTTTACTGCATGTTTTTCCAAAGACACCAGGGAAGAAGAAAGACCCTTCTCCAAGACCCTGCAGCAAAATGTCACCACCCAGAATTAGGTACACAAGATGCGGATGGGGCATGACTGCCAAAACAGTCAGACGACTCAGACATTTTAAACTTGCATGAGCAATCAGTAATTTTGTTCTCCCAGTCACAGTGCCAGCACCAGAGTTTTCTCTTGTTATGTGGGGTCTCCCTTATCTCAGATATCCCTTATCTCCAATATCCCTTACCTCCCTTATCTTCTCCTGCATCTTTTATTCATGCAATAGTTCTGACACCTGAGAGCCCCTATGCTACCCCAAGGAATCATTTTCGGTTAATGAGATCCAGATTGAAAACTCAATATAGTATTTGCAAATAAATACAGTGATCCAATTGCCAGTTTCCACTGATGCTACTTGCACTTTAAAGTACAACTGTCTGGAGGCCCACTGGGAGTGTCAAACTTGCAAACAGAGAAGTTATGAAGGCATGAGAGAAGGAAGACCTGAGCAATATTGCACTCACCAAAATTACATTTCTAGGAAAACATGAGAGGGAAAAATAAATCTCAAAAATAATGTTTCATTTTGACATTTTATTTCAGAACTGGTCTCATTAGTCTTCAGCAGCTCTCAAACATTTCCCATACCAGAGAGAAAAATTATTTTATTATTCCTTTCAAAAAATTTCCCATATTCAAGAATGATGAGGTAGCATATTCAGGTAACTACCCCCTTGCACACACCATTTCTTTCTTTATTTATTTATCTGTATTCTTTTAGCAGTAGTTGCAAGGTCAGCTTTAACTTATCCTATCCAAATAGCACTTCTGGTTAATCCAAATCCTCTAATTCCACAGCAATGTCCACTACCTGAGGTTGCTTGAGATTTGGTTGATTCCCAGTGACTCTAAAAGCTCTCCCAATTAAAATAGGCCTCACCAATTATTTACTTTAAATATATTATTTTCTCAAGACTTATAATTGCCCTAGTTGTTCAGTAAGCTTACAGTTCATCAGATTTATAATATAAAGTACAGCTCTAAAGCTCCATTCTTTTGTCTTGTCCTCTTCCAAATCATTTCATTAGCTACACACTCAAAACAAAAAGAAGTCCCTAATACTTTTTGGATTCTCTCCATGACATCAAGGACATCTTTGGTACCACCCCCAAGGTGAAATTCTCACCAGTTTTCCTTATTTTTAGGTGGAAATGGATGAAAAATATTCAATATTTGATTTTTAAATTGAAAGACTGAAATTTAATTTGAAGTTTCAAAACACTAAGAAAGCTAGAAACTTAAAGCACATGAGAGGAACTTTAAGAAAATCATCTTCCCAACACACTCATCCCTGATTGTGCAGCACACTGATAACTAAGGCACCTGCAGGCAGAGGTGCAGTCCATGGTTCAGAAGGAATTTTAATCACAGGATACTGATGAATACTGAAACATTACAATGGGAGAAATCTTGTTGCAGTGCTAGCTGTCTACTGGACCTTATATTTGATCCAAATAAATTTTATGTTATGACACCTAAGAGCATATGCAGGTAAAGATTTGAACATAATGCAGGCTCCAAAATGACCAAAGCATACAACTATCAACAAGGAACTCTGTAATAGAAGAAATTACAACCTGTATGCAGGCTAAGCCAATATTAAGATACACAAGACCAGGTCAATTTGACCACAGAAAATCACCCATTTATTTGTCCTGCTGTATTAGTCAAAATGCAGAAGATGATAGAAAAAGGACTGGCAGCATGCTGGACTTGTCAAAGTGTCTAACAAGGCAATGCACTGATTGCACACAGTGATTAGAAACCTACTAAAAGCAGAAAAAAACAGAAGAAAGATGGTCCTAACAACACAAAAAATATTGCAAGGATCTTGACAGCCACCAAAGAATCAGTCTTTCTAGATTATGACTTATTTTCATCCGATTTTGCTTGTTTTTACTCAATGCTAAAAATATGAATTGTGTCCTGCTGGCTTTGGCAATGATGTTGGAGTGGGAGACTCAGGAAGGAATATGTAACTTTATTCAATTCCTTACATATTTTTGCAGTGAGTAGGGCAGATTTCTCACTTACTGTAGGGATTGCTTTGCTGTTTTCCTGCTGGCAGTGGCTGGGGAGCAGCTGAGGGTCACTTCCCCAGCCGCTGCAGGGACCCAGGCTGGGGAGTGCTCCCACAGATAGCAACCAGGGATAACAGTCCCTATTTTGTTTGCATCCTTGAAATGTGGATGTTGGTTCTGCCACTTTGTTAACAGAAAAAAAAAAATAAAGCTCTCCCCAATGCCCTCTGCAGATATAAGCTGGAAGCAGGCATTCTCTCTAAGCACAGACATAAAAATAACAAAATGCCTACTTTCAGCAGGAACATGAGCAAAACTACAGTTATTTGATCATTTTAAAATTATCTTTATTAGCTTTTGTGAATACAATTAGCATTGCCTTTAGTTATGAATGATCATAAATACACGTAGATATGTCTACAAGTAAGTGTACATAAGACATAATAGCTTGAAATATAATTGAATATCAGAGCAGCATGTCTTTTTCTGAAGAAAAATAGCTCTGGATTTCATAAACATGAAATTTAAAAGAAAGCATTTTCCAGGAAAATATTCTTGTGGTATCAAAAATGATTTATTTTACTGCACAAAATATACTGTTTTTTTCCCCTCAGTGGCTTTTTTAGTAGTAGAAAGACTATTTTAAATGAGGCAGTGTTTTAGGTTTTGGGGGTTGGATTTTATGTTGTTGTTTCTTGTTTTGGGGTGGGCTTTTTAAGAGGCAAATCCAGCTTTATCTGAACATGATGTAGTCATGATGTTGGAGTTAGAAAGATCAATTAGAAGCTGTCAGATCCAAGACTGTGCCTGATTAGATTGGACAGGCATTTTAATTTTGCTTTCATCGACTTCTACAAGCAGCATACAAGCAATATTTCTTTTCTTATTAGGACAAGGACATATAAGATTTCATCGTGAACAAGATATTTAACCCTCCTGTTTGTGGGTTTGATTTTAATAATAACGAAGCCAAGGGCTGCACGTTATATTGCTTAAGTGGACACTACCAAACATATGGGAGGAAAATATGGAGAATTAGATGGAGCCCTATCTAAAAAATTAAGTTTATGTTAGCATGAAAAGTCATAAAACTCAGAATTTACCTCCTTCTTTAAAGTACCATTTCCTTGCAGCAGCTGCTCATTCTCCCCCATCATGGTTTCACAGCTTCTCTCAAAAGTGTTCTGCATCTTCTCATCAGTGGTGCCTGAACTGGGACCACTATCAGCCCCAGCAGATCATCTCAAGATGTAAAAGCATCATCTCCTTGCCCTGACCTGAAGGATAAAATAAACATTTATACCAGAGTTTTAATCCAAAGGACAGCAAATTATTTTTAGTCTGGACATGGGGCATTAGGTTTCTATGTAGTAGCAGTCCCTGTTTCCTCAGACTAACACATATATGGGCTGAATTTATAATATCTACTTCACATGAAAAGGAAATTTCCAGGAAGGATGTGTTTAAATCTGGACTACTCAGACACAAACAAATCGATTCAAAAATTTAGGTGCTGTTTAAGGTATAAATAACAAGAGATGAGCTCTTAATTGTTTTGGGTTTTTTTGTTGTTGTAATTTTTTTTTCCCCTTGAGTTAAAACTTCTCATCTCCCATATTCAATTTACATTTCAAAATTATCTTCTTTCTTTGGTCAGCCTGGCCCAGGTGGGCCTGGCACATCAGTAGAACTAGATACTAGAGGAAAAGACAAAGCAATAAGCATGATCTTATATTTGATATTTAATTATAGTGAAGCCATCTAGGCAGGAAGTTGCTGCAGAAACCTGGGCCACCTTTATGGAAAAAGAAAGAGAAAGGTATCAAAACATGTACATGAAAGAAAAATCTATCAGCAGACCAGACTATGAAACTACTACTTACTCTAACAGCAGGTGGTTTAAAATTACAAGTTTTAAAGCTGTCATTTGGAAATAAAGAAAAGACTACTATCATTGTCTAGCATTAAAGAGTTTTATAGGATTGACGTGCCATCAGCAAGTGAAGCATGATTGCTTTAAAGCATATCAAATACAATGCAAAGCAGTCTACAATTTGGGGGCTGGGGAGTGGGCAGGGGTTCAGAAACAAAAAGCACATGAAACCACATTAGGCAACCCACTATGTTATTCAGGAAATACAAATGCAAGCGTCAAGAATGTATTTCTTAAAGGAAATCAAAATTTCACTGCAGAACCAGAAAAATACAGCTTCTTCTAGAAACCTAAAATTAAAAACGCCCCAATCAAAGAGTCGGATCAACTTTTGAGGTAAAAATACTGTCCACAAATAACACAAAAAGTTTTCTCATTTGGACAGTCCATACTATGAGATAGTCAAAAGCTGAATACACTGAAATGGAAAGAGCTAGAAGATGCCTGGAATTACATGATGGACAGATTAACTGTTACCCCATTTTCCTCTGCATACACTGAGTACTTCCTATCAGGGAAAAATGCTTCCAAACTGAAATGCAATCACTGCTACATTTTCAACCACAAGTAGGAACTCTGGGTCTGTGTTGACACTTTAAAACCAAAACACAAATGTGTTTACTAGTTGTTGTAAGGGCCTGTTACTTTCAGAAAGAACCTTGGGAAAAAAATCTTAGACTATGAGTGCACAATGCTTTATGAATATATATTGCTTTGTTCATTTCCATATTGACAGTGAAAGCAAATTACAGAAGATACGCTTTTAGTAATAAATTACTTCTTTAATTATATGCATATTTCTAGATTATGACATTTCCAAGACTTTCCATGACAGTTGCATTCAAGTTTGAAAGAACAGACCTGGGAAAACAGAGAAACACTGGCAGACAACCATGAAAATTAATGACAAAACTCAGTAATTAATTCAGATTTTGTCTCTGCTGAATTTGAAATTCTCTGAAGTGAGATACTGCTTTTCTCAACAAAAACAACAACCAGTGAAAAAGTATTAATGTCCTAAATTGTGATCACTTTCTACAGTAAGGATTAGGATTATGTGGATTTCTGTTTGCATTCTGTTTGTGCTTTGGCTGAAAGATAGATTTATTTTTTTTTTCAAATCCAGATGATGAGGTTCCCCTCTCAAATTGCATGGCTTCTAAGTAGCACAATCAAGAGTATTTAAAATCTCACCTGAGCATTTCTCAAACTACTAAAATTACCATGAAAATACCTTGAGAAAGGAAGAACTTCAGTTTAACCTCTATTATCAATGAGGTAAAAAAAGAAGTAAATTGGCTGCAAATGTCTAATATTGAGAAATTATTAGTTGCATATCAGCAGAGGACACATTTGTCCGTTCTTCTGAGACTTGATGAAGGCAATCAGCATTAAATCTTTTTAATCTAAAAATTTGATTTTTCTCCAAATGTAGGAGTCTATACACATTTCTGATAGCTACATATCATATTATTTTCCTACTGCATCCAAAGATCCACACTGACAGTGGTGTTAGACATTAAAAGTACACAACACAAACACACAAACTTTGGCTCTACGTAGCAGGGCAGAAGCTCAGAATGAAATCTCCCACTGTGGTGCTGCCATTGTGCCAAAAACCATTCCCCTCCTGCAGGAAAGCAAACCTTGGTACCAAACAGGGTTGCACTTTTAGTGGCAGGATTGTACTGTTGGTGGCAGGTAATGCTCTTCTGGTTGTCAGGCATTCAGCTCCACCATTAACTTGCTGGTGAGAAAAGGAGGAGGCAAAAACTCAAATACAACCTTAGGATATATCTGCAATTTTAAGCAAAGATGGTAAAAAAACCTACTACTGCCTTAGTATTGGACTTCTATTTTAAACCAAAAGTCATTTTAGGCAACCTCTACATCAATTTGAGGCACATTATAGCTGAATATAAACTACTTGCAGGACAAGAAGCCTCTGAGAAGGGCAAAGGTTAGCATTCTTCTGCCTGCTTTAATTAAAAAGATAACTTGCAATGAGATGACTGAGTAAATACCAGAGACAGCAGGATAAAATACCTGTAGTAGAAGGACATCTTGGAGAATTATTTTAAATGTTTTCAAAGTTTCTTGGATTTATTACTCCAAGATTTTCCCCAAGAATTCTTCAAGTTATTCACAATAAAAAATATTGAACGTGGTAGGAGATGGTAAGCATCCAGATGAATGAAAAAGAATAAATATTTCCTCCCTTTAAAAAAAAAAAAAAGGTTTAGGAGCAGTGAAGATACAGTAGACCAGCCATATAAACTTAAATTAATAAAAAATACAGAAGCAAATATTTAAACAAGATAAAGCCTTTGGAGAAGAAAAAAAAAATCAGTTGAAAGTAATTTTATCATGACAGATAAGTCTAGTTTTACTTCTATGAAACAAGTAACATATCTTTAAAATGTGGACAAACAACTGAAGTCTCATCTCTATCTCAGCAAGCTCTTGATGTGGTCACTTCTGAGATCTAATCAAAAGTCAGTCATGTCCTTCATGAGGCCACTCTAAGGAACATGCATAACAGATTGGAAATATACACTATCTTCCTTTGGCATACTTAAATGTAATGACTCATGACAGACAGATCTGAAAAGGTCTGTTCTACATCCAACCTCAGATACTATTCTCATTAGTGACATTCCAGGTGCAAAGCAGATTGGAGAAGATCAAATGGAACAAAAATGGAAAGGACATGAAGCTGAAGTGTCTTCAAAAAAGTAAAAACCCCACAAACTATTATATCACTTTTAAATTGTAAATGCAAGGGACTTTTAGTCTTGTAACAATAATTCAGGAAATTGGCTAGTTGAAAGCCCTTAAGGGTCGTAAGTGATAATGGATCCCAAGATAAACCTAAGTAAAGCATCATGACTGAAAAGTCAACCAGTCTGCCAATGCACAAAAGGTGAAATACAACCTAGAGGACAACTAAGTTAGACTTTCCTTTTTACCAGCCATCAACAAAGCTATCAGAGCAGTAACATCCAGTTTGAGGTGTCACACCTCAAATCAAAGGAGTAGTTGGAGAGATCTTAACACAGTGGAGCAAGAATGTTGAAAGGATTTCAGGGACACAATCTGTGAGAAAAGAGAATATACATCTCAGCCTGAAAAAAAAAAAGGAATTCTTCAATAAATCTCTGCTAGAGAATGCAAATTATATCTTTTTTCAGTCTGGAATATAAATAAAGAGAAACCTGAGTTTAACTGGAACAAAGGACATTTAGGTGAGCTAAGAAAATTCACTAGCTGAATAATCAAACCGTGCTAAAGCTTTTCCAAGAGTGTTGGTGTAATATCATATTTGGGGCACTCTAAAGCAATTAGATAAACATTAGCTCAGAACAAATTTGCTTTCTATTTTGGTGAAAACTGAATGCAGACTTTCAATAGAGACAGCAATGCACATCTTAAGAGCTCATATTACTGAAGTCTACAACCTTGGCAAAATGTTTCATTACTGCTTTGTAGCTACAAGACCATTGAGCACAGCATTAAACTCTCTCAGGCCTAAATCCCAAGTGTTTTTTGTTTCTTGTTTTTTTTTTTTTTGTTTTGTTTTGTTTTGTTTTGTTTTAGATGAGCTTCATTTTCTGAACAAACCAGAGTCAAATAATTACAGTCTTTAATTTACCTATGGACATAAGATTTCTGCTTGGTTTTACTCAGAGATCTGCCTGTTCATAGTCAGCATGCTCAAATCAATGAATTTTAAAAACAAACTAAAGAATAAAATAATTTGATTTAAAAATAAGCATTAACATTCAAACCAAGAAATCTAGAACATACTCAGAACTGTAAAAGTAGCTGCTACAAAAGTGGAATGCAAAAAGCATACCATGGAGACAAATTTCAAAATAGTTACAAAAAGTAAAGAGTTGAGCAACTGTAAAACTTGAATGCTATTTTATATATTTATATACCAGAATTTTAGGGGGGAAAAAAAAAAAGTGCCTGTGTTCTTCCAGACTTGTTCAGGTTGTATGCTTTGGGTGTTTATACCCTTTTGCACTTCTTCCCAACATACTCCTAAACCCAACATCCATTCTGCATATTCCAACAATCCATTAAAAAATAAATAGGACCAACATACAAACTTATAGCTTTGTCTGTTTCTGAGAGACAAATAAATGTTTTCTGATAGTACTTTCCTACCAGGATGTCTATGAGAAAGACTAGATTTGACTTTATTTTAAGCAAGGGCTTTGCTTCTCTCAATTTTGTATTATGTGTTAAATTTGGGAGTTTTAATATTGCCAGAAAATTTCTCAGAAATTTTGTCCCCAGCAATTCCAGTGATAACTTAATGACAATAAAGTTATCTTGAGCACTGCAAAAGAAAGAGGAAACTCATGACCAGTTTAAGAAGAAAGAGTATTAGCAAATGCATATTTTAGCCTCTCTTTACCAAAGTGCTTAAAGGCTTCTGTATGCCAAGCAAGAAGTTGAGATTTAGCATAAAAACCTGATGTTTCATTCATACCATGAAGAATTTTATAAGAACAGAAATCCCCACCAGCCAAAAGCTCATGTACTCTACTAATAGGACACTGTAATTTCTAAACCAGAGCAATTTAAATCAAAACTTTAATGGATGAGATGAAATACTAAGTAAAGATTTCAATTCCAAATCAGCATGTATGCTTTTTAGCAAGTGGCTACAAAAGCATGGATTTTTAACAAAGAAAGAAAAAAGAAAGAAAAGCAAGCAGACAGCTGCTCAGAGGAAATATATACTTTGGAAGCAGAAGATTAATTGGATTTCAAACTACATATCTTTTTCAAATCTTGCAGCAACTTAAGTTACAGTAAAACATTTTAGTGCATATCAGTGTAATATTTAGAACTGTGTAAACTAATTTATGCATCTTTGTGACTTCATACAATTTTCAAAGCACAATCTGTTTCATGAAGGTCACAAGCAATCTGACATACACAAAATCCTGTACTACATCTATATTAAAATAATGACTGCTGCCCATTTATTAACATAAAGCAGCTGGTCAGGATGAACATGCCCAAAGAGTGGTGGTGAATGAAATTAAACTCAGTTGCCTACCAGCCAAAAGTGGTATGGCTCAGTATTGGGGCCAGTCCATAGTCTGGATGAGGGGATTTAGTGTGTTTGTAGATAACATTGAGTTGGGTGTTATCCACAAGTTGCACTAGGGGAGGTTTGGATTGAATTATAGAAAAAAAAAATTTCACCAAAAGGATTGCGAAACACTGGAACAGTTTGCCCGGGGAAGAGGTGAAGTCACCATCTCTGGAGGTATTTAAAAGATGTTTAGATGTGGCACTTATGAACATAGTTTTATGATGGACTTGGCAGTGTTGGGAAAATATTTGGCCTCAAGGATCCTAGAGGTCTTTTCCAACCTAAGGGATTCCATGATTCTGCATCTCATAGCTGTAACAACCTTCCTCACAGCACCAACTGAGAAATGTCATCTGTCATCCAGAATGACAAACCATTCTTTAAACATATTTATTATTAATAAATAACATTGTACACATTTTTCAAAGCATGGCCACTCTATATATCTTATTCAGTTGAGTTCACACTTCTTTATCAATTACCCCTGTACTAGACATTGCCTGACAAGTGGAAGATGAATGGAAGCAGCAAAGCCAAATTCTATAAGCTAGATACAGCACAATGACTTGATGAATACACAAGACAAAGACATTATTTACTTTGGAAGTTAACAGTAATATTAGACTAAAACATCAGAATAGCCATGCACCCTGAACCAGACATGGCATGCTTCTGGAGCTCAGTGGATTTCTTTCAGGAATAACTTATACTCATTGCTAGTGCCAATGCTGTTACAGGGCTGTATTGCTACAGGATATATTTGACGTGAAGCCTTTATAATCTCAGACTGAAGTTTTTTACAAAGCACTCCCTTTTTCAGAATTAAATTATGATGTGAACTGAAAATTTATTGCTAGAAGATGACAGTACTCTACAACTTTGGAAGGACATTAAGTGACACTTCAGGAGCACACATCTGCTAGAAGAAGGCTCCATGATTTCTTTTCTTTAATCTTAATGAAACCTTACGCATTTTATGAGTCATACCAGAATCTTAGAATTCAATTTTTTGCTATGCTCTTAAATAGTTGCCATGGAAATCATGTACAAGCATGTTAATCAAAGTATCTTTCAGTATGTCCAAGTCATGCACTGTGAATGCTGGCTACTACATGATGCTCAATATTCCAAAACGTGGTTTTATCCACTTTGGAAGTCAAGACAGAGCAAAAACATTGCTTCCTGACTTTAAGTACACACTTAATTATCTGTTTCCTTTTTTTGCAATCCTAAATTCTTTGTCTCAGTGGACTACAACAAAAGAAACAAATATGTTTAGACTAAGAAAAGCCACCAAAAATCAACATTATTTGCTCTTTTCTTTCATCACTTCAGTCACAAATAGCATTGCCTTGGTAATAAGTAATGTCCTTATGCACTCTACAGTCTTAAAATAAATTATTTCTATACCTATTATACAAAATATTATTGAGGGAATGGGATTACTGATGAAGAAACAGCATCTTAAAACAAAAGTCTTGAAAATGTTCTGTAAGGTTTTCCCAGAGGGAATATAGTGAGCATGTCAGAGCCCAATGTTCATAAGGTAGAATAATGAAAATAAAGAGAACTATTGATCTGTTCACAAAATAAGCCCACATCTCTACACACACACTCATCTACAACCCACACGCCTCAGTGGAAACACTGTTAGACACAAATGATAACACAATTTGGGGGTTGATAGGACAAAGTATAGCTATTCTTTGGGGATGCACATATGGTAGAAATAATGAGGGTGGGAGAGTAGAAGAAAAGGTAGGAGGTGGAAGAGAGGATGTCCAGGTACAAATGAGTATAGAGAAAGTATAAAAAATGGCAAAAAACCAAAAAAAAGTGTCTGGCAAGTTATCTGTTACCATACTTAGAAATGTGCTTAAAATATTTACCACCTATTTCAAACAGGCTCTCAAAGCCTCTCCAATGATTCAGAGGTTTTTTGCCCAGGCTGGCAAAATCGTGAGGTAAATGCAAAATTAGAGGGAAGGCATATTTCTTTGGTACAGTAAGGTCCAGCTGGTCTTTGATAGGCTGGCTTCCACACAACTGCTCTCCATTTCCAAGCCAGACCATGACACTGGATAGCCAGGGATCTCTAGCCTCGCTCTATATGCTATACAATTGCTTCCAGCATTTCCATCAGTGTCTTTTAGCACTCTCCCGTCACTCAGTGCTGTTACTTAGAAAGTTCAGATTTAAGACTCTGAATTCACGATTTTGCTAACATTGTAATGTAGGGAATTTTTCTCACTATTCCATAGATGAGCATGATAGGGCTATGTTTTCATACAATAGAAAATTCTTTCATTCATTCCTAGTTTTTGCCTTTACAGCAATATACAGAAAACTAATCAAAGTACTGAAAAAGCAGTATTAAGCTGTTAGGCTGGAGACAAAAAAGAAGTGTATCAAGACAGCGAGAAAATGAAACTGTTTTAAAACAAAGTTTCAGCACCTCAGCACACTGTTTCTCTCCAGTGTTTCAGCACAACTCACTCTTCCATAGTGTAAGTGGATCATCACAGTTTCAAGGTATCAAGTTGTATAAGAAAACAGCAATACAGTGATTGGCTAGCATTAGTATTTCCCTGAGAAACTGTTTTAGAATGCTCCACCAAGCAATTTGACATTCATGTGAGAAACAAGAACATATATTATCAATATGCTTTAGGGTCACTATTTCCTTGCTATTAACAGATCTCCAAAACTTATAACACTATTCAGTTAGAACTTCGGGGAAGTTTGATATTTAGGTGACTGTTAAAGCATATTTCTCACTTGTAATTCCAGACAATATCCCAATGCGTGTAGACATGAAGACAGACATATCGTGTTTTCTGAAACACTTAACATTTACATCCAAATATTCACAAATAGGTTTTATAGCAATATTTTTAAAACAAGATCAAGCAACAGTTGAGCATAAAAGTTTGGCAGAGCTCTTTTAACAAACAAAGAGAAATGACTGAAAATTCAGTTCATTTTAACATTATGCAAGTCTTCTTTTTAAATCCCACATTGTTTCCACTGGAGACACTTAGAAGCATTGATTTCTTGAACTCAAGCTGAAGTACTTGTTTGTTTCTGTAAATTCAAATGTCAGTGTAGTAAATACTACTCCTGTATCTGTAATGCATGCAGCTCTCGCTTCTCAAAGTAAGCACTATATTTTGAACAATCCTAGAAAAAGCTTCTGGAATGGCTCCATGTCCCACACATGCCATGGCCAATGTCACAAAACTTTGTCCTGTAACATGAAAACGTTGTGCAAGGCATGACAGCCTGCTTGGCTAACCTGAGCATCCACTGCCATGATTAATCTAACCTCGTCAATACTTTTGACAGAACAATTCTGCCAGATGGAAAGGGAAGTTAGATTAAGGTAGAAGCACAATTGTAGACAGAAAGTCCTAGACCTAAACATCATCATCCAGCACAAATCTTACTACATTGACCAAACCAACAGATTTCAGAGCACACGCTGCACATTTAGGTGGAAATTTGAATCTGTGTATACAAATATTACACTGTTATGACTACTTATTTTGACTTATTCTTTTCAGACAAAGCTCAGGCCATCTCTTTCACTTATGTTCAGTGCATTCAGTATCACCTGCCTCTTTACCATTTCAAAGTGATACACACGGAGTAATAATTCACTACATAATTCTGCCTTCCTAAATTCGCTGGACTATACAAAGTGCAAGAACAGCATGGTATTTTTTTCTATATGAGTTTCCATCTTAAACAAACAAACCCCTTACCCTATTCAATTTACCCAAAAATGAATATAGTCACACACTGCAAGAGAGATAACCTAAAATTAAAGCATTACAGTTCTTACACTGTCATGTGTGATAAGAAAATTTCCATGGTGACAGGAAAATCCCCTTTACAATATTACAAGGCATTAAATTTAGCACTTCTTATAATTTGATAGTTATCTAAGCAACAATAAACCATACAAATCTATTACATATGGGGGAGGAAAGCAGAGTCACACATGCTACACAGCTTCAACTATGCACTACAAATCCTCTCATTTTCCTGGATCTCAGTTGGTTTTATTTTCTATTTGGTGTCCCAGTAAGCACAAAAAAACAGTTAAGTTCATAAATATAACCAAACTCAATTTTGAGCAGGATAAAACCCTCCTGTAATGCCAAGGGAGAACTTAACTCGCTGGTGTTTGCTGAAAATGCTGAAATAGCTTAGGTCTCATAGCTGGAGTTTCTGAAGGACATAGCCAAATAATTTCTGCCCAGCTTCACATTTCATGAGAACTCTGTTTTATAGTCCCAATTTAAACACAATTATGTTTGGTGTTTGGCTGGATGTACCACACTGAAAATTGAGTTTTGATTTAGCACAATCATTTTAACTAAACACAACCTGTGGTTCAGGCACAGATGGATTAAGCATGATACCTCATCAGCTAGTAATGCAATGTTAAGACTAAATTTAACATTCAAAGCTGATAATTTAAATGCATTCATTTCTCCTTGCACAGAAAATCATATACACAGCTACTTTTGAATTTTTCTTGCCATCACAATCAATCCTGATCTTCAGCAGAAAAGCAAGCAACTTGTTCAGGAGAGATTACCATCTGTAATCAGCAGATATAGTATACATTCTTCAGCAGTAAGCTAGAAAGAAAAATATATAAATTCTGTAATTTGTACTAAAAAGTGGAAGACTATCTTCTAAGTTGCCAATTGTCGATCATTGTTTTTATTGATCTTAAAGTTTTTTTTCGGCTTGTTTGGGGTTTTTTTAATGCTTATTAGTTCTTAGAAGAGCAACATTCCTTTTGTCATATTGTCATAAATAGCACATAAATATTTAAAATTATATTACTTTGCTGAGCAAAAGGGAAATGCCAAGAGTCATAAGTTTGTTTACTGAGGCTGCAAACTACAATACACATCCTTCCACCTTAAGCAAATATTATAACCACAGAAATGATTCAGCATCAGAAGTCCAGGCACCAGCTTCAAGATTAATACTTTCTAGACTTTGCATTGAAGAGCCTCAGTAATGAGACAGTTTTGCAAGGCTTATGTTGACCTTGCACTGAACAAAACAAGCACATCCTTGTCCTAAGGATCTCACAATCTGCATTTTATGCTCATTCATACTGTGTTTAAAATGTACCTGCCAGAAATTCACAATTATATTTTCTTTTTCGTTTTAAATAAGTTCTTAATCCTCC
>JANRGV010000001.1:82487300-82497799 GCA_024734035.1 Alethe castanea | reverse complement strand
TGGAAACCTTTAATTAGCACTTGGAAATCTTGAATTGGCACTTAGAAATCATGAATTAGCACTTGGAAATAATGAATGCTTTCAAGACACAGTTAAAAGTAGGGTATGGAATCTTGAATACAAAAATGCTTTCATACATCTTCAACCCTCAATGTGACCAAAGCTATAATTAATATCACTACATTCAGAATTATTTCCCTATGTTCTGTGTGTATACTAAAGCTTGTCTTTAGTTTTATATATTATGCTTTCCTCAATCTCTAAGTGGGTAGATTTATTACACTTACTTGTTGAAAGACTTTCATTGTTCATGCTGTAGTTTGATTCATCCTCAAGTTTTTAAAGGTCAGGTGCAAACCCACAAACAGCTTGACAAACAACCAACCTTTGTAGATGAATATCAGATTTATGTGATATTATATCATTGTCATACTCTTGTAATTTGCCACAATCTAGTTCATGACGTGTCATTTACAGATACACAGGTCCTGAATTATTCATCACTTCAACACCAATAAATTGTACAGAACTATCCTCTTTTCTTGGATACCTGTTCTCATTTAAATAATTTCAATCTGAAGTAATCAATGGAGAATTCAAACTGATAACCAAGATCACCTCTGAATTTGAGTGTTTATTTCTCAATTACATGGTCGCCATTAAAGTAGTTAAACAAAAGGTACCCAGATTAAGTTATCTTTATATTGACCATATAGCTTCATTTAGTTATATATTGATCATGTTTTATTCACATCTGGAAGAAATAAGAGTACAGCATTATTGTGGCATTATAGTGGATATAATTTCCTTTTACATGTGACACACATATACAGACCAGCCAATAGCTATTTAGCATAAGTGTTGGGCTCTTCATATGACTGGAGATTAGCAGTTTACATGAAGAAAACCTGGAAACAACAATCCATGAGAATTTTCCACTTACATTTCATAAATCCTGAAGGTTACTTAGGTAGAATGATATGTGATAACGGTGAAAAAGTTGGGCCCATGCCAGGTCTGTGTCTCTGATCTCAGCTCATTTGCTCTGTCATAAGTACTGTTAAGTAAATCATTCTATGTTTTCAAGCCTCTTCAATAGGAAAGCAATATTCCTTTTATTTCTGTATGTTGACAGAGAAAAAGAAACATAGAACAAGATTTTATTAATTTGATATGTGGAGCAAGAGAGTCAGAGGCTACATACTTATGTGCTTGCTGGGAAAGCCCCAGATAAGAGTGCAAAGTGAATACTTATCCAAAGCTATCTTTACCCCTTCAAAGAGCACAGAATCATTTGACTGATATTGAGGATATATAGAATTAATACTTGATTTATCATTCTACTTTTTTTTCTTTAATGTACAGCCTTGCATCTGTACAGTGATTAGTATTTCTCATTGAACTTGCTTTTTTTTCAGAAGTCACTTGACCATTTTCTCAGCATTGTTGAATGGATTATTGATCTCACTTACTGAATGCTTGTGGTTAACGTTAATCATTGCAGAATCCTTTGAAAGTGATGTATTTTTTCAGTATAAAATTGATATCTTTAGACATTGCAGTGTCAAAACAAAAAAAAAAAAAAATCTGAAATATCCACAAGGTTTCTACCAGCAACAACAACAGAATGGCTTCTGGAAATCATTTAACAGAAAGAAATGCCCTGAAATGTGGCTGGGAAAGATTTCAAACACTAGAATATGCCACAGTGACAAACACATGGAAATGAATAATATCTTTTCAACCATCCCTTATGTTACCTTTATATGACAAATTTCATTATTTCCAAAAGAAACATGATTACGGAATTTCCTTGAAAGTTCATTAAAAGCTTTATATACCCTACTGACTTTAGGTTTATAAGCTCTTGCAAGCCCTTTATCCCACACCCAAAAGTGTGGCTGTTACAAAAGGAGAGGGGATGGAGAAAGAAATACAATACATTGATATTACTATAGTGCACATACTAAAATCGATGGGGAAACTTGTTTTGTGCAGAGAAATTGATTTCCAATCCACCCTTGGTTTTCTCAGGAGCATAGAGATTACTTGAATTTATAAATTTACTTATGCATATTATCTCATGTCTCCCCTTTACACTGTATGTTTTAATCCTATTCATTGTGAAGTAATCATGGGACATATCTTCTATTCATGATAAATGCATAGTGACTTTTATGGAAAGCAGAAACTTGTTCTCATTTGGACTAGGAATACTTCACAGCACAAAAGGCAATCTCAAAGTTCTTTAGTTTCATCCACAGCAAGCATAACATACCAAAATTGTTTATGTATTTTTAGGAAATACTTGTCCCTCTACCATTTTTATCCCAATGTTCCAAATTGCTTCGGTTCATAAAGATTTTTTTAAAATAAATAAATAACAGCTCCACGGGGATTTAGCTTGACAGTTTCTTAAATGTCAGAAAGATACTAACTTACTCAACATGACCAAGCTACCACCGGTCACAATTACAGCCAAAGATCAGATGCACACTAACCCCTGGTTTAGACCTTAGGAGATGCCTATAATACATAGTAACAAGCTACTAAATTTCAGCTGGAACTTCTAAAAGGTGTCACTCTTTCTTTCCGTTTTCTTTCACTGTAAATTTCAAGCATAAAAGAATACAAGGGTACAAAAACTACGTCATTAAAGACAAAGGCAACTGTCATCCTCCTTTCATTTAGTTGCCAGGCTTCCCACCAGGAATAACTGCAGCTTCAGAAGAAATCACATCTCATTGGAGACGCAACGTGGCCAAGGAGACAATGGAGTAAGAACCACCTGAATTAGCTTTCAAGATAATACATACCATTTGCAGAAATTTAAAGCTTTGGTTTATGATATTGCTTGTTTTATTGTTTTGTGATATTATTGGTTCTATTGTTTTGCAGTACAGACTCAAGAACAGATAAAAGTGGACAAAAGGACAAATTCTCTAATAACCACTTCAGATAGGTCAGCTGGTTAAGGATACCTTTATTGTTCATTTATTAGAGGAAAAATACCTTGACTTGGCCTTTCAAACCTAGCATATGTTGGCAGAATTCTCTTGGCTAGGTACTAAGGTTACTAGTGATAAAATGTACCCTGAGGCTCAGACAGGCATATGCATATATGTCAAGCTTACTGTTGTTACAGAAATTGGCAGGTCTCAGATCCAGCTGAATAAAGACTGTCCCCTTCAGTTTTTTTTAATACTAGACTCTCTAGCATTCCTTCGATGCTTTTAAACTATTTGTTCTCTTCACAGCATTTTAATATGTTTATTAGACAGGGTACCCCTAGAAAGGCACCATTATTGTTGCAACTGCACCACATACCATCCCCTTCTACTTAAAAAAAAAATATATATATATATATTCTGAAGTACAAAGAACACAACTTTAAGGAAAGAGGTCACCTTAGATCTTTGTACAGAGAAAGAAGCCATTCCTGGAAAACCCCAGCCACACAGGGCAATTCTGCCACACCATAGCCCTACCTGCTGTTCCAATTCCACATGCTGGTGTTTAGGTTTTTGGTGTTTTGTTTTTTTTTTCTGCAGAACAGCAGTAGAACTAATAGAGAGCACACTCCTGGCTCAGGCATGAGCAAGTTATCATAATCTTAATGTGTTACACTGCCAGGCTGAAGTAGCCATCTGCCTGCATGCTTTTAGCCTACTTCAATTACGAGCGAACACAATTTTACTTAATCTTCAATGTAAAAGCGAAATGTGAGATTACATGACTTAGCTCAAATGTGAAACCAAACTGCATTACCTTTCAATTTGACAGGGAAAGCACTCACTCAGCTAATGGATAGCAAAGGTTAGCTGAAGGGAGGAAACTTGTTAAGCCATTGCAACTCAATCATGCTAATGAAAGGTTTAATTTAATGTGCTTTATAGCGTATCTGCAGCCGTAAATGCAGTTAAGGATGCATTCATGAACAGGTACTCCAGCTCAGATGAGGCATAATAATTCTCAAAGCTGTGTAGTTCATTCATGATGCCTGACTGATCATATAACATTCACATATACTCTAGGATGAAACATGACTAGTTTGTAAGTTGAAAAAACCTGAACAAACATGTACAGCGCTCAATCACAGACAACCCCCGTTTTTTGAGGAAGCTACTAATCCATGGTTAGTAGACTCATTTAGTTTACAGAATATTTATTAAGTCTTCATATTTGAGGATCCTGTTTACACAGCAAATAAAAACTACATCAAATTTTACAGTACATAGTACATGGTTTCAGAGTAACATCCTGTGTTCACTAAGGTTGTGGTGAAATAACATCCTGTGTTCACTAAGGTTGTGGTGAATCTCCATTACATGTTTAGATCATAAAAGAATTGGTTATATCTCAAAGACATGGATGTCTACTAAATTTTTAAAAGAAAGTGGTAGTTGTAAGAAATTACAATTTTATTTTGGACATTCCTATACTTAAAAATCTCAGGACACAACACATAATGCACTGTATAAAACCATCCTTTAACACTTTTCAATGAGAATTTAATAATAGAACAAGAAAGACAGCTATTATTTTGTCAGATACTTTTCTTTGAACTTACATATTTTGGCCTATTTAGGAGACTTATTCAGAGTTCCTTGGGAAGCAGCCCTTAAAAACAAAGGAGTCCAGGAAAGGTGGGCGTGTTTCAAAACAGAGATCTTGAGGGCACAGGAACAGACAGAGTCAACAAGGCAAACATCCACCCTGGATGGGCAACGAGGCTTTGAAGGAACTTGGGAATAAAAAGAGGATGTGTATTCTTTGGAAGGAGGGTCAGATCTCTCAGCAAGTATTTAAGGGGGTTGCTAGGGCATTTAGAAAAAAAATTAGGGAGGCCAAAGCACAGTTTAAACTTCATTTGGCAACTTTTGTAAAGGATAATAAAAAATGTTTTTACAAATATATTAGCAGCAAAAGGAAGGGTAAGACTTTGTTCTCTATTGGATGAGGGAGGGAACTTAGTAACTGCAGATGAGGAGAAGGTGGAAGTGTTAACACCTTCTTTGCCTCAGTCTTTAATGGGAAGATGGCTTGCTCTCAGGACAGCTGTCCTCCTGGGCTCATAGATGGTGTCAGGGAGCAGAATGGTTTCCCTGTTATCCAGGAGGAGGCAGTCAGAGAACTGCTGAGCAGCTTGGATGTTTGTTCATAAATCTATGGGACCAGATGAGATCCATCACAGGGTGATGAGGAAGCTCATCCCAGACAAATGAGCTTGTGAAGCTGCTCTCCATCACTTACCAGCAGTTCTGGCTCACTGGGGAAGTTCCAGATGACTGGAAGCTGGCCAATGTGACACCCATTCACAAGAAGTGCAGGAAGCAGGATCATGGTAACTATAGACCAGTTACCCTGACCTCAGTACCCGGTAAGGTAATGGAAGAGTTTGTACTGAGTGTCATTACACAGCACTTACAGGATGCCCAGGGTGTCAGACCCAGCCAACATGGTTTAGGAGGGGTAGGTCATGTTTGACCAACCTGGTCTCCTTTTATGACCAGGTGACACGCCTGGTAAATGCAGGAAAGGCTGTGGATGTTGTGTACCTGGACTTCAGCAAGGCCTTTGACACTGTCTCCCACAGCATTCCCTGGAAAAGCTGGCAGCCCGTGGCTTGGACAGGAGCACTCTGTGCTGGTTAAGAACTGGCTGGATGGCCGGGCCCAGAGAGTGCTGGTGAGTGGTGCTGCATCCAGCTGGGGATCAGTCACCAGTGCTGTCCCTCAGGGCTTTGTGCTGGGGCCTGTTCTGTTCAATATTTTCATGGATGACATGGATGAGGCTATTGAGTCCTTCATTAGTAAATTTGCAGATGACACTAACCTGGGAGCGTGTGTCGATCTGTTGGAAGGTAGGAGGCTCTGCAGAGACACCTGGAGAGGTTGGATGGATGGGCAGAGTCCAGTGGGATGAAGTTTAACAAGCCCAAGTGCCAAGTCCTGTATTTTGGCCACAATAACCCCCTGCAACGTTACAGGCTGGAGACAGTGTGGCCGGACAGTGCCCAGGCAGAAAGGGACCTGGGGGTGCTGGTCACAGCCGACTGAACATGAGCCAGCAGCGTGCCCTGGTGGCCAAGAAGGCAGGAGCAGGGAGCTCACTCTTCCCCTGGACTCAGCACTGGTGAGGTCACACCTGGAGTGCTGTGTCCAGTTCTGTCCCCTCAGTTTAGGAAGGACCTTGAGGTGCTTGATCGCATCCAGAGGAGGCAACGAGGCTGGTGAGGGGCTTGGAACACAAACCCTGTGAGGAACAGCTGAGGGGGTTGGGGTTGTTCAGCCTGGAGAAAAGGCGACTCAGGGGTGACCTTATCACTCTCTACAACTTCCTGAAAGGTGGCTGTAGTCAGGTGAGGTTGGTCTCTTTCTCCAGGCAGCAACTGACAGAAGGAGAGGACACAGTCTTAAGTTGTGCCACAGGAAATATAGGTTGGACATTAAGAAAAAGTTTTATTTATGGAAAGAGTGATAAAGTACTGGAATGGTCTGCCCAGGGAGGTGGTGGAGTCACCATCCCTGGATGTGTTAGAAAAGACTGGATGTGGCACTTGGTGCCATGGTTTGGTTGAGGTGCTAGGGCATGGTTTGGACTCAATGATCTCGAAGGTCTCTTCCAACCCAGTGATTCTATTAGGGACAGCCAGCCCATGACTGCAGTGATCTCACATCCTGTTGTTCAGCTGCTCTTGTGTTACCTGACTGATAAACCATCCTGACCTGTGGATACAACAAGCAGGCATGGCCCTTTGCAGGTGCTTTGTCATTTTGGTACCCTGAGCTGCATTGCACTGTAATGTGTCCCTGCACACCCCAGCTATGATTGTGCAAGGGAATGCAGAATTCTTGGTGCTTGAGCTACCATTCATTACCCTCATTTTTCTGTATCTCTATCATGGTAATGGTGAGCTATGGTGGCATGAAAGAAAGGAACCAGATAACTGGCTTTGGATATTTAGAAGTTGGAGGAGTTTGTTAATGTCTGTCCCTGGTATGTCCTGAGTCTCACACGTACAGAGCAGGAAGCATGCTCTGGAATTTCTGTAGCTGTCTGTGCCCTGCCCTGATCTAGATGCTAACATTTCTCTAGGTAAGGAGTACAGCCACCAGGATCCCAGCAGGCTTTTTATCTCCTTCTCCAAACACATCTAAATTCCCATGTAATTATGAAGCTATTGTGCTAATTACAGCTGTGGGAAAAGGTTGTCACTATCTGCCAACAGTTCATCCATACTGCTGAGGCACAGGTCAGGCTCGGGAAGAATTAATTTCACTGTGTTTAGTCACGTTAGCAGTTCTAGGCTTTATTATTACAACAGCACAGACACCCTCTGTTAGCTCATTGTACTGGTGTGTCTGTCACATTGGGCTTGTGGCTTCAGGGCTCAGCGGCTTCTCAGGCTGTATGAGGCTGTCTGTGAATGGGTGATGTGGGGAGCAGGCTCAGGACAGGGACTGCAGTGTTGGGGATAGGAAAGGATACTTAAACCAAGTGAAAATGGAAGAAGGTCTTCTGTGGTTTGGGATATCTTACTAATATTTAGAAGTAGAGCTCCTCTCTCCAGAAGTTACAGAACGATGCTGTGTATCAAGTAATTTTGCTGCAGGCTTATGTTTGCTCTAAGTGAGACAGAAGACAATGCCTGTGACTTAATTTTGCCTTTTTATTTTTAAATAAAAACAGGCCACCAATGACTTTGCCATAAGCAATATATATCTTCGTAGTAATAATTAAAAAAAAAAAAAGCTGCACCCATGAAGGTGGCATTTTTAAGGAGTTATAACAAGGTCAGAGAGATCTTCTAGCTGCCAGTGTCATGTTTACATGGTACCTGCAGAACAGAGGGTTGCTGTTCTAGAACTGATGGAGACCTTTTCCCCTCGACTTACCCCTTCCTGGGTCGCTGCCAGAGCTCTTGCCAGGGCTTGAGTCAGCAGGAGGTCAGCTGTGGATGAATGGAGGGAGATGAGTCAGGAGGTGTTCAGGCTTTGCCCTGTTTTTGTGCTGGGCTGTGTCTAAAAAGCACCAAGCCTCAAAGGAATGAATTTTCTGTCGATTTGCAGACTTGACTGAACTTTTATCTTTAATTGCCCAGAAAGCTGCTGGAAGGTTGTTCTGCATCCTGCATGGGAAACACAGCCTTGTCCTTGGTGTGCAGAGCTCCCATGTAATGCTGCCTGCTGCTACTGAAACCTAGGAGCCTAGTGGGTAGTTCTGGAAAGCTGGTAGGGAAGCTGTGTATCTGTGCAGTGTGTGCATTCAGTGCCACATTTGTGTCCTTTCTTCTATGCCCTCTTTCCCTTCTCTGATGTGTCCCCCTGCCAAGTGCCTCAGGAGGAAATGCTCTTAGGTGAGTCTGTGTGTGAAATGCAGAAATGCCTCCTACCTTATCACCCTGCCAGAGACCCTCCCAATGGATCCACATTGTCTGTTTGTCTGATGCTCTTAAGAGAGAAATCTCAAGTATATAAATTCACAGCAAAAAATCATCTTTGTCCCACTTGATAAGCTGATTAAAACTCCTACACTGAAATGCTGAAGAGCAAAGAAAAGAGGTGTTAATGAATAGGCTGGAGCTAATTAAAATCTAAATCTGGTAACACTGTGGAAAAAGCACAACTTTCTGTTCTAGATTCTGCCTCATTTCAAGGCAGATGATTCTCATGGTGTGACTAAAATTGGCCAAAGTGGTCATTGTTCCACGTGCTATCAGACATGCAGCATTTACATGTCCAGCCAGCATGAATGTACCCAACCTGAAAAAGTTATAAAATATTAAAAAGTCTTTACTTTAAGGGATTTTTGTCTTTGACTGTAGAATCAGCAGTATATGCTCACATCACGGGCAACAAGTAGGTTTTCTAAAACACAAAAATGAGAATCAAGCATAGTTACATGGCTCCAGGAGGAAACACCGAAGCCCTTTTTATCTGTGGCATCAGTTCTCCTGCAAGACAACTTTCTGAAATTTTCAGCAATAAAAAATGGTTAATTGTATTGCAAACAGCAAAGACTATAAAACATCAATTCACAGCCCAGATCCTTCTTTTCTTAACTTCAAAGACCACAAATTATTTTAAGAAAAGGAGAACTGACTTTTAAAGGTAACCTTTTTGTTCCCCAGAACTTTCTCTCACAAATTTTTAAATACTTTGCACAGTCAATTAAAATAATTATTATAACAATTTATTATGGTTCAGCAGCAAAATGCACAAGTGGGACTCTAATGGCATGAAAATGCAATTATGCTTGGAATAAACAAGTGAAAATTTGCAAATATGTCTGTGTGATATTCCTAAAATGGCAGGTCAGGGAGACACCCTTTAAACTTTTGAATGGATTTGGTTGAAAGCACTCAGGAAGGTAGCAAGGAAATTACCGAAACTGAGCTGGAGCTGTCCAGGATGAAGAGCTTTGTGAATGTTCAAAGCATGAAGCAGATCTGAAACACTCATCTGAGTATGGGACTGAGGCTACGTTGATGAACAGCATTTTGTCACTGTATTTTGGAAGTCTGCTATAGTATCTGCAGACTTCAGCTGACCTTCATGGCATTTTGCCATCATATTTAATCTTTACTTTTTTACCATAATTTTTAAACTTCCTAGTGTGATTTTGTGAACCAGCTGCCCTGCACTCAACTTGATATTTTTACCAGACCATCCTGGTGGAGAACTAATGGGAAATAAAACTCAACCCAAATATGTATGAAGCATAGTTATACTATAACAATTTATATCTTTAAAACCTATTAGGCTACTGTAGACAGAGACTTAGTATAGCTTTATGTTTATTTTATTCACAGGAACATTAACTGGTATTACTCGTTTTAGCAGCTCTGGATGGAGTTGCACCTCTGAGAATGTAAAGCAGAAAGGATTGGAGAGTTTAGTACATACCTGCTAAAAGAGTTTAATGTAAGTGACAGTCTTCCCTGGCATTTAATCCCTGCTTAACACCTGCTGCCCTGGGGCTGATGTGGTTCTCTACAAAGTATTCAAGATTTGCACAGGGTGCTGAGATTTCTGTAAATGGATTTTAGTTATCTGTTCTGAAGAGGTTGAAAAATCACTGAATTAAGACTCTGGAAGAGTTGTTCTTAGTTTTACAGATCATTTGAGCATGACACTCACTTTCACTCAGGAAGGTACCTGAGATAAATATTAATAGAATAATGCACTTTTTGTATTTCGAACAAAGAAAATTTAAAATTTAAAAAAAATCCAAATAATATTTTAAAGTTAGACACAAACTTTTCACTCTTTAGAAGTGTATTGATTTGTGATTGCAAATGATACTTTTTTTATGAATTTGAAGCAGATACTCTGTGGGAATCAGCCTGGCTGTGTTCCAAGCCAGGCAACCATTATCAAAGCAGACCTGTACCCCAACTCTAGGCCTTAGCAGGCATCTACTTGTGGCAATCTCAGTTACTGTTGTACCAAAGAGTTATGGGATTTCCCATGTTAATGCCTCATGAATATTCCCAA
>JANRGV010000001.1:82467270-82487200 GCA_024734035.1 Alethe castanea | reverse complement strand
AGAAGGCCAATGGCCCCTGGCCTGTATCAGGAATGGTGTGGCCAGCAGGAGCAGGGAGGTCATTCTTCCCCTGTACCGGGCACTGGTGAGGCCACACCTTGAGTGCAGTGTCCAGTTCTGTCCCCTCAGTTTAGGAAGGACGTTGAGACACTTGAGTGCATCCAGAGGAGGCAACAAGGCTGGTGAGGGGCTTGGAACACAAATCGTGTGAGGAACAGCTGAGGGAGCTGGGGTTGTTTAGCCTGTAGAAAAGGAGACTCAGGGATGACCTTATCACTCTTTATAACTCCCTGAAAGGTGGCTGTAGGCAGGTGGGGGTTGGTCTCTTTCTCCAGGCAGCAACTGACAGAACGAGAGGACAAAATCTTAAGGTGCACCAAGGGAAATATAGGTTTGATATTAGGAAAAGTTTTTTCACTGAAAGAGTAATAAAGTACTGGAATGGTCTGCCTGGGGAGGTGGTGGAGTCACCATCCCTGGTTGTGTTTAAAGACTGCATGGGTTACTCAATGCCATGGTTTAGTTGAGGTGTTAGGGCATGGGTTGGACTCGATGATCTTGAATGTCTCTTCCAGTCTAGTGATTCTGTGTGTGATATTCTGTGTGTGATACCTGAAATTTTTCAATAATACTACATTCATCTTGTTGCAAGGAAAAACATCAAAACTTATTCTAGCATTCTGGTCAACTAATTATATGGCAATACTTTATTTTTAAATAAACCATAGCATTCTTGATCAAGCTTGCCCTAAACTTACTTCACAAATTTCTGCTACAACACAGATTATGTTGTTCCTTTATGCCAGTTATTTGGAGCCAAATTATGATGGATTATATTGGACATATACAAATGTAAAAGGCAACAAGACCTAAAAAAAAAAAAAAACAAAAAAGAGAAAAAAAAGAGCCAAGGCTTCTGTTCAGAATGAATACTTACAAAGCTAAAAACCACCAATACAAATTACCTCACTTGCAGAAAACTATTCTGATTGAGGAGTGCATGTAAAATAATGCATCTCTTTATCAATATCTTTCTATAAGAATATGTAGCTACCCCCTAGAATAATAGCATTACCATCACAATTCTCTCACAAGTAAAAACAAAATAATAAATTTATAACCAAAAGTATTCCTTCTTCCACTACTGTGACATTGCTATGCTCCTCCTAAAGTCATTTGTTATCCTCCTGATTTTGAAGTAAAGATACATGCAACTGTATCAATCTTATTCTAGTCTGCTGAGTTTTGTTGGACCAAAACATATTTTCTAAGCATGAAATATTTGGATTCCTACACTCTTTTTTTTTTTCTTTTTTTTTTTTGTGTGTTCAGGGTACGTCAACACAAGCTATTCTGCCATTCCTCTTCCCTCTGCCAGGTATAATAATCTTCCAACTTAATTCCACTGTTTTCTTTTTTGCATTTCAATTGTAACTGAAATGGTACAGTGAAAAAATTTTAACTAAAGTACTGATTTTCTTCCAGTTTTCCTAGTGTATTCTTCCTTCCTAAGAGTTACAAATACTGAAGTCAGCTCACTAAGCATTCCTACCAATTAAAGCATAACAAATGAAAACTGTTCAAAGGAAGATTCCATTAAAGAGCATTTATTCAGTATTACTAGTGCGTGTGAAATTATAAATAGGCTTTTGTGTTATTTATTCTTTTATTTACAGAATTTAGCAGGGAATTTTTATGCTGCATTGTTCCATGTCATAAAATTTAAAGTTATAGTCTCCATTTCTCATATTAATTGCCCAGTTAAGAGCTCAGAGGCTGGCTTAGTATTACCTGATCTACAGTGAAGAGCACATTATTTCATCTGGGGTTCAGCATCAGAAGCACCACTTGGACAACTGCATGGGCAAGGCTGGCTACACTTTGCTTTTGAAAAGAAGAAGGCCCCCAAAGCAATCAGAAGTACATCACTGAATTTCAGATTATTTTTCCAGTTAACAGGGAACATACACATGGACAATTCTTGTTCTTTCCAGTGAGCATGAAAAAACCTGATGCCCAGCATTAATTCTAAACTACTAGAAGTCTTACAGCATGTAGTACAGCTAGACTTTTCCAGTTGATTAAAAAAACCTACATTTTATTTACATGACTATCCCCTTTTTTCTGCCTAACATGAAATATTTTACCATGTTGTACTCTTTACAAAGCTGAAAGTTTAAGTCTGTTTAATGAGAATTTCTGGTGAACAAAACAGATGATTTTCCTGGGTAAAAGATCACCAGGTATGAGCACCCACTAAATATACAAGAGGTCTTTTGCTGTCAGAATTGCTCAATTAAGAGAAGTTAAAAAAAGCAGGCTCCAAATATAGCTGCTACATGCCAAATCCATTTGCATAATTTAAAAGTTTAATATCCAAAAATTACACTAATTTAGTTCCATCTTGTCAAAAATTATTTTGGTTTATGGAAGCATGACTGACCTTGGGATAACTTGAGCAGATGCATTTGCCATTGAAATGCTCCAGCCAGAGTGGATGTCCTGGCAGGAGCAGGACTAGCATGGGAATGAGTGAAGTCATATGAAATAGAGCACAACTCACACAGCTCACAAACTTCCAACACCAATCTCAAAGGCCATATTTTTTTAATGACAATCTACTTTTCCCTTCTTACATACTCCACAATTTTTATAGAATTTACTAGTAAATTTGTCCTTTTTTGCTTCTGTTTCTACACACTGCAGTGCATATACTACCAAAGAAGTTTTACACAGTACTTGCAATAACTGGAGCTTAAACACACACATGAACATAATGGGGAAAGCAGGGAGAATCCTTCCTCTTGAACACATCCTAGAAAAAGAACATTTTTATATCTTAAATGCCTAACACTAGTTATTCTAGAGCACATTACAGTAGTTTTTAGAAAATTCCTTCTATCCCAACACAAAATGTTCAACTTATGTTCATGCATATGTACCTTTGCAGGAACAATGAAGACTTTCAGAAATCCACCTCTAAAACCCACACTCCCAGGTTGCAGCACATGTGGATAGTAAGTCAGCCATCTACAACACCTACATACAAATTAATGTCAGGGTTTGAAAGTAGCTGTCAAGGTCTCCTAAATCCTGGACATTAAGAAAGAAACTGTCTCATACACAGTTAAAACTAATAAAACTAAGCAGAGATTTTAAAGGATAGAATATATATTCCAGAGGACAGAATACAGAATAAGCTACAACACTTGTTTTGGTAACATTAAAATAAAGAGAAACAAATTCAGCATTATTCAATTCTTAAACTTAATTGTTTTACTGCCTTAAAGAAAAATTATTACAAAATGCAATAAATGTATGTTCTATGAAGCACAAACTATCACAGTTAAGAGCCAAAATATTTTAACATGATGCAAAAGTTAGGTGCAAAGTAATAATATAGATTCATCAATAACATCCATGAAAAGTGAGCATGCAGTAAATCTAGAAACTAATCCTTGTGCTCTTAAAAATAGAATGTCTGTCCGTTTCCAAACATTTTTAAAAGGACTAAAAATACTTGAACATATCAAAGACCAGTTCGGCTTAATTTGTTCAAAATTCAGAGCTCAGGCCACAGTGGTTGTGTTACAATGATGCTAAGAATTAATTTTTCTGTATTATACCTTTAAAATCTCTCTGTAATTTTTAACTGTGTTTGTGACTAAATATAAAAGATTTCTTAAAGAGTTAACACATTTATTGGTTTCAGCTGTAAGACCTACAATGTTAGTCTTTTAGAATGTCTTTTTAATTAAATCTCTCATGACAAATAACTCACATTAGTAAGATTGTTCCACAAAATGATCGACAACATACTTAATGAAGACATTTAAAGTTGATTTCACTTGAAAACAGTTGTCACATTCTATATATTCTGTCTACAAACAATTTCCACATCAGGTATCCTCAGCTTTCAAGTGTGATTACTTTTCTCTTATGGCTAATAACAATAAACTACCAAATTAAAACTTAATCTAAAGGATATCTTCTGCTGGATAAGGAGATAAAAATATATAACATCTAAGGTCCTAGAAAATATAGAGCAGCTATTTTTTTTCTAAATGTATAGCTGTTTTATATATAGGATAATTAATGCTTCAAGTAGGAAAATCCATTCTCTACTGCTAGAGGTGTTTTATATAAAAGCCAAAGTTAACTACCTAGAGATAAGGAAATTGCTCAGTATTCAGGAGGAAAAGTTTTTTATTTTCCTCCCCAGCATTACCAATGGAGCTAAATACTTGCAGCATATCTATTGATATCAAGACTTCATTTCCTTTACTTAGAATTAAAGAATCATTTACTCAGAGTAGTAAGTCTTTTCCTGTAGCAGTCTAATATCCAACTATAGACACTGAAGTGTTGGTATTTTGGCCAGATACTAAAATAAAAACTCCTCAAAACATATAGGTAGGTATAAAAGCATTTCAGTTAAGTTCAGCCTGAACAAGCTCTACTTTAAAACCTCCCTTTACTGCGTTGTCTCACACTTCAGTGAGTTAATACATAAAGTGGATATGAATCTATTCATTTTTGCAGGTGCCCAAGTACAATGGCAGAGAACCTACAGCATATGTCATACCCAGGCAAGTGCCCCAACAGGAGCTGAAATGCTCTCATAGGCCAAATGGGGAGCCTTGGTGAGCCTGTTCAGGACAATTAATTCTCATTAGTGCTCTCAGGGCTCTCATTTTCAGCTGTGTATCTATCAACCAAGTAGGGGAGGGTTTCCACCAGAGAGTTTTTTAAAACATACTTTTGTGTTTCCTTCTCACAGAATTGTTTTTGTTTAATTCATAATTTCCTATCTTAGATCAAAGGAACACAGTGTTTTGGCTAAAGTAAAAAAAAAAAAATGCAACATACATAAGCATACTGCATTCTTATAATCCACAGAATGATATAAGCTTTATTGCTTTCCAGAAAAATGTCGTAACACAAATTAAATTCACCACAGCAGTTATAATGTAATGACAGAGTGTAATAAATTTCTGAAGTTACAAAAAGCAGCTCTGGTCATTAGAATCATATTTCACAGCTTTAATTGCATTTTTTCATTTAGTCCAGGTCATCAAGATATCTATTCACCTTTTCTTTCAAATGAGCTACTTCTACTGAAAATAGATGGCTCAGGGTTGAGATTGGACTTTTTTAACTTTCTGGATTAATCAGTTGCTTCTCCATGCATGCCTGAGCCACTGCCTACCTCTCCCTCAGTAGGCATTTCCAAATGAAATGAAAGAAACAGACCAGGGATTCAAAGGTTTACCTACAGCTTTTGGTTAGCTTGAGAACCATTACTGAGTTGCTCTTCTGTTGGTTCCTGCTTAGTCTGCCTTAGTGCTGTTACAGCATGAATAATGACTCATTTATGAATAGCAGCCTTGCTAATCTTCACAACAACTATTAGCAAAAGGTCACTTCAGCTCTGAAAACGTTCGTGTTTCCCTTTTCTCTTGGTGTAATAGAATCTTCAACTGACACAACACGCAGTTTAAAACTCTTTTTGTATTACATAGCTGGAATCACAATGGGATGTTGCTTGCAATGTAATGTTTCACTACATGAAAGAAAATTAATTCTACCCATTTTACTGTAAGAGTAACATGCTCTTACATCTTATGTAGTACATTTTAATTATGTGTATTTTTAAAGAAAAAACAAAAGAACAGGCAGTGGGTAAGAGGTGAACTTTCTTAGTAAAACTGTGAATGGTTATATATATAAATGTATATAACGTATGAAAATACATGAGGATGATGTGCTGTTGTAAATCTAGGTTCCGTATGGTTTCTAGATTCTTAATATTTTCACCTTTGAATGTCATGGCTGTGACATGTTTTTATCTTATTTGGTGGAGGTTTTTGGGAATCTTTTTGGTATTTTGCGGGGTTTTGTTGTTGTTGTTGTTGTTTTTGTTGGTTTTGTTGCTGCTGTTTTGGGGTTTTTGTTTTTTTCCCCCAAGAGTAATTCAGAGTTGCTAACTCTTTTTACATGAACTACAGATGCTAACAAGTGCTGTTCCTATAAAGGGTGAACTATAGACACATCACATTCTGGTACAAATGAATTCTACATTTTTAAAGAATGGAGAATTGAAAAGTAGGTGTTCTCAAAAATTAGAAATGTTAAAAATATACAATAAATAAATTAAATTTAATATTTAAATACTTAAGGTTACTTACTTCTGATGTGCATGCAATTACAGCCAAAATAAAGAATTAGGTACAAAAATTTTTACATAGATTTCAGAATAAAAATAATTTTGGCTAATATTTTAACAGAAAAAAACCCCACATACTATAAAACTGTGCTTCAAGGAATATTTATGCTTTGGCAAAATTATTCATAGTATGTAGGTCACCACAATAGCTGACATAATAAAGTTTAACAGCATAGAAGCTCAGTATTGCTGTGTACAATATGTAAATAAGGATATTTCCATGCAATCTGCATAATTTTCATGTTTTTCATTTGTCTTCACTTACACAACTGCCTTCCTATTTCATGTCTATGTTTTATATGGGGGCCTTCTATAAAATGTCATGGAAAAGTCATTACTCAGTAAAACATCACCGGTCATGTTCTTCAACACAAGTTTTTCTTGCAGAGACAGACAGGTAAAGAGAAAATAGTTATGTTAGAACTGAAAGGAAAGTCACAGATCTTGTGTGAGGTAGATTAAATGAAAAAAAAACCAAAAAGGCAATGTTATTTTGTGTCTATTAGCCCATATAAAATCAGGCATTCATACTTGAAATTACTCCCTGTAAGAGTACATGTGGCCGAAACAACCTCATAAGTACAGAGGGTGCCAAAGTCTTATCAGGCCTGGCTGCTGTTGCTTGTGACTTGAAAAGTTCTCTAGATCTGTTTTCAAAATGTTGATGAATTCTCTCTTCCATGCCTGACAGCTTTCTCTTCCTCTAGAGTAATGCTTCTACTCTAGTAACAGTGTAAAAATGCCTCCCTCAGTCTCACAACATAGAAAAGCACTCTTTTTTTATTCATTAGTGTGTTACAACACCAAAGAAATGCTTTAGGAAAGATTTTGTACTGCTTGTGCAAACCATGCCAACCTAGGTTATTCCTACCCTCTGAAGTACCTGAATGGAAACAGTGCACAGAGGTCTCGTGTTTTTTCCCTTTGTAAAAGCAAACTCAACAAGACCTCATGCTTCCAGCCTACACTGAACCTATGAATCAGGCAAGCTTATCTGGGACCCGTAATTAGTCCAGAACTTCAGAGCTGCAGTATGAAGGTAATGGCCCAACCTTGAGAAGAGCATCCCAGGCAGGCAGCACATCCCCCAGCCAGCAGCTCTTACACCTTTACTGCACCAACCTTAATTCTCACTGATAAGTCAGATTCCCTTTTTATGAGACATGGCAATACAGCTAAACATAAGCTTGTGTTTACATAGCCTGTCTTCATTAATATAAATCTCTTTTCCCCTCTAAGAGGTGGCTGCATTTTCTTTAACATCAAAACTCTACAATTTCCCAGAGAGCACATGAAAGTTGAAGGTGATCTCATGACAAAGCTGTCAGTATCTGGCTTTAATAATAAAATTGCTGTCCCTCTTTCTTCCCCCCTGGAAAACAAACAAACAAACAAACAAACAAAAACTTTACATATTATCAGCCATTTGATACAGTTTTAAAACATATCAGAATGATAATTTTTTTTCATTCTAAAAGTTTTTATTAGGTATCAGAGACAGACCAAGTCAGTAAATTCCTTCCACCAGAGTACTGAGAAACATATTTCCTCCTTTAAAAACAATGGAGTGAACTGAGTCCTACTGCAAAAGACAAACATAAGTAATACTTTTCCCACTGGAATTTTGAACACATTAGTTTGCTATTCACCCAAGAATCACCTCCAGTTATGCATACTGCATTCTATTTTTTCAAGTAGAAATGATGAAACATTTGCAATAAATACATGCCAAAAAGTCAGTTTATTGTTTTCAAAATAATTGGAAATCTACATTTCATCACCCATTGGCATGTTTCTTACTATCTGTCATAGAATTCATAACGTTACATATTTATGACCAAACCTGGCCATGCTCTCCAGATTTATATACCAAATACAATCTCTTCCAATTTCAGCTTCAGTCAACACATTTAATACAGTGCACGCAATTCCAATTATTCTTCCACTGTAGCAAGGCAAATACAAGCTAAGATGCAAATTAGCTGCTAAACATACAGCCCAAATCTGCACCCAGAACTTCCATTAGATCACTCTAGAGAGAAATTTATAGATCAAGTTAGCTGACTAGTAATTTACTCATTTTAATTTTTTACAGGTTAATTTTGCCAAGATCAGGAACACATCTGTTTCGGTTAATTCAAGGCAATTCACTTAAATTATTATCCACTCTGAAATGAGTCAGCAGTTTCAATTAGTGTATGCTGTCTGTGGGAGCAATCCCATAGTCAACATCAGAAAACTCAACATTTTAACCACCAAACTGTTAAGGCGCTGATAATTTTTGAAGGTCTGGTCTTGTACTTATCTGATATCTATTGGGAGTTGGGGGAAGCATTCTTTCCAATCTTCACTGACTAAAACCATTAATATTAACATACTCTCTGTAAAACATACACGACAGTATATCTATCAATATATCAATTAATATGAGCACCTAAGAAAACTTTTGTGTTAAATATTAAGATGTACTTTACCCAGATAGTGGAATTGCTCCTAAATTTTCTCTGGCTTTCCTTTCCCAGTGTAGTATTTTATCACTTATATCTATTACATTGTAAAAGTGTGGTTTTCTGAAGACTCTCTGAAATCCTGTTCACTTCAGTATCAGTCCACAGAGTAGACAGCATGACTAGAAATGTGAAGGCAAGAATAGAAGTAGCATTTAAGTAACTTGGAGATTTCAGTTAATTAAATCCTAATACCCTTTCCTTAGGTTTATATGATTTTTTATAAATAACACATAATTAAAAATAAGTAAGATGAAAGAACTACAAAACCTTGCATGGCAAACAACCAGGAATGATTGACATTCTCAAGGTAAAATTGCATTTTTTCATGTTCAGAAGTAAACAAAAATAAAACTTTTGTTTTTTTTTCCAATCCTTCTTCTTCACAATAATATACACAATATTTTTTAACTTCTTTTGAACCAGAATTTCCAGGGTTCTGAAGCAGATCAGATATTAACTTCAGCAGCCTGAAGACCTGTCTTTAACAAACAAGAGCTATTAACTAACACCATTAAAACCTGAAGGCTGTTTTTATTTGCCAGACATTTCAAGATGTATTTCCATTGATAGACTGCAATTATCCTCACATAAGAATCAAAGCACATCAAACTTACATAAATATCTTAAACCTTATTCCAATTCACACAATTTCCTTCAAAGAATTCAGCTACATTGCAAGGCAAATCCTTCATAAATCTAGTTAAACCTTTTTCAGCATTTGTATGATAATCTGCCTTTTTTTACTCAAGGATGTTTTGTCTTGATAGTTTCACTAACAAAGAAAATAACATTTTGAAGTGCCTACAAAACTGAATTCCAGTTATAAGAGTAGATACCCATGGGTCAGAACAGTTGTGTTTTATTCCCAGTTCTTTCAGTCATTTTCCCTGCAAACTAGGGCAAGTCACATCAAATCTCTCTTTTCTTTTGTTTGCTCTCTTGATTTACCCTTCTGGAAGCTCCTCTGAGAACAGACTTTTCATGTACTTACCAGTGTCCCAAGGAGGCCTCTCTCTCAGTGAGGTCTTCTGGGTCTTTCATGTTAGATTCTACATATTAAATTATGAATAGAAGATACTGTATTTTTGTGGTTTACAAATACACATGGGCAAAGTATTAACGTTTTTCTCTAAAAAAGCTAGGATTTTCAGAATCTGACTGCCACAGACAAAAAAAGTACTCAGTGTGGAAGAATGATACTGGAACCTGAACAATTAAGAAGAAGTCCTTGCAAGAAAATTACAGCTACAGACAAAGGAAAAAAAAAAAACCAACAAAAACACTAAACCTGTTTATGTCGTCTCCCCCTGTTCTTGATGCTGTAAGTAAATATTACAGAGTAAGGACCAGATCTAAGAGTCTGATTATTCTCTTCCACTGGAAAATGAATCTAGATTTAATTTTTAGTTATAATGCAGTGAAGCTTACTTCTTACCAACAATTAGGAATGCAACCATTCCTGTTTAAAAAGATGTGTATTGCTGTATGATATTTTGATCTCAATTATGGAATATGCTGATTTTTCCCTTATATTCTAACAACTTCAATTTTTTCTTTACTCAACCCTCAGATTACAATTCCAAGGAAATTCTCAGCTCATCTGCATTAAGGAAAACTATGTTGCTCTTTTTTTTCCCCAACTTATTTGTCTTATAAATGCTACAAGTAATTTAAGGCATCTCTTGAGAGTAGTGGTGGGGGAGAAGAAACATGGGCAGAGAAGAGAGGATATGAGAGAAAAAAAATTATCTCTCAGAGAAAAGCTCTGAAAACAGTTATATTTACATCTAGACTGGGAAGGAAATACTACTTTTTGTATGCAACACAATAAAGCAGCAAAATTTTTAAATGCACTTGGCAGCTCAGCGGTGTATTTTCTGTTACCAGGTACAATTCAAAGAGCTGAACTGTTTGCCTAAGGGATATAGCAGGGGTTTTTGCAACAAAAATGTTTGAGATATTTTTTCTACTTCGTATGGGAGATCTGATTAAGAAATGGTCTCAGAATCTGCTTTAATTCTTAGGCTCAAAGTAAGCAAACCCTTACAGACATGTCTAATTAATGGGTTCAAGAATATTGAGTTTAGATTAATACAACAAAAAGAAACTACCAAAAGCAAGCTGCAAAGACAACAAATTTAAGATAGTATAGCCACAAGAAAAGGCTGGAAATCTTCAGTATTTTCTAAAAAGAAAAGGAAAATGCTTTCTGTGAACAGTTCAAATATCTAAACTAGGCAAAAATTTAAAATAACATATTTTCCCCCTCCAATGTAAGTTCAGTGCTCAAACTTGACAAAAATTAGCTCCACCAGACTAAATAAATGGTGTTCACCCGACATATGATGTGGAAATAGATTTTAAAATGGTACACATTGGCAGGTCTAATCCATTTCAAAATGCTGTATTAACAGAAGCATTTGTGTTAACACATATATTCTGATATGAAACGGAGGATATTTCAAAATTGTGAAGATTTTTTATAAGCTTGGGCTGACCAAAAGTGAAGAGGTGTGGCAACTGCTCAAAGTGACAGGATAGGAACCTAGGAAAAAGGACTGGGAAAGACTGCTTTGGAGTGCCTTGTTAGCAAGGACCTACCCAGAGGTTTCCACTCAGCAGAAATACACACAGAAGAGGCAAGAGCAAAGTTTCTCCACGGCAGCCAAGAGCTGAGACAGTGAGGTGAAACAGTACAGGATGAAGAAGAGTCAGACTGCCCGTGGGAGTAGTAGCCAAGAGATTTAAAATGCAGACAGCAGCTGCCAGCATCTGGCCTGGGGTGAGCAGGCAGAGACCTGAAAATCAAAAACTGAAAGAAGACTGTGGCCGAAGCAGTGGGAAGCAAAGAGCAGCCCCACTAATAGCCTTGCCAAGGAAAGGACTGTACATAGTTTTAGATTTCAGGAAAGCAATTTTAGGGATGGCAAATCATCTCATCGCACTGTAAATTATCCTGTTGCTTTTACCCCTTGATAAATTACTTTCCATCAAATAAATCGATTCACATCTCAAAGTGAAAAAAAAAGCAGCAACCTTACAGAGCTCCAGAGAGAGCAGTTTCATTTCCCCAAGGTTCTGGGGAAGGCTGAAGCTGACATTTATCAGTGATCTACTAAATTTCAATTGGGTATTTTTGCTGTCAATCAAATCCTGGACTAAGTGTATTTATTCCCAAATCCATGCAGTGAAACAGAATATTCTATTCCTTCTTCAAACTAAAAATAAGGCCATTTAATTGAAAAACAAATATTAAGACAATCTAGGAGAACCTGAATATTTTTACTTTTTAATCTTATGGTTCCTGGTCACTTAAATTGTCTCTACTTACAACTACGCACCTTGGGGTGTAATTGTCCATGTTGCTTTCTTGCATCCAAGCTTTCCTGAGTTGTAAAATAATACAATGGGAGTTTTGGTTTTGCTTTTAATCAAAATGATAATGTGCATAGAAGCCCTGGTAAGGATTTTTAGACTAAGAATATCAGTTCAATATAGATGCAGCACATGAGAACATGGTGCTGTTTCTCAAAATAAAAGGATACATGTCCTTCTTTTACCACCTACCCCGAAAGGCTGGGGTGACAAGGTTCTTTCCTGGAGAGCACCTAGCACTCTTTCCTGACCTAGGCAGGCACTTTCCACTATCATTTTTAGTATTTTCCAATGCAGATAAAAAGCTGGTGACCAGCTGGGTGCAAGTCTCTTTCTCTAGCCCTTATGATCAAGAACAGGAATTTTTTTCTCCAGATCCCTGCATTGAATTATGTGATTAAATGAAGCTAAAGCAAATGACAATAACTTCTACAGGTGAAATGGAAATTACCTCAAAAAGATTCTATATTTCTGTACAGATGAGAAATCAGATTCTGCAGCAAAATAAATTGATTTTGGATCTGTTTGTCTTGCTTAACAAATTTTTAATCAGACTATGGGGAAAGAAAAGAAATGGCTGTCTGGCATTTCCTCCTCTACTCATATTTTAGATTATATGTCCTTTTATTTAGATAATGGGAGTAGTTGCTGACTTTACAGAGATATCCATAGGCTGTGAGTTTTTGCAGTGCAGCCGAGATTTCCAAGCTCAAAAGAGAGAGCTTCAAAATTAGTGTAAATGAAAAGCACACCCATTGTTCTCTAAACCTCATACACATCACATAATAGGAAAAATATGTATTTTCTTTCTACACCATTTTCTAACACCTCCCAATTAAAAACTACAGATTATGAAAGGTCAGAGAATAGCAATACTTCATTTCTGCAGAGGCAGAAACAGGCAAGGAGAAACAGCCCTTCAGGTCATGGTGACAAGGGCGTCCTCCCATAGGCCTTTGCAGGCACATATTAATTTATTAAATTTCATTGGTTATTATCGTTGATGTCACCCCTGTTCACCACCTATTTCCCATATATCCACCTTCCCTGGAATGGCCTTCCCTTTCCCAATCCCCATTGGTCCTAGTTTGCTGCAGTGCTGCACCCCTGTTATCCCATTGGTTCCCCTGGTTGGCTGCCCCTCCTCTGCATGCCTTGCCCCTGTTCCCATTGGCCCTTGACTCTCAGATCCACCCCTTCTTCCCCATATTTAACCCTGTGCCCTCAACCCACTTCTTGTCTTTTTCTCTGGACCCTCTTCAAGACTTCGGAGCCCTTTCTTCAGATTTCCAAACAAACACCCGTCCTTTGCCTTCTTTGTCAGCCAGTTTTGTTTTTAGCAAGTGTGCTCCAGGCTCTGAAAGTTCAGGTCGCTCATAGAGGAACCCATTGAAGCACACTGCTTCAGCAGTTCTCACCTTTCGTAGCACTAAACATTTATTTTCTCTAGGTTTTGCTTAAGTGTACCAGGAAGCAGAATGAGCAGGCTCCTTTGCAGTGGGGGCTGAGCTGGGAGCTGAGAGTGGCTCATGAGCAGGCCATGCCCTCCCTGGTGGGGCATCATCTGGTAGTGATGGCAGAGTCTGCCTATAGTCCAAGGATCATCACATCCCTTATTACCATCATTTGGGAAGGAGAGAGGGAAGAATGTATGGTAAGGCACTCTTTCTTCCCCAATCCTGATGAAGCAGCACCTGGGTGATGCACATGGACGTGTTCAAAACCTGTACAGGACCTTCTCTCTGATTGGATCTGTATTGCTGACGAGAAGTCAGCTCATCTAAGCACCAAGATAACATTTTCTCACAGTAGTTATAATCCTCTGTGAGTCTTCAAAAGCACAACACATTCCATTATTTACACATTTTTTCTTGCAGAAGTTGGGTGTAGGAATAAACTATAGATAATATGTAAACCTATGGAACATTTTTCAGGCTCAAGTTTCTTCTACAGTCTCCATAGAGCACTGATAAACTACTATAGTGAGGAAAGCAGGTCTTTTTCAGTCATTTACAACTGCCCTTATTCTAGATAACAATATTGTTCCTAAAAATGGGAGGCAAAATAAGAAAACATAACTTAGAGAGAAAGCACATACTAAAGAGAGTAGTATATGAAGAAATAACAAATATTCTCATAATTGCATTCATTTGAAATCATTAGATGTAGGAGTGTTCTCTCCTGAAAAAAAAGAAAAGCCAGTGAAAGTCCTAATTGTAGTGGTTCTCTTGCTGGGATTAGGAAAAAAAGGCTTTCAACATAACAGAGTCTAACCTTGCCAAATTACATAGTTCAAATAACAATCTGGGAACAATAACTCCAAGAGAAATCACCCTGGGCTGATGTACCACAGTCTTTTTAATACATACTAGATAAACAGATACAAGCACCAAAAATAAAAGACTGTATTGTCACGACCCTTTTTTTTGTGATTTCGTCACCCTTTTTCAGGTACCTACATCAAAAAACTGTGAAAATGGCCTCAACATTTCCTAGTATAAATCACACAATAAGGACTATTTATAAAAAATGGATTCTAAAATATTTGGAGGGCCAACAAAACAAACACTGAAAAAATAAGGGGATTTTATAGTTAAATATTATGACTTGAAAATGGAGGTAAAAGGAATGCAAAGCTTGTGCATTTTTCAATTGGACTCAAAATAGTTCATAATATTTTGTCTTGTTCAGTTGAAGCTTTAAAAACTGTATGTTTTGGCTATAGTAAAACTTCTATATTTTTGTTTTGATCAGAAATGTCTAAGCGAAATTTGTGTGTAATCTGTTACTGTTTTTTGAGAGAATGGCCATGGCTAAGGGTATTTTGTAATTTATATACTGACCAAAGCGTAAGTGTCAAAGCTCATGGACTACAAAAACCACAAATATCTTTAAAAAGTTCTTATATTTTAGCATAGAGATTGGTAAAGAACTTCACAGGTTAAAAATACATCCTTATACCAAAATTGAGGATTGCATTGTTTATGTAAGTGTTAGAAACAAGCAAGCTTTGAATAAGTGATTGGACCTTGGAGATTATCTACATGCAAACAGCATCAGTAATATTTCATGTCTTCTTGTATAGCCTGTGAGGGAAGATTTGCTGGCATGTCTTTCTTTAGGTCAGTGACACACCATGGCACATAAAGACAACCGGGTGGTTGCAATGCTGCTAGTCATTTTTGCAGCACAATAGTTCTGACTTAAAATATTTTCTATAAGCATAACAGATTACACACATGGAAAGCAAAAAGAATAGAATGAAGACCTACTTCAGATCTCCAATCTTAACTAAATGCACACACGCATTAGTCCAAGTGCTCATTATTTTAACTTGTGTATTTTTTCTTTTTTACTGTTTTATTACAGTTGTTCTTACTAGAATCATAATATTGATTGGCATCATAACTTTGGTCAAGTCTCATATCACTATTAACTACATAGCTAACTTAAAAGACTGAAGCACTGCCTACTTACTCCCTATACTGCCTATAAATTGATAAAGATTAACACAATGAGGGATAGATTTTATGAAGTACCAGAATTCATTGAAAGGGATTCATAGCCACTTCTGAAGATTCAGATTTTTTTAAAAAAATCTAATTTAGGCAGTTTATTCCCAAGAGATTAAGAGAAAAAAAAAAAAAAAAAAAACCCTCCCAAAAGTGAAACTAGGGTTTTTTCACTAAAAATATAGCAATGATGCAAATATGACAAGCAGAATTCTACTAGTTTAAAAACCTTGAATTGCAGATTAGGCACAGTTTATCACTGTCTTGTCAGTGATAAACACTTTTTAATTACTGCTGCATATTCACACTTCATTAAATTTTATTCAAATAGAAGCTTACTGACATTTTTTATTTGATTTCATTTCCATTTTCATCTTAATTCAGCATAGTAAGAACTAAATACAACTGCTGAAAATGATAAGCATTGGAATACACTGATAATATAAAATCAAGAATTAGTAAGAAAAAGTTTATTGGGTTTGTTGTTTTAGTATATCTGTACATATTTGGGGAAAAAACAGGTTTGTTCAAATGTTATATACAGCTTTTCATCAAATTATTAGTATATGCTAATGTTTCCTTGGTGGAGGAAAAGGGAGTAAAAAGTGAAAACTAGCATGTTGCTGTGTGGATCACAACTTGTGCATGTTCACTAACCTGTGGGTAAAGTGGATGGTTTAATCTACTTGGACAAAGTCAGTGATCTATTTTATTCTTGAGTTTAGGCTATGCTAGTGGCACATATTTCAGCCTCTGTGAGGTAAATCCCAGTTACCCCTCTTGGCATGCATAAAATAATGTGCTATGTTGCTCACTGCTTATTACTTTATTTTGTTCTGTTTAGTCTTAGTTTTTCAACAAATACACAGTTTGAATTCCACAGAGTGGTGGAACCTACTGCTACATGTCACTTTCAAAGAATTCAATTTTTTTTAGCAGTCAGTCACATATTCCTTTGACATAAGGGACTTTTTAATGCTTAGATGCAATGTCCTGTGTGGAGACAATGTTGCCTAGAGTAGGATATATGGGAGCAGTAGGGTAGCTGTCTTCAACTGTGATTAAAATCCGTTCCTGAGAATGAATCGCTCCTTTGGCTTAAGATGTCTGATTTGCTTCCCTGCATGGTGTTTTCACTGCCTGGTTTCTGTAATGGAAAGGAATCTGTTTCATCTGCAGTCATGGACAGCCTGGACTTCTCTCTGAAAGACCATGTTTGGATTATACCTTGCAAACCCTTGTTTCAAACCTGCCACACCCAATACCAAAGGAACAAAAACTGTTTTTACCATCACCATGCTAAGTTTCAGTCACTTTATCAAGCACTATTTTCCTTTATCACCATCATTTGGGAAAAGTACAGCACTACCTGTTAATAACTTTTACAAAGGAAAAGACAGAGGTTGCCTGCATGATTACTTAGTAAAGTACCAAAAATAACTTAATCAGTTGCAGACTGGAGTATAGAGGTATTAGACTCCTAATGAAATTTTGTTAATAAAAAAATTGGTTTCCTTGGAAGCCCCAGCCAACTTTATGCTGTCTACTTGTATTCTGTGAATACACGGCAAAATATGTGCAAGTGAAATGGCCCCTGAAGTTTATACACTGCCTTTCATATGTGTCTTCAGCTAATGGCATCTAAATGTGCACTTGAGTGCATCACCTGACATCTTTTGCCAGTCTTCTAAGAACCTTGCCTTCAAGCATTTTTCATTTTGTCATTTACATGCACTTTTCTTAAATAAAGGAAATGTAATGGTCTGTTGACTCTTTTACTCCTGCTTACATCAAAAGAGATGCATTATAATAATTAAATTGTAATTGTCAGGCCCAATTCTTAAATAAATTTCTGAGTTGATCTAAATATACGTGAACAAAATGAAATTAAAAAATGATAAATACTAAGTTATTGGTTTATTCTAATTAATGTAATTACAGATTGGCTTTACCTCAACTGTGTCTCAGGTATTCACATGAGTCTCAGTTACAAAGGGAAATCACTCATGATCTTTCCATTAATTTGAGGATAATCCATCTTATCCTATTGTCATGTGTCAAAGTGCCTTAATATTGACTAACTTGCCTAGGAAAGCGCTGAAATAACTATGTTAATTATTCTTTTGTGAAATTGGAGAGCTTCTGTTTCAATTCCACTTAAAAAAAATATTAAAAAAAAAAAAGGAGAGAAAAAGTAGGAAAGGAAAGGAAAAAGGAGATAAGAAGAGGGGAAAAAAGGAAATTTGCTTTCTAACAGATACCAGAACACAAGGAAGGCATTATTTCTTTGACCAGCTTTTCAAACTACTAGCTTTATCAAATGCTGTAGAATTGGCCAATCTAATCACGGCCTAAATATCTATCAGGGGAGAACATCCAGCTAGCTGCATCTGCAGTCATCAAGAAAACATTTGCTTAGAAGTCACCAGGAGGCATAGGAGGAGGGCTGGTCCCAGGCAGGTTAGCAGAGGCCACGGGGGACACCCCTGCACTGTCACTGCTGTGACACCCAGCCAGGTGAGTGCTGTGGGCTGAGATCCAGGGATGAGCCTGCAACAGCACCAAAAAAAGGGGGAAGCTCCCCTCAGCCTGCTCCTCTCAGATCTCTCCTGCCCAGGGGACCAGGACCTATGGCTCACCTGCAGGTCAGGGATCAGAGTCCTGCAGAAAGCTTCCTATAGAAGAATTCTCCTTATAATAATAGAAAAATTAATGACTAACAGAAAGGCCTCATGACCTCACCCACAACAGTTTTTCTCCTCTTTGCAGAATTATATTGAAAACACAAAGTTTTGTTACGAATTTTCTGAACAAAATCTGGAATTGGAAATTTCTGCGTAAGAGGTACATCAGGAAAAATTAGCAAAAAGGTAACAGTAGGCCATTGACTCAGAGCAATATGTCAGGGTCCTTTTATCTATGTGTTGCCTTTGTGTTTTATTCCTCAAGACCACATGTGAATGTGTGGCACCACTCTGGTATGGTACTTACACTAGATATGTCTCACCTGCTTTCAGATGGAGCCTGCCTTTCCTTCCTCTGCAGCAAATACTGCATATGAATTATATATATTAAAAACATATATATATATTACTTATTCTTTAACAACCTCATATCCTTGTTGATACGCAGAATTTTCTAGAGAAAGGTACTATATACACCTTGGTGAAAACTGTATCACACCTAGTTTAGAGCTATGTCAGGCCTGTCATGGGGAAAGCATACATTTTGCTTTATATTAAATTAGTTGTATGACAAAAAAAGTAAATCTGGAGCTGTATTTATATTCTCTCCTTTCAAAAATAATGAGTAAATGATCAATAAACTCAAAAAATACATACACAGAGGAAATATTTTTTACATTTTGCTTATGAACTTTTTAAACTACCACAACACATAAATCCTATTAAAAAAAGTATTAGCTATGTATATCAATATTGAATACACCTAGAAGTGTAATAAAACAAACATGAAGGCAGCAATAAATAATCATAAAATCCAGCAATTTTCACCCTGGTCACCTCACCTTTCAAACTTTAACTCCTCTGCTAAACAGGTTGCAGAGTTATTTTAAACAAACACAGAGATAACAACGTTTTTATGTATTCTAATAGGCTTTGAAAAATTGATTTCAGACTACAGTATCATAGTAATAAACTAGTTTATTGACTATTCTTTCTTCAGGCAGTTCATCTCATCTGCATTTTAATCTTCCAATAGAACCAAAGCTGTTTTATTATGACAGTAAATATATTAGCCAGAATTCTACATTAGAAAGTAATTTCAGAAAATTTAATTCACTAAATAAAGTAGTACATTAGTGGCATAATAGAATATAAAAAGGTAAAACAATAAAACTAGAAGTTACAAAAACTGCTTTGGTTAACTAAAAAACTTCAGTTTTGAAGAACAGTGGCAATTACTATAGCTCTCTCTTGCATGGTCCTTTCAATGAGCAAGTCCCAAGGTACTGTGCAAAGTAAGTCAGCATCACTACTTTTCAGATAAAAGAAGTGGCTCAGAAAAGGAAATTGAAGTTTCTAAACTTGCCCCACACGTAGAACTGGATACACAAAGGAATATCCTCAATCTGAGTGCAATAACAAATTAAAGAGGCCATACTGCTTTACCAAAGATATGTGTGAGGGAATGCAAACAGAAGCTGCTGTAATTTTCAGAGTCAACTTGTCACACTGAGTTTTAACTCATTTCACTGTACACAAAAAAATAGAAATCTAAGTTGTTTTTTTGTTTGTGTTTTGTTTTTTTGGTTTTTTTGTTGTTTTTTTTTTTTACTGAAGACATTA
>JANRGV010000001.1:82445108-82467170 GCA_024734035.1 Alethe castanea | reverse complement strand
TGTTTTTTTTTTTTACTGAAGACATTATGAGGAAGTCCTGCTAAGTTTTCCTGGTAACAGAAAAACTTGCTTCACACACTACGTGGAGGGACATGTAAAGACAGACTGAAGTCAAAGATACCATTAAGTTACTCACTTTATTCTGAATAGACTGTGCTGTGAAACATAAGGTACTGTAATCAAAGAGATCACTGAAGCTGAGACATAGTAATAAAAATCTGGCATGTTTTCACCACAGAAAAACTAATAATTATTCTCAGAGCTACATGGAAGCTATCAAAAATTCTGTAGGCGTTACCTATAGTTCCTAATTGCAGTGAATCCCTTATTATGATTACGTTTATTAAAGAAAATGGACAATGTTCATGCAGGATATTGAATTCAAATCAAGTGTCAACACAAAGCAAGGGGTTTGTGAAATCTCTGTGAGCAGAGGAACAATTATACTGGGATCCTTCTGACACACGCATTAAATCACACTGCCCATGGAGAATAGATACTGAAATCTGATGATGAAGCCATGGCTTGTCTCACATATTTTGTAGTGCAGAGTGAGAACTGTTTCAATCAGCTTTCAGAGGTCTTTCTGTACCATAACTGTAAGGTTAAGGCTCTTTGAAAGACTGAGTAAGGCATTTCCTGAAAACAGCTCTCCACCAGTTTTTGGATAGGAATTATAAATGGCAGAATCAAATGTACAAATTATCCACTTGCCTGAGATGCAAGTATCTCCTGCAATTCTCCTTTCTTAACCACTGCTACAAGTTTCTTCCGGAAAACTCCATATTACAGTACTAGTACCTGGCCACTAAAAGGGAAAATTATTTTCATATGGTCACTCTAATCACAGATAAGTAATATGGGCCGTGTTTTTCTGTCATCCAATGAACTTTCATCTTATAGGAGATCAAAAGAGTTCTTTTTAGTCATCACAGCAACAAACGCAAGTTGCTAGAAAACAGTGGTCTAGTGTAATATTCCCTGGTTATCTTATCATTTATGAGACAACTGTGGCAGTTTTTACTTTCTTGCCTTTAATAAGCAAATAGTAAGAGTCTTAAGTTAATCATGAAGCAATATAGAGATACACTATGGCAAATTCATGTGCCATAGCAAAGGCATAAAATTTGTTTCATTTATCTCTGGATGGATACATAAATAAAATAAAAACAAATTTAAAAGAGGAAGAGTAGATAGGCAAAATGAGAGATTATGATTATTTTAGGGAAATACTAATAAAGAAATTGTCTATAATTGCAGAAATCTAACCCAGCTGCTAGTTCATTTTCTCTTGTTTTATCACTGATACTCTCCATATACAATTTTACATGTTATTTTATGATAGACTACAATAATTAAACCAGCTAGTATTGAACACACATTGAACACATTCCATTTAAGAAAACTGTCCATCATATTAATTAGAATGCAATTTAATGTAAGGGATATTGCTTCATTTAATGCTAGAATTCAAGAATGGGAGAGGAAAACCAAGCCTTATGCAGGAAAACCTCATCATTTCATCCACACACTGCTGTGTAGGTTCTCATCTCACCTTGGCCTTGTGCCTCTCACCCCAAAGATACTCAGACAGTCACATAGGAGAGGACCCAGCTCTCCAAGACAAGGGTCCTAAGTGGAATTCACACCTCTACACACTGCCATGGCTCAATCACAGTGTGTATTAGGTCTGGTAATAATGCTGCATGACAGTCTTGCTGATAAACAGGTAGCCAAATGAATTTCATAATATAAAGCTACTCTAATTAGTAAGATATAAAAAGATAATGCATTCTTTAATTTAAATACTGAAAACATTTTTCTCCAGAAAAGTAATTTTCCTTCTTATTTTCAACCTCTCTAATTTAAATATTTATTTTTCATAGGAAAATAGAATTTTTCAAACGAAAATATAATTTTTCATAGGAAAAGTGTTCCAGGGATGGTGACAGGATTTTTTCTCACTAGGATTTTCAAAATTACTTATGGCTGTTAGGCATTTTTACCAGTCTCCTTTAGTCAATTTTGAAGCACTCAGTTACAAACTCTGCCAAGCCAATCCAGAATATAATGTAAAATAAAAAAGGTATTTTAAGTCATTATCAAGCAGTTGCTGTAGCAGAGTATTTGTATTTGGTGATACCATTTGTGTGAAAACATATTTTTATTTAAATGACTTTAGCCCATTAGGTTATGACAGACCTCTGGGACTTGCAAAAAATTCATTTAATGACAAAGCCATATCTTTAATCATTGCTGAAGAAATAGTGAGAGATTCCTCTTGTTTAAAGCAAACATAACAAACTGGAGAATTATTGCTCATTTTCATCCTTGACTTTCCTCGAGGCCTTGGGGAATACACTCATTCGTAATCATCTGCTGTTAATAAGATATTAGTGCCTCATTTTCTCAAATGTACAAACTGTCTTTGCTCTCAAGTGTTTCCCTGCTCAATACTGTGCAGTTACAACATACGACATTTCACCAGCTACCACAGAGAAACAAATAACCTTCCTGTGCAGCAGTGTCATGGAAAGTTAAATTCATCTAAGTCTTAGAGCAGCCTTTGAATTCCTGGCATATTTTGCATTAGCAAAATGTTGTGTATGTCTTTTTGGTACTCAATAAGTCTGAAATTTCTTTTAAGCTATAACTTTTTTGCTTAAGTTTAAATATATCCCACTTGTAAAATGAATGCAACTCTGATCAGGGAAAAAAGCTGCACAAATCATTCCTATTATTTGTGCTAGACAAAGAACATGGGTTACGTACTAATGAACAATAATTAGCATGATTAGGTACAAGTTTTGCAAGAATATCAGGGCATTCATGATGTTGCTTTTGTGTAGATCACTGTGCTGACCTCTTTGCCTAGACTGTTGCTATTTGCTGTGCACTAGATGGTTTCTACTCTCCTCCCTAATTCCTATCTGATAACTGGAGTGATTCTGCTGCTGCCAATTCAGTGCTCCATTGGCAAAAGGTTCGATTTTTGCACTCCTTTTTTTTGCACACTTTTTCCCCTTACCAGCAGTGCTTGTCCTTCTCTGACAGTAACAAATGTGAAGTTGGTGAAGGGGCTCTGTGAGAGAAAGAGCTGTGGTGAGATGTAGCCACAAGTCATTATCTTTGATCTTCTTTACTTTTACCTTAAAGGAGTTCAATAGAACTCTTCACAGTCTTCACAGCAACAAATACCAAGATGTTAAAAAATAGGAATACAGGGTGTATTATTCCCAGATAATTCCCAGTGGGTGATATTCCCAGATAAAGTCTTAATAACTACTATTTCCTATTAAATCTCATGAAAGTTGAAGGAAACTCACTAGTCAGAGCTTTCTTTTCTCTTTTTTTTATATATATAATCTCTTTAGGAAACATTATTATCTTCTTAAAGATAAAAGACAGGCTGTATATTCAATATCCAAATTTAACTATTTCAGACTTTCAGTCTGAGATTAGATTTTGCAGAATGCTGAAGAAAGTAAAGTGATAATAAAAAGTATTAAAGAAATTAAATGATTGAAGGTGATGAAAAACCTAAGCTAACTATAGAAGATACATAATTCATATTTCTTTACAGGAATTATCTGACCAAAACTCCACAATCCAAGCGTTTAGAAACCATGAATAAAATACCTGTAATATCTGCAAATAGCTGCAAAATAAACTGAGAGCTGAGGCTACTTGGCTTGTTCAGCCTGGAGGAGACTGAGGGGAGACAATTGTGGTCTACAAATTCGTTTTGAGAAGTGGAGGTTTAGGCTCTGGTCTTTTCTGTTTTGTGACCAGTGACAGGATCTGAGCAAATGGCCTGAGGCTGTTTCAGGGGAGGTTTAGGTTGGGTATTAGAAAAAGGTTTTTCACCCCGAGGGTGTTTGGGCACTGGAACAGGATCCCCAGGGAAGTGGCCACAGCACCAGCCTGACAGGGTTCCAGAAGCATTTGGACAATGCTCTAGGACACATGGTGTGACTCTGGGGATGGTGCTATGCAGGCCAAGGAGTTGAACTTCAACCATCCTTTTGGGTCTCTTCCAACTCAGGATATTCTATGATTCTGTGATAAACAGCTGCAAGTATCCTCTGCAAAGCTGCTTGCAGTGCTTGGTCTCTCTCAGGCCCCTCTGCAGTTTGAATGTTCAACACCATCAAGTCTTCCAAAATAATCTGTCTGGATCTTACACGGAACAGCACATCCACACTTCATTCCTCAGTTCTTCCTTCATTTGCAGGTGAAATAAGAATTCTCAAGGGACTTGCTATACATATAGAGGTTTTTAATCAATAAGAAAAATAACATACTGGGGTCCTGAGCTTTATAGAGGCTTCTATAAGGCACAGCTAACTTTGGCTTTAACATTTCAGAACTTCTGCTGAAGATCAAACAGCATGATGAAAAATCTCCATCCTTATCACTTTGTTGTGATGCATTTGTGTAAATCTAGTGGATTAGAAAAAACACATCAAAACTACCACAGCAGCTATAATTATAGCCTTGACTTTTGTAAGGACTCTAAATCATTCTTGACTCTTCCAGAAAGTCCTTCAGAAGCTCTAGGCACTAAAGACCTGTAGAATTACATGGAAACCAAAGATGTCTTTTCCTATCCATCTTATTAAAGCTATTTCAGAAAAAAAATTGGGAGTTTTTTGAAGGAGAGATTGCAACTGTCACTGATACACACACGGTTTTTTTCCCTTCAAGGCTGCTTTTGTTATTAATGTATCTAAAGTTATCTAGGTGATTATATAACCCAAAAAAAAAAAAAGATTGTACTAAGGCTTGGAGGCCTGCCACAAGGGAACAAAGAAATGCATTTTCCATGGATACATGAGGGCTAGCCGTCTGAAATAGTACAATGTGCACAGAAGGCACAAGGTTAGACTGCCAGCATTTTTCCTTTCTTTTTTCCCTCTTAATTTAAAGTGAAAGAGGTCAGTTTAAAATGGTTGGTAAATCCAAACCAAATGCTAAATTTCCCTGACTAGAGCAGCTGGCAGACTTGAGTACTGGCAGTCCTCACCGCTTCTGGAGAGATAACACCCTAAATTCAAGGGTAAAACTCTACCTGTGATGTGACAGCCTTTGTGTCTTGTGGATTGTTCTTTGTTCTCAGAGAGAAAAAAAAGGAGAAAATTATTAAAAAGAAGTTCTGCCATCTTCCCTTGCCCTACCCTGCGTAATTTCCATATTTATAACTTACTATATGATGTTAATAAGTTCTCCCAACATGGAGGAATATTATATATATGTATATATATATAAGTTTGTGTGTGTGTGTATTCTATGAAACTTGTGAGCATTAGTACAACTTTGGTGGTGAATGGTACCCTGTTTAGTTGGCAGACAGTCACTACTGGGTTTCTCCAAGGCTCAGTATGGGATCCAGTCCTTATTGATGATCTGGATGAGCTGATTTTGTGCATCCTCAATAAGTTCACAGACAACACCAAGTTGGGTGGTAGTGTTGTTCTGCTGGAGGGTAGGAAGGCTCTGCAGAGGCATCTGGACAGGCTGGATCCATGGGCTGAGGCTGACTTATCTGGTCTCCCCCTGAAAGAAGGCTGTTACCAGGTGAGTGTTAGCCTCTTCTCCCAGGCAATTGGCATACTCCATCCCTGGAGGCGTACAAGAAATGACTGGACGTGTCAATTAGTCCCATGGTCTAGCTGACAAGTTAGTGATAACTTAGAGGTTGTATTCAGTGATCTTGGAGGTCTTTTCCAACCTAAATGATTTTTTGATTCTGTGATTCTGAATAGACAATGTTTTTATGGCTTCACTTTTGCAATAATTAAAGCATGGTTCTGTCCTTTTTTCTTCCCACTAGTGGCATTCTCCATATATTCCTATAGAGGAATAATGGCCACTAGAATGGCCACTAGAATGGCCACTAGGATGACTAAAGAGTGCTTTCAAAACACTGTGCTCAAGTCTTTCAAGTAGCTGAATCCCAAGTGTGAAGGAGAAGAGCATGCAGTTCTAGGAATGAGATTCATTTGTCCTTGGATCAATCTCTCAACATATTTACCAAGTCTAAGATGGTCTCCTCTAAGTGGAAAGACCTTCAGATATAACTACATTCGGAGTAGTGAAATATGTTGTTGGCAAGCACCTCCTGCTGATCTGGAAATGAAGTCTGAAGCAATCAGCTTAGCTTTCAGTATCTCATCTCAGGCAGACAATCATATCAGGGCCAACAGTCATCCGCAGAATCTATTCATCCTCTCTCAGTCTCTACCTCTTCTGTCAGGGTCCACTGAACCTGCAGTTGTGCCCCTGAACTGAAATACCAGGTTTCCTGTGCAGAGAATTATGCCACGGTCCCATTATCTAGAGGGCTTTTAAGACACTTGGGTCTATGGTACCTATAGGTCTCTATAAATACTGTCTCAGGATTCCTACAGAGGCTGCAGAGGTCATAGAGAAAGGTCAAATGTGAACTAGATTATCATCTGTAACTTAACAAAGGGCATTGAGATTCCTCTTCTCATCAAAGGGAGGGCCCAATGAATTTCTTCCATAACCATACTTTAACCTCTCTCTTGCAGCTGAAGACATGCAAGGTATTCCACTTTAAACAGCTGTTTTTACACAGAACTTGCTCTGACAGTATGGTAATGGGAAACAGTATGAAACTAGACAGGGAAAGGAAAAGAGATGATTTAATGGATAGTGGTACTATTACATCTGTTCTCATTGACAGGACAGACATATGACAATGTAAGAAAGAAGGAATTCTTTTTATTCTCTTCAAGCAAAAGTTTTATCCTTTATTTATAAACCACTCACCCAATATCCTGAATGCCACATAAAATAATAAAGAAATACTGCCTGTTAAATAATCTGTTCAGAGTAAGAAGATTAAAAAAATGAGAGAATGAAGCTGCTGAAGAAATTTTATGCTAAAGGACACACAGCTTAACAATCATCATTTATGCAGGAAGAAGCAGGTGACATGATAGAATTAATTCATTTGCTCTATGATTAGTATTCCCTGCTATAGGTCTTCTGTTAATTCTTCCTGTTGTGCAAATGCTTATCTAATCTGCTTCCATTTCAACAAAAAGCAATCATTTTCAGCAGAAAAAAACCTGAGTTGTGATTTTCTTAGTGATAGAATATTTAATAGCTTCTGTGTATAGAATTGCAGGCCAGAATTCAATGTCTGGCCTTTTAATAAATTATACCAGAGCAGTGTGAATGACTTCCAGTACTTTCAGAGGTGCCAATATAAGGCCATGTTGGTGTTTGTCAAACAAAAAAATAACTTATTGAAAGCTGATTGAAAGTCTCATTTTTTAATATCATACTCAATTATGCAGTATCCAAAGTAGAAAAATAATAAATCTCACATAAGCATTGCAAAGACAGATTTTTCCAACATAAAATTAACTATCACAATATTAAAACATGGGCAAAAGATTAAAATAAAAATAATGAACATTAACCTAACTCAATCTATACTGACAAAATTTTTAAAAAAACATCTATTAAGTAATTTGGAAATCTAGCATTATCTCAGTTTTTAATATTTTTTGCCATTTTTTCAGTACATCTGGAGAAGTGGTTAGCTTCACTAGTCGTTTTGAAAGAATCCTTAATTCCTGAGAAGTCGAAAAAATATGTTAGTTCTTTTCTAGATCCTATCAAGACACACTTCTATAGCTCAGTGAGGGAGAGAAGGGTGCTTCCTTGCACATCTGTTTGTCTTGAGGACTGAAAAGATGCAGTTCCAGAAATGCTCCATCCAATCTTACTCAGTTTGCCCCACGTCTCTTAGAAATGCTGGCCATTCGTGGAAGTATCTTTGATTAGCTGCTCTTCCCGCAAGAAGCATTCCTTATTATTAGGCGTCTGGTTTATTTTACTTTCTCAGCCTGCAGCAAGGTTGCTGAGGTAGCTACAGCACTGCTCAACCCCAGCAAAAACTCAACCCAGCACATGACTCCTGCTGGTTCTGGGCCACATTTGCTCTGTTTGCATGGGAAGAAGCCACAGCCACGTGCCAAAGAGCAGCAAGCCTTGGGGACACTAGGGCAGACACGTAGGTTGTGCTATCTAGACTTCAGCCTGCTAAACAGACCGAACTTGCTGAAGCAGGAAACCTGATGCACAGAAGTTATTCAGGAGAAAGGGAGAGCAGCCTCTTCTCAGATTAAGATCATTCAGAGGACAGCTAACCCCAAAAACTAATCAACATTTCATTGGGAGCTAGGATAAAACAGAACCACTTTTGTGCTGACATCTCTGTCAGATTTTCATGTGTAGGTGTCATGGGAAACTAATAGGTGTCTTCTGGAAAGCTCTGAGATGTGTCTGTAATGGTATAACAAAATCAAGATGTCTGAATTCAAAGGGCTTATGATGAACCAGCAGAAGAACATGTAAACAGGCAGCATCCCTTTTAAAAGGGGATGTGATGATCTACTCCATTATATTCACTCACATCTTGAAAACATGTCAATTTGATTTCTTGCTACATACAAATTAAGAAATCCATTTCTCTAAGAAAGAGGGTTTTTTTCTTGTATTTTTAGGCAGATTCTCTAATGAAGGAGGAACTTTATAATAGCACTATTTAATCATATGTCAGCTTTCTCCAAATAGTTTTTATTCCCTTGGCCAATTTTAATAAATGTGACTGAGGCAGAAGTCCTCAGGGCATGAGAAACAGAGAGAAGGGAGAGAACTGAATGTCCCAAGGAAAAGGGAAGGTCAAGGAAAGATGTGAACTCTGTGATTCCCCATCTCAGTGCAGGCAGGGCGGGCAGAAGCATCACTCAGCGATGCACCCTGCAGCACAGATTCAGGCACAGGACTTTTTGGCCAATGGTACAGCTGGACAGGGAAGGCAACTTGGTGGGAAGGAGCAAAAATAATAACAGTAGTGGTAGGATATATGGCAAGGGAACTGGTAGGTATGCCAGAAAGGATTGAAGAAGGAAAACACAGGTAACTGGTGTTACAAAGGGGGAGGCAATAGACAGGACACAAATCCAATGAAAGTCATTAATTCTGCTGCTTTTGAAGTGTTTGGACTTTTTGGAAACTGAGGAGGGGAATTGATTTCACTCTCAAGCTGACTACCCAATAGAAACAATGCTTGTCTATTAAGGAATTAACAAATGAAGATTATGAGCACAGGAAGTTTACCACAGAATTGAAAAGAATGTGGGAGAAGTTTCGCTGGATAAACTGTTCCTTCTCTGCAGCACATACTCACTATTCCACTGATGTCCTCTGTAGAAACAAACCAATTGCATTCCCTGCTCAAGCACGTAAAAATATAATTAATCTTTTCTTTTCCCAATTGCCTTCTTCTCTGATGAACAGAACTATCACCTTTGGATAAAGAACAGGGATTTTCTGAAATATGTCCTTGAGGTAATAAATGTCATCCTCTCTGAAAAGTAATCTCACCTCAAGATAACTAAATCTTTTTCCCATTTATCAAATATCAGAAAGATAACTATCTTTGCTTGCTATTTAAATTCCTCTGCAGAAATTGAATTCTCACCTCACAAATAAAGATTGTTGCAATCATTTTCTCAAACAGTAAGCAACATTCCAGTTTGGGGGAAGGAAAAAAAAAAAAAAAAAGGGGCAGTGGAGTAGTGGAGGTTTAGTGGAACATTATATTTGGCAGGCTGGGGGAACCAAGCCATTTGTGTCCACATTTTATATTCTGGAATATCTCAGGTCTAATTTCTTTTTTTTTTTTTCCTCTTTAGTTTATTTAGTGGGGCTTTTTTTGGGGAGGGGTTTGGGGGGTCATGGATTTGTTTTGTTTTGTTTTTTCTTTTGGGAAGGAAAGAACTTTCCATGAGCTGAATATATTAATTAACAGCAAATTTAAATAAGGTTCTTCGGTCTACCAAAATTCAGATCAAAACATAACAGGCTGATTTATAGCTCTGGTCTGCTATGCATAGATGCATATATGTGGTAAATTTGCATCATATATACATCATTCTAATGCAAACATTGATTTGATTCCAGTCCAAAACTCCACATAAAAAAACGCAAAGTGACTGGAGTTATAAAAGCATTGGTGGTCTGAGCACCATGAATCCAGCCCTATGACAATTTTCTCTGACAGGAAACAAAGTAAGAGAACTCTTTTCTTTTTCTACAGTCAGTTGTTTCAGAGAAAACAGTGATAAATCATCTCTAATTCAACTGACATGAATCATTAAAAGCAATCTACCTTCATTGTCTGAAGTCTCAACAGATGTGCTTCAGAATATGCTCTCTCAGAAAAAAGTTAATGGAAAGGATGTGTATTTCTGAACTTGTATATATTTGTCAAATCATTTTTCTTAAGTGCTGTGAAAGAGTTCTTTGTTTTGTTAAGACCAAAGCTTGATGTAACTTCATACTTATAGCCTTGTCCAGAACAGAAACAATGGTCACACAGTTTGTCATCTTTTTTTCCTGTTTATTCAGCTTTGCTAGTATTGATGATACCATTTCCAATGAATTCTTTTAAAAATAAGGTAATAATTGATGAAGGCACCATATGAATTGACCACAATCTCTCTTTTTTAAATTCTCTATAACTTCCCTTTCTCCCTTTCTGTTTTAATAATCTCAAAGTCTGAAAGGAATATAAGTTCTCCCTAGTAAGCCACTATTTGCTCATACAAGCCTGTTTCAGAGCTGTGGCTAGCCAAGGCTGAGGTTACTTGGGCCATGCAGCATCTCCCAGCAGGCAAGACTTTCCCAGAGATAGACAAGAAATGCTGGCTTTTCTGAAGATATGTCTACACCTCATGTCTCTTGTTTTAAAATGATGCTGTCACATTTTCTACTTAGTTGCATAACTGCATTTGAGAAAAAAATATATTTCTATGTAGCCATAGAATATTTTTATAATGATGACATCTAGCCAGGCTGCATTAAAGAGACTGGGATTATATAGTAGCAAAATAGATGTGACAAGGCATTCCAGGAAGGATGCTTCTTCCTTCTTACACAAGGAGGATCCTTATGTGACCAGTATTTAATTACATTTGATCTAAAGAATAAGATAATCACAAATATCTCATCAATAACGTCTGTCTCATTCTTCAGGTGTGCTAAAATTGTGAGTTTTTTCAGGTTTCTAGGACAGGCTTTGTTGTTGTTGTTGTTTTTTCTGTTTTGCATACATTACCATTATCTCAAAGAGCATATTGGCTTCATCTCTGAAGTTTCAGTCAGCTCCTGGGGCGATATCAGCAGCACACAAGTGCTTATAATAAGCTTTCAGAAAATGTAATGAGGAGGATGCTTTCTCTTGGCTCAGTCCTGGAACACAACAATGGGATGTCGTCAGAATAGAAGTTTGAATCACGACGTCTCATTTTCTTCCTTTCATTAATGTTTCTGGAGGAGAGGGTTGTTGTGACAGCTGGTCAGCAGTGATTCAATTATATGCTCCATTCTCTGGACTTCAGTTCAAGACGTCCTTTGGCAAGCTGAGCAAACTGCTCGATGACAGATTTAATAGCTAGGATTTGGTCGAATATGAAAAAGGACATGACTGATTTTGATAAACTTCTCATGTAGCATGCCTTTGAAGCTGTACTACTAGCTATGGAATATCCATTTCAGCAAAGCTTCCCATTAAGTTTCTCCTATGTAGTGAAAGTGAGCTGTAACACATGCACATACATCTTGGCATATGAAATTGTATAGAAAAAATGAGAGGAAAACCAGGCTCACAAGTGCTAAGTACTCAGAGTTGAAACTGTCCTGATGTAATGTTACTTTGGTTATGGCCACGTCTCACGAAAGAGGGAACATTTCACTACGGATCAGGCCTGTGACTGTATGGGAAGGGACACAAGGGGCCGCCCAAGAGCTTCAGTGACATCACTAAGCTCAGCTGTCTTTGGGTGCCTAGGAAGGTGAGCTTTCCCATTTCTGTATCTGAGCATGCTTGACTGTGCAGGAAAATAACTTTTTTCAGCCTTTATAGAGTTCAAAGAACCTTGACTGAGAGCTGTCCCACCCATCACAAATAGACAGTAATTGAAGTCAGTCCTCTGAAAGATGAAGGCAATGGAACAAATCATGAGTCTGCAAAATCCCCAAATATGCCTAGTTGGAAGGGATCCACAAGGATCAAGTCCAACTCCAGGCCCTGCACAGCACCATTCTCAAGAGTCACACCATGGGCCCAAGAGTATTGTCCAAATGCTTCTTGAACTTTTTCAGGCTGGTGCTTTGACTACTTCCCTGGGGAGCCTGGGGTACTTTTTTGCTGGTATCTGACACAAACCTCCCCTGACTCAGCTTCAGGCCATTCCCTCAGGTCCTGTCCCTGGGCACCACAGAGCAGAGATCAGTGCCTGCCCCTCCTGAGGAAGCTGCAGACTGCAGTGAGATCTGTCCTCAGCCTCCTCCAGGCTGAACAAACCAAGTGATTTCAGCTGCTCCTCATTCAGCTTTCCCTCAAGGCCCCTCACCATCCTCATGGTCCTCCTTTGGATGCTCTCTAATAGTTTAATGTATTTCTTACACTGTGTCATCCACACCAGCCCCCAGCACTGGAGGTGAGGCTGCCCCAGCTCAGAGCAGAGCAGGACAATCCCCTCCCTTGCCTGGCTGTGATNNNNCTGTGCCTGATGCCCCCCAGGACAGGGCTGGCCCTCCTGGCTGCCAGGGCACTGCTGGCTCATGGTCAACTTGCCATGGACCAGGACCCCCAGGTCCCTTTCCTTGGCACTGCTTCCCAGCATCTCCTTCCCCAGTCTGGACCTATATCCAGGATTGACACATCCCAGGTGCAGAATCCGGCACTTTCCCTTGTTGAACTTCTTGTGGTTGGTGACTGCCCAACATATTACCTCAGTGGTGTGAAGACAGTTGTCTTGGTCCCAAAGTTTTGTACATTGGAAAGCGTTCTTTCAGCCTTCTAAACACTAAATCAGAGTTCAAATAAATTAAAGAGATTTTTAAAAAGGTTTGTTTCCCTAAAGAAGGTATGTGCCTTGCATTACTGAAAGAATTATTATACATGATTACTCCACTGAATGATTTCTACATTATGTTTGACTATTTCATAACTCATTCTTCAGTATCAAAGTAGTTCAAAACTAGGTATGATAAAGTGAAAACCTCAGATGAAGTCTTCTGCTTATAAAGCAAAAAAATGCAGAGATGAAACACTATTGCCTCACTTTAAAAATTAATGTCTGCAATATTACACAAGCAAATTTTGCAAAAGTGAGCACCTAACAGGTGTTGTCTTCCCTGAGGAGTCATCAGAGTGATATGAAAATAATGAACTAAACTGCAATGATTAAAGAGACATTTTGATAAGACTCTAACCAATCCAGAGAAATAATGTCATGTAAAGAAAAATCAAAGTTATATAAAGCTAAATACAAGAAAGATGGTATTAATGTAACACTCAGGTACACTGAGTAAATTGAGTTTAAAAGGCAATCTTTATTTGAGAAAGTAAGAGCAATAAAACTGAATTTTTTAACTGACTGAAGTTTAGTAAAAATAAAGGCTCTGAGTATCTGTTTAGGAACAAATTAGGCATTTTCACAACTGTGGAGTTAGATTTCCCTATAATATACTTTTCTATCCTGACTTTTAGAAAACTTTGGGACGAGTGTTTAAATTTAATACATGAAAAATGTTTTGAAGCACTTGCATTTTCTAGCAGATTTCTTGCTAAAAATACTCCTGAGTGACTGCTACCATAAGACAAAATTATAACAAAGTATATTTAAATGGAAATCAACAGAGGTATACTAGATATCACAATTTGCTGTCTTTGTTCAGTTGTATCTAGTGATTTATCAATTTTCAAATTTATCTACTAGTACACATCCAATGAGTGTGATTTAATGAAAATTCACAGTAATTTTCCCTCAGTAAGTCAAGCTCCCCAAGAAATCTCACTTAAACATCTATATAACTTCAGAGAATCAATTAGATAATAACAATATATTCCAAGTATCTTCAGGGGTGTTTTGCAAAATTATGAGCTCATAGTAACAAAATTATTTTTATAGACTTCTAACACTGTGATTCTTAATTTCCTTACACTTCTTGTAATAGATTCTGTATTAAAATAAGGTCTTACAAAACTACCTACATTCATTAATAGTGTCAGAAAAAGATCTGTCAGGTGGTTATGGTTGTACACAAGTATGAGTGTCCTTTTTTCAGTAGTTGCTACACAAGTTAATACACTTGTTATTATAATATTGTTATATTATAACTTCTAAATCATACCTCTCCTGTTAAATGTTATGCCTAGGATGTGACCAAAGGAATAAAATGGCTGGAACTCACAAAAATGAAGTCACCAGCAAAGCCCTTGAGCTATCTGTTGAGGCTGCTTACAGGTATATTGTCTCGAGCAGCAAAAAAAAATAATTACAAAAATTTCCTCTGAAAACATTGATCAAATGTCCTCAGGAAAAGGTTTAGATTCCAAACAGCTGATCTCCTAACAGAAAATCAGTCTTCCTGCACCAGAAACAGGGAGTAAGAGGTTTTCTTCTTCACTGTTTCTGTATTTATGGCTGGTAATACCATAAACAGATGCAGATGCTGTTGTATTGAGTACTGAAGCCATAGTTTGAAAACAACATGACCACAAAATAATGTAGCACATTGTTTGTGCTTGGCAAGAAGTTTGTACAATGAAAATCTGATATCTACTGATTCACATAACTACTCAACAATCATCATACCCCTACCTGGACCGGTGTGTTCTAGATCACAAATGATTATACGAAAGACACCCCAAACCTGAGGGTGATATCACTCTTTCATAGACACACTCAATTGATGGTAACAAGTTAAAACCTATGAGATGGTGGAAGATTTTCAAATAAAATTAATCAAAAATGTTGTGTTTCATTAGAGTGTCTTTGATGGAGCATGTGTGTGGGAAAAGAAATTGATAAACCATGATAAATTATATAGAATAAGATTCCTTGCTCTGGATCTACAAAAAGCCGTCAAAGATGCACAGGAAAACATTCCTTCTCTAATGTAGGTTTTTTTACACAAACCTATTCACAAGTCCTTCCAAGTATATCCTCACAAACTTCCACACAAGGAACAAAATCATATAGTTAGATTATTCTTTTATTCTGCCAGAAATTTAAATTAATTTATTAACTTATGTATTTATAAACAGCAACTAATAACTTCATGGTGATCTCACCCGCTCTGCCCACGTTCTGTAATGTCTGAGGCTTGTAAATTGCTGTCTCTTTCACCCATTATACACATATAAACATATACAACAAAATATGGTTTATTAAAACCTTCACTTACACAAATCAGCTAAGCATTCAACACAACAAATTATTCTTATTACAGTCATTGTTTCAGTCAAATGAGATGATGAAGGATTTAAACTGTAACAGAGATAGGAAAATATTCTACACCTGATTTTAAGTATTTTTCTTCAAAAACAACACTCAAGTAAGGAGCATGCTCCTTTCCAAAAAAGCTCTCCATCATGACTACTGAAGAGGAAAATAACCTTTATGAAACATTTTCCTTAGAAGCCTTTGCTCCCAAAATACTTTGTTGCTGCTCATTTTTTCCAAAATCTTCTGAAACAGATATGTAAAATATTCACTGTAATTGCTTGAACCAGTTTGTAAGGCCTAAAAATAGATGTAATTGGAATAATATCAAGCTAAACACAGAAAATACTAAAATCTCTAAATTTGCTTTTTTTCGCGGCTGAAGGTCTCTAGAAATTAGAATTAGTATTTTAGAAAGGCATGAAGTTCTAAATTTTTTTAAATAATTCATGCTTGTACAAGTGTACAAGGATTGTTAAAAAAGAATTCTCCCACTCTAATCTATCTCTTTTCCCAGTCATTTCCCTTCACAGGGCAGGAGTCGTATGCCCTTCATCTTTGGTATAGCAACATCCAGTTTTGCCTGTACTGTTGAGAAGACACAAGCAAAGTCTGAAAAGCAGTCAGAGCTTGACAGATCTAATTTGGGTGCACATGTAAAGAACTGAGAGAACAAAGAACAGCCCCTATGACATCAGTCCTTAAGAATTGCAGAAATCAGAGGAGTACTGTTAATTTCATGCTCAGAAGAGCCTTCAGTCAAGATCCTTTGTTGAACTGATTTTGGTCTGCCATGAACACAGAAAACACTCCCTGTCTAGAAGTGCAAGCAACTCCTGGTTGAAACAGCAGCTATGCCTTTTTCTACACATAGCTTTCACAATTTCAGATATTTCCATAGGAGAAAGATTGCAGGTGGGAAACAGCAAGACGGTGTCACAAAGCATGAGGAAAAGTCTTTTTAGACAAAATCCAGCTTTACAGAGAGAGTCAGTCTGCTTTTATAGAGATGGGCAAAAAACCTTTCAACCACTAATGCATGCCTATAGCTTCAATCCAAAATTGCAGCCAAAGGCTAGAAATTACTTCATGTAACATAAAATTCTAGACTATATAAGAGTACAGGAAACATAACAGTGACATCAGCATTTTCCAGTGAAAAGAAACTAGAGTTCTTTCTTTTTTTTTTTCTTACATCATTTCATCAGGCAAAGTCTCAGCAGGAGTATTCAATATTCTCCTAATATGTGGATTACCCCTAGTAGGTGGGACATTCATTCTGTCATGACTGAGGTGAAATTATTATATTAACAGGGAGACAATTCAAACAAACACAAAAGCCCACTTAAAGTTTCCGAAAAAAACCCAAACCCCCTTTAGTTTCCAGCAATGGCATTGCTAGAAAGTTTCATTGAGTTTTAAAGAGGTTTAAACTCTTAAAATGTCTTACCACATTTGAAAAAAAGGACCTGGAGATCTAATTGACTCAAATACATTAGGAAATTGTACACAGTGCTAAGCTAGATATCCAATTTTTTTTTGTAATTGACTTGCTCCTCAGAACCATTTTAAAACATACACCTCTTGGGTTTTTTGACTGAATATTTTTTTCTATAGCATTGTTGTGAGCCCATTGATCATTATTTTTTGCTCTATTGCTCCCACCTGAAAAGAATGAGCCTGTAATTGAAAAGGCAAATTTAGCATTTATATTGGTAATAACACAGTTTCATTGTCATTATCCCCAAAAAGAATTTGAACATTATGGTGAACCATATCTCATTGATAAGTGAATGGAAGGGAGGTAAAGCTTTCTCAGTACTAGGTCCCCATGAGCCAAGTCATTTGTTTTTGAAACAGAGCCTTGTATTGTGTTGTAACAATTACTTTTGCTCCCAGATATGATAGCTCTTTGAAGCAGTACCTGGGAGACACATGTGATCTACATTAGCAGAGGAGTAACAGTGTTGGCTGATTACTAATCTCATTTGCTGTGCACCTGATAGTTCATTGTTGTGGGGATTTTTTTTCTTCTAATGGTGAAAGCCATCAACTCTGATTTGAATAATTTAACTAGAAGAATAAAATTCTTAAATACAAATTACAGTTTGAGATTATAAATTTCTTTTAGAAACTTCTGTTGAAAACTTAGTGGTTTGGCACTTTTTAGCTGGCTAGACATTACAACAGAGTTTCAATAGTGCTTTTATCCCAGAAGGTTTGTATGTATGTTATTCCAGGACGCCTTTTCAGACTAAAACAGTAAACTCATGAAGTAAGCACACTGATTTGAAGAATGGAATGGATAAATGCCCACAGCAAGGTAGTGAAACGGTCTTAATTTATCATAAATTACAAATAGCGTTTGGAGAGAAAACACATGAAATACAAGAGAATAATTTCCAATAAATTATTAATATCATAAAATCAACAAAATTACATACTGTCACAAAGTGCTTTGGCTATTTTTCAGTATTCTGATTGCAGAGTAAATGGTTATGTATACCTAAACTAGGAAAACAACCCACTATGTACCTCTAGCTACAAGTTTGGAGAAGTATTTTCTGAGATAGCATGAACTTTAAAGTATCTTTTTGGCTAGGATTATACTTGAGTGATTTCAAACTTTTTTTTATTGACCGATATGTATTTGTGATTGGTAAAACATTTTATTATTTTGTAAAGAAACACTCCTTTTTTACAATTGTTCCAGAGTACAACTGTACATGACTTTAAAGCTGAGTAATACACATAGCAGGAGAATGGGGAAAAAAATTTAAAGTAATTTTAAAGCTTTTATGTGTTCACATTCAAACAAAAAAAAAATCCATACAGATTCCAGTACAAATCTGTTTTGTTGAGCCATCCTCTGGTTTTATTCACTGAATAAGTAAAAGTGGGCCCACTGAATTCAGACATTGATCAATATGCCAATATACTTGATGAAAAACTCATGCCCTGAATATTAAATAAAATGATCCTGACAAAGACTGGAACAGATTATGCGGTTATAAAACTCCATGGTACTAAAGAACCTAAAAGCTTTTATTTATTTCCTTATTCCTGGAGAAAATGAATTTTAAAGAGCAATATGTTATGCACACAATACTCTACTTTGATACATTTATCTGCTCAGAGAAGCAAGAAGTGGACACAGTCTTTCACTAGCCATGGTTATTTAGTCTGCAGAACAGCCCTGGATTCTTAGGTCCAGAGACACTAAACCATTCAGATAAGTATATGGAGACTTCTGGCCTCTTCTGTATCCGCTGAGCTCCTTTAGGCAGCAAAACTTTTCTATCTACTCATGGCCACTAAATGACCTCTCTTGGATGCATCTGGCAGGTACCCCATTTATCTGCATGAAACTTTTTTAGTGCTATCCAGTTCATTCCTACCTCACTTTCCTGGGTACTGAAAACCCAAAGGACAAGTACTGAAGGGCTATTCATATGCCAGTGTTCAATCTGTGCCATTTGTTGGTCTTCTCCATCAGATGCCATGCAGAATTTTATTTGCCTGGGTAATGCATCTGCACACTGGACAGCAGAGATGAGTTTTTTTAAGAGCTTCCCATGAGTCTACTTTCTTTCTGAATGCATTGTGCTGGCACATCCTTAAAACAGACACTTACATATCCCAAGGAGAAACCAATAAATTCTGCATGTGGCACCTTTTCTTAGCTTTGCCTCAGAGGGCACTGCACGATGCCACGCTTCAGTTGTCTTTGCTGATTTTATGGCCCTGCAGGGCATGCTCACCACTCTGCTCACAGGCACCTTTATGCATTTCACAGTACTGAGGCTCAGCAACAATCCTGACAATAAGGGTATCTGCAGCCTGCTTCCTCTTTCTTTGACACTGTTAGGACAAGCAGCTCTTTTCAGGCTACTGACTTTTTCTGTCAGGCAAGCCGATTGTTTTGAGTCTCCTCTTATATTTTATATGACCCAGTACTCATAGTCTTCTAAATTCTAAAATTTCTAATTTCTAGAATTCTCCATTCATTTCATACTCATTCTCCTCTGATCACTACCAGAAGAGGAAGGAACATTCCCCATCCCACATAGCTAAAGATCTGAACATCATACAGGACTTTTCATTGTGTACAATGTGATTGTCACTAGTAGGAAAGAATAAATCAATAATTCCAAGAAAGAAAATACATGCTCATTCTGATGTCATCTTGTGTCATCCTAGGCTGCATGCTTCAGACTCCACCCTAAGCTGGTACCTGCCCTAAGTTTGGTACCAATGTTATACAACAAACAAGAATGGGCAGCCTGACTGCAGCAGCTCAAAATGTGGTCTGAATATGGTTTGAAAGTACCACTCGTGTTTCCAGATCCCTTTAATGAAGTTTTAGGTCTTGATGGTTGTTCTTTTTGCTCACTGCTGAGTCTAGCTTTCTAAATTACATTACTGACATTCATACTTCCAATAGGAACAGTAAATTACTAGGAGTTATCCTGTGAGCACTGCTAAATCGGGCACTGTCATCATACTCCATGTGCCACTCCCATCAAGCTGTGTGTACTAGAGGCTGATACAAGACTTTATAATTGGGCTTAATCAGAAAGAACCCTTCTGTTTTAGAAGAAATTTGTCTGTAGGTTTCTCTCCATGTTTCCTGGACAAAACCAGGATTTCTTAATCACATTTATGAATAGCTGAGAGTTGCCAGGAGACACTAGGTGTGACAGCCCCTCTGCAAGTATGCAGAGATCTTCAGTATGCAGGTAAATGGACTAAAATGTAACTTGTCCTTCCCTAAGTACCAGAGTAAATTCTCTCACAGAAAGACATATTAGCAATCTGTTTGCAGGTGATGATTGCAATTTAACTTTATTCCACTTGCTCCAGGTAAGAACCATCATCTTCAAGGATAATTTATACAGAATCACATTACCACCCAAGAGGTGTCTTTTAAGCACAGAAGCAGAATCCTGCTAGAGAATTTTGCCCTACGAGATCAGTCACAATATTAAATTGCTCCCAGGGAGGTAAAGGCCATCATCTCTGTAGGTGTGGACAAAGATACTGATTTCCATGTGATTTCCAAAGTATTCCTCATTAGCTTGGAAGGCATACCAGACTGACAAGATGACTGAAAAAGAATAACTTTTCTGCAGAACCATATGGTCTATGGAAAAACTGTCCAGTTCATGGTTTTCATATGCCTTTAATAACTTTGATGATCTGTTTAAAACTAAATCTGTGAACCAAGTTTATTTCATAACTTAAAAGTAAGATTGAAATATGATTTGATGAAACAAAACTCCTCTGTCCATCTAAGATTTGCAGTGAAATTCTGTATTCTTACATATTTCACAAGATAATGAACCCACAAAAAAAATAACCCATGAAGAGCAGTATTCCTTAATAAATCAAATCCATGTGGTAGGCAGGTATGCTGAAAAATACTTACAAATCAAGCCAACGCAGTGTTGTGAGGAAATTTTAGGGTTCCTTCCCAAACAACAACGCCAAAGGGAGACTGATTGCACCTATTTTTGTAGGGCACTGCAATTACAATTGTGCTGCCCAGTGTGGGATTATATTTTTGTGCTTGTATTTGTCCTGGTTTAGGGCAAATTTGGGAGGAAACTGCAAAAGGGGTCCCTCTGGAAAGCAGATTCAAGCCCCTCCCACTGCTGACTCAGGAAAAGATTTCCTTCAAGAAAAGTGGAAAAAATTGTTTATTTAGCAAGCAAAGTATTCACAAGCATCAAAAAAATGAATAATATTGAACAATAAAACCTCTCACTGTAGGAGTCAGCCTGAGCTGTATTCCAGGTCAGGCAACCATTACTGAAGACCTTTACCCCAGCCCTAGGCCTTGGCAGGCATCTGTTGGAGTTGTGGCAATCCCAAAAGAAGTTGTACCAAGGAGTTATGGGATTGCCCATGTTAATGCCTCATAAATATTCCCAACCCTCATTTTCCAGTTATTATTGCCACTCCCAGCCCCTAGAATGTTCTCCCTTCCTTGTATCGCCATTGGCCCTCATTTGATGCAGTGTCCCACCCAGCCTACCCCACTGGACCCTACCTTCCCTTACCCCATGTCTGCACCACTTTCCCCTATGACCATTGGATCCTAACCTCAACTCCATCCCTTTCCTGCCCTAGTTTATACCCTGGACCTCCGTCCATCCTGGTCTTCGACCACTGACTCCTACTAAGAGCTGATTAGTGTTCGGATTTTTGGGCCTCGTCCCACATTTGTTTTCACTGCTATTAAAGTATTTTATGTTGCAAGTCATGGTCTTCACATCACTCTTCTTTTATTTTGCCGCAATAGCCCTAGTATCAGAAGAACGCTAAAAAGTATTGTTGGGGACCACTCTCACCCCCGACATCTCACTATTCTAAAGAGATGGCAAATTCAGAAAGTCCTTGTCTTGGGGTGCAGCTCAGCCCACTCAGTCTCCCTCAGTCCCTCCTTTTCTGGGAAATGCCACATCCCAGCCCTGCTGGGACACAGGTGTGAGCTCCCGGTGTTCTTCTGGGTTTTCAGTCCAGAGCAGCACCGATCAGTGCCAGGAAATAGAAAAAAAAACACCGTTCAGGGAACTTCTCTGCCTCAGATAACTAAGAAAACTAAAAGCAAAGGAGATCTCTCTCCCGCTGTCTGTCCGTGCTGCAGAGAACACAGTCCGTGAGAAGGAAAACTGAAGCTCTTATCAATGTGTTTTAAAAACGACTGCCTCACACATTACAC
>JANRGV010000001.1:82428769-82445065 GCA_024734035.1 Alethe castanea | reverse complement strand
AGAGAACACAGTCCGTGAGAAGGAAAACTGAAGCTCTTATCAATGTGTTTTAAAAACGACTGCCTCACACATTACACTGCTTCTCCCCCTCTTCACTCTCAAATCTAGCTTTAAAGGTGCAAAACTTATTTCTGGGCTAAACAGACAAATGAGGACACAATTCAGCATCATAAAGTCACTCTAAGGCAGTGGTCTAGCATCTTATTTACTCTCTGTGATGGTGATACATCATACACTTGATGTTTATAAAACTATGCTACTTTCATTTCAAGGAATGTATTTCACTGCTGCTATAAGGCAAGAAACTGTTGTTGGGGGTTTTTTTGTCCTTGAAGAGATCCTGAAAAATGTCTATTTTTTTTAAATATTTGCTAAAAAAAAAAAAATGACAATCCCAAGAAATAACTCTAGCACCCAAAGGTGCCTTGTCTATGTAAGGCACTGATTGGAAAAGCTTCTAAGGGTAGGAAGTGTCTTTCTAGGTTACTAGGTCAGTTTTGACACTTAAAAAGATAATCCAGACAGATCCTCAAGGGGATTGGGGAGGAAGCGAACAAGTTGATCCTCCTATGGAAGGGAAGTAACAGCAACTCTTTCCAATAGCAAAAATATCCTTCTTGGAAGATTCTCAAAGGGGATAATCCTCAGCTAACCTAAGATCTCAGTATTTAAAGCACACCAAAAGAAAAGAGCGACTCTGGAAGAGTGCTGTGGCAGAGTGTCAGAAAGCTGAAGCCTGCAAACATATTATTATTACAAGAGGAATACAGCTAAATATTGGTACTAAAGGCTACCTGTAAATAATTATTGTAATATGTAGTCAGGGGAAATTCAGCATTCCAAGCAGCCATAAAACAGAGTTCTAATGTTCTTGCAGCAATTAAAACCATGTACACTGCCTACATAAAATGCAGGAAAATAAACAATTTTTTTTCTGTCAGCAATGTGCAGTCTGCATTTGATTACAGCTAAGTCAATTCCTTTAAATAAGTACTGAAGCAATATCACTGTTGTTGATGCTTTCTGGGGGACTCCATTAGAAACATCAGTGAGTGAAGGAATAGAAGTACTGACCTGTATCAGTCAACTCAGTGGGAGCAGATACCACATCACAGAAAAGATGATGGCTTGACTTTTGTCACCTTGAAGTCTGCAAGTTGTCTAGGTCATACTTTGCTTCTGTTTACTTAATATAATCTTTGCTTTGCTTTCTTCAATAACCTGTTCTAAAATGGGACAAGCAGGGAGAAATTATTGCATACTAATGATGTTCCAAGTGGTTCTTTAAAGTCATTTTTTAAAAAGCAAGCATTTCAAAGAAAACATTGATTCAGGAAACTAATTTTCACAAATCATTTTCTTTTTGCTCTTCTAGTATTAATCAATATTTAATAATGAAAACATGGAGTTTCAAAATCATTTCTGATTCATAGTGCAATTTTATCCCTTGTTGTAGAAGACCTGAAGAATTATTTTGAAATAAATAATCCAGCACACATATTCTTCATTTCTATGTCAGTATTCACTAATGTTGTGGATACAAACCAATCTTTTTTTCTCTTGCAAAGGTTTCTCATATAGTAACCTGAAGAGCTGACTCACTTGCAGAGAAGTTACCAGAATCTTTTCTGCTTGCTTTATACTACAGCTCTTCAGTACTTCTGGGAGCAGTTAGTTACTGCTTTTCTTTCACTCCAATTTCCCTGAATCCAGTTGAAATAGCAAAGCTGCTAGATACAGAAACCATGCAATTCAGTTCTCTTGCCGGATAACAACATTGCTAATTATTATATGCTGTCATTTCTAGTACCTGTCTAGAATGGCCAACCTGTTTGGAAAAACTTTAGTATAAAAAGCCTAACGGTAAATTTCTTCAAAAGAACAATTTCCCTTTGTTTGTATTAGATGAGTAGTAAAATATTTTGAACCTGACATAGGTGTCTATAAATTTTACATCCTAAACTTAGTAATGTATTCAAAAAGGCACATTTAAATACTTACAAGGAATAAACTTCACTCATTGGGGAAAAAACATATTTTAACAAATCACCTTGTCAGCATCGTGAACATGAATTGTCTTTTGCACACACACCTTTACTTGTGCTGCTGTTTGAGGTGTTTTTTTTTCCTTTATTTCATGATAAACTGCCAGCAGTTGGCTGTCGTTCCAAGCTGTTGTTTACCTGAAGGTTGGTTTTCTTGTCTTGTTACATTAAAAATGAATAACTGCTTTCTAGTTGAATTAAAAACTAGACTGGGATATCCCCAATCATATTGATTGTATCTAGCTCTTCAGAGAGTTTCTTGTGACAGAAGCTGAATTTTTCATTTATGTAGGTGCAATTGTTTTGACCAGCCACATACCTGGAACATTCATTTCATTGTGATTTGGCACCAAACAACACAATATTGTTCATTGTTCAAAGCTAAAGTATTAACGTGCCTGTAAATTGCAAAACCTTCACATGTACAAGGCCCTTCTGTAGGCTTTCTTGCCTTCCTTTCCTTTTCCTTTCTTGCCTTTCCTTTTTAGAAAGGAAAATACAGTAATGTTCTGTCATGGAAGCACACAGAATATGCAGTTGGTTCAAAAAAGTGCGCAAGTTTCAAGTAATATCTGAGCATATCGAGGCAGTCCAGTCACATTAACTCATCAGGTTATTTTTCAAGAGCTCTAGGCAGGATGGCACAGAAGCTGAGGCAAAAATCTCGGGGCATGGCAGAGAGGGTCCGGCCATGGGATCAGAACTGCTGGGCACAAAAAAGACAGTTTGAGACTTGACTGAAGGACATCTTTTCCCATGCAAACTTGAATTTCCCTCCTGAGGGTAGCCAGTAGAAGCCTGTCAAAGCAGAATCCATCTCTTCCTAATTTAGATAGTGTGGATGAACCTAACAAACAGGGAAAGCATTACTGCCAGTGTAGATCCATGGTCATTCCAGACCATGTTGCACTATAGCTTCCTTAAATTGCAGCCTTAGAAATGTTTAGGAAGAAGAAGAAAAGTAAGATCTAGGATAGGAAGTGGTCTGCTTCCCTTCCCTCTCTTTCCGTTGATCAAAAGCTGAAATTTTAAAAAGGATTTTGGAAATGAATGTTTGACTAAATTATAAAGGCTCACGGTTTCAGTTCAACATCTGTTGCTTCCTTTGAAAGGTTTGGGGAGTTGTCAAGGGTTTTATTTTTTTAATTGAGCAGTTTAAATCTTTTTTTAATTGCTATCGCTTTATGATATTGGTATAATTTAACACATTAAGATGGTATAATGACCAGACACTGCACTTATGCTTCACAGAAGAATAGCACACAGCTGCCTGTGCTTTGTGCAAATAAAGCATTCAAAATAATAGGCTTGTGATGAAAGCACATTGAGCTGTTAATCACTTTCTAATATTCTGTGCACAGAAATATTCTTGAGATATCTGAAATTAGACACAAGATGCAAAAGAAGGCATCATTTTTGAGCAGCCATGTGTCAACTATGGCCATCTAATGAAACGTGTGTGTGTAGAAATAACTCTACTTGAATCCACAGTAGAAAGAATACCTAGTCTTTCCTCCTTTGACATATCTGTCAAACCTATAATTTTACTTTCAGAAATGTCCCAAATAGTAAAGAAAATGATGATTCAGATGTGCCAGTATTTAAATTATATAAGTTATTAGGATGACTTCAGATACTGTGGAAAGGAAAAAAAAAAAAGTAATATGACATATGTTCTTCACAAGGGACAGCTAAAGACAAAAAGAAAGCAAAAAAAAAAAAATCAAAAGGCTCTGAACAGACTCAGAGACACAAAAGTGCACTTTCTCTCTATGGCTCTACCATGAAATATTTCAACAAAGAAGTCATTTCCAGACAATTTAATCTTCTTTAAGAATGGTAGGCCAGCATTCATCTTGCACTGATCAGTCTCTTGTGTGCATTACAAAGAATGATTTGGACAAAGAGTAAAAACCAAGTTTTCTATAAAGAATAAGCATTCATTAAAATACACTTGTTTATTGGAATAATCTCAAGACTTAAGATAGAGAACATTAGAAATGTCCTACTTGATCACTCCTATGGTCCATCCTTCCCTGTACTTGCTCTCCACTAGAGGCCAGAGCAGATGCTGTATACTTAAATCATATAAGCCTGCCCACTGTCTGTTTTCTGTCCCCTCCGCACTTTCCTTGTATCCATTATGTGTGTTTGGTTTTTAGGTGAGGCTTGTTAAAGGGCACCCTCCCTGCTTACTTCTATCAATTTAGGAACCTACTATGTTCCTATGTGTGATTATCTATCCCATTTTTTTCCTCCAGTCTGCTGATACAACCTGCCTCCTGATTGTCCTGTCACATGACATTCAGAAAGCTCAGTGCTACATAGGAACAATAGTTTCTCTTATGCATCCTGAACTACTCTGCTAGTTTCCTCAAGTGGCCCCTGGCTGTAGAACTGTGGAAGTTTATCAACAGCAGTTCAGCATTAATCACTCCACTTGTGGGTTTTGAGCTTCAGATCCATGGCCTCTCCTTAGAACTCTCCACTCTAAACTAAGTGCTCTCTTCTTTTCCTCAGAGCATAGCTCTTCCAAGCTCTTAAACAAATTTAGCTGCCCTTCTCTACTGTTGTAATCCAATATCCAAGGGGTATAAGGAGTGGTTTGTCCTAAGACCCCGTAAATGTCCCAGAGTTAACCCTTCCTCCTGTCCCTATCCTATTGGCAGAAAGCCAATTTCCCCTGCCTGTCCCTTTCCTAGAAAAAGACCGTTATCTGAGACCTCTTCCTCTTTTGCCCTGGGACCACCATGAAATAAACTACGAACCCTGAGAAAAGGCAAAGGGCCTCTTTTGAGTCCTTTACCTGTTCTATGCAGAAGCCTAGCTCCTTCTAAGAAACTGATGACAGTAAATAGCTAGGAAGGAGTTACAGTGTTCTAGCACTCTACCTGCTTTACCTGTGCTACAACCTTCTTTCAGTCACAGGCAGCACAAAGTCATGCTAGGACTTGGATGAGAGCCAGCAGAGAGGCAGCATGTTTGCAGAATAGCAGCAAGACAGGAGGTAGCAATATGGGGGCACTTGAAGCTGGCTACAACCCATGCATCCCAAACACCAGACTTCAAAGAGCAAAGGAAAGGAAATTTTGGCTTGAAGAAATATGCATATTTTCCTATTTTTTTATATAAAATAAACTTAAGAATGAGGTTATACGTGTTCCCCATCCTTACCCAATACGTTACAAATGCTAAACTTTAACATGTCAGGTGTCTTAATGCATTGTGCATTGCTGCTTCCTGACCCTTCCTGCTCTTTGATTCTAAATCATGATGAGATAAAGTAGAAAAAAATAATGTCTCAAATTAAAATGTCACATATCCAAACTTGTTTTGCCTGTGGTGTGAATGCCAGCTCAGTTCTGTAACTTGCTGTCACACTCATTTAATAAATTTTCTAAAATAAGTCAAATGATTAACTTTATCTTCTGTATTTTCTTTATTTTCTCAGAACAGCCTCCTTGCTTGCTATTATCTGTGACTTGAAAAGTTAATAAGGGGCACAAAAGTTGAGCCCTGCAGTATGGTATCATTTCTGATTCTGCATTAAGTGCCAACTTACCCTTTATTATGGGTGGCTCTAAAAGATACGATACAGTAATATCAACTTTTCCAAAAAATTAGAAATTAAATTGACTAGCACACAATCATTTGCAAATTATTCAAATGCATTTGTAATACACGGCTTGAAATTCATGCTGCATTACTCAGTCACCCAGCTTATTCATACGGGAGTAATGAAACTATCATCTGACTTGCATATTAACTAGCCCAATAGAGATCAAAGTATGTATCTGACTTTCACCTTACAGTTTTAGATTGAGCTGCAAGTTTCAAGATTATGGCCAATTTAAGAGGAAGGTGATTTACAAAACTAGCCACCAGAGCCCTACTTGTAAACTTTTATTGTGTGCAAGTAATTAAAAATTTGCTTCCAGCTTTGAACATTCATGCTTCAAAAACGTGTTTTCCACTCCTGTTGTTACAAAAAAAAATTAAGCTATTTTGGACAAAGGTTATTACAGTCAAATTAAGACCCACTTTCAATTCAAAATCCACTGGGTATATTGTAAAAAATCTGAAATATTATTGAAATTTGGGATTCTTTTAGAACATAGCTTTCATACTTAATTTGAAGTAGGATATTCTTCCATGTTGACTACCACACAAAGAAACATAAATAAATTTGAAGTAAGCTGAAAGAATGGCCAGTCTTTATGGGTTTTTTTAATCTAACTTGAAGTTTGGTCAGACTATACAGACTTTTTGAACAACAGCTATGCGTTATGTGACATAGACAGCTTACTTTTACATTGCTGCTGTTTTAAGTATCACCCAGAGAAAGCGTGCAGTATGCATACAGGCTGTTTTCTGGAGGTGTCTGAACAACAGCGCTTGATTCAAAGAAAAGTACACAAGAGAAGTTGTAAATATATACAAATATTAAAAAAAGAATTTAGGTTTTGCTTATTTTTGCCTTTTAGAAAATTTCAGAAGTTCCTTAACATGACAATATAAATGCAAGACAATTACTGAGTTACCTTCTTAAAAGGCCAGTAGACTTGTATTTGGCTACTGCAGAGTGTACCACTGTACTCCAAATAGTTGTTTTCCTCTACTCCATCTAATAAACTGATATCAGCATTTCAATACAAAACACATGATGGATTTGGGAGAAGAAAAAGAACACATCATGAGATCTCAGTGTATCTCTTCCCAATTTATGGTTTACAGGACACTGTTCTGCTTGCAAGATCTTCTGATAGTCTGAACTACAGGAAATTAAATGGCAAAAAACAAAGCAAATAGCATTTCCCGGAGTGTTTGTGGCTCAGCATTGCAGCTTGTGAAACAAAGGAGCACAAAAACTATTTGCAGGGAGCATTAACTCATACACTCACCGGGCATCTAGTATGTGTGATTGGGTAGAGAAAAAAATATCCAGCTATAATTCTTTTGTTAATGTTTTGCTGTTGTAATTCAGAACAATTTGGTGCCAAAATGCTTTGCCGTGAGAAAGGAAACCACTGTTAATAAGAGTAGAGGAGGATTTACTTATGAAAGGTGAGCCGGGATATTGCCTGAAACAATGACTCACAAAATTGATGTCAAAGGCAACATTATGTACATCAAAGGCATCAAAGATTCCTCTTTTGTTTCTAATTCTTTCTTTTGTTCTGCATGACACCTGCAATAGACTGAAAGACATGCTTCATCCTTGCATTGATGGGGAACGCACAGGGACAAAACACAAAAGACGCAACAATTTGGAGCAGGGAGAAATAAGTAGGAGTTTTCATAACTCCTGAGTTTTCATAACAACAACCCACTGCAATCATCTACAAAGAGTACACCAAGGATATTTGAAATTTCGACCCACAGTTGTAGCTGGGCTTCTGTGTCAAAACTGATCACAAAGTTGGGTTTTGTTCTAAAATATGGCTATGAATAAATGCCATACTCGCCCCAGAGCAAGAAACTCTAGTATGTATGGGTCAATCTCTGCCTCTGGAGACTATGCATGGAGACTGGAGACTAAATAAGTAACAACAGGGGCAAGGGCCTTGTTATGTTCTGCTCCATATTTAACAAGGGTAATGCAGAATGTCAGCATCCCTTATCATCTAAGCATTTGTGTATGTACTAGTCAACTGGCTAGTTATGATATAAGCATGGAATTGCACAAAAAAAATGAGAAGGGTTTACCCTAAATGACTTTAAAAATCCAGGGCAGCAAAGAAAACCTACTCTAATGAAGAATTTCTCTTTACTAATATAAACAATGAAGTGCAATATCCATTAGTTACAGACAAATGTCACTTTTAGTCTGTCTAGCCAACAAAACTGTACAAATAAATTCTGTGGTGGTGGTTTATCATTTAGTTAAAAACAAAAGGATTGTAGAGCCCTTGTCAGACAAAACCTGGACATTGCAATTCGCAACAAACTTACCAGATTTTTCTTTTTTTCTGCCCAGAATCATTTAAGCTACAGCTTCAGTAGGTTTTCACTACTCAACACTTCGAAAAAAATATAAAATATTAAAATTATTTCTTGTTAAAAAAGGTTGTCCAGTCAGTAAGGAAGTTTGCTAACTGCTTTATGCAGTGCTCTGTGCCTTCAGACAAAATGGGAATATGGGAGATTGTAGCTCCAAGTTTAATTTATCATACAAAGCTTAAGGAGCCTTTGTGAGTGAAGAATGAGGTTCAAATCTCAATTTTTGACAAACAGGCCAGGCACCTGTAGCATAAGCAGAGACCAAGTATGCTCTGAGAAGCCAGGAAACACCAAGCTATACCTTAGAGGTTGTGAAGAAGAAATTCTTTCTGGAGATTTGAGTTGTATTTATTCTTTCTTAAAAATTGCCAGACATAGTACAAATCTGAGAGAAAAGATACATTGAAAGCAGCTTATATAAAACCCCTATTTTGTTTTATTGTCTTGCTCTGCAGAAATGCGGTTTTTACATTTTCCATTTAATCTTAGTATTTTGTTCAAATAAAACCCAGCTTTAGACACTTAAAGCCTCCCCATGGTTTTTGAAAAGGCAAACCAATTTTCAGTGTATGCGGGAAGCTTGTCACCCAATCCCGAAGCTACACAAGAGGCCATAAAGGAATCATGCACTTTGAGTGAAAGAGTCAATAGAAAACACACTGCTAGGAGAAGGCAAAGGTGAAGTGGGGGATTATCTCAATTTAACATCCTCTTCATCATGATGTTCATACAAGTATACTCTGTTTTGCAGTCTCTGAATCTCACCTTCATTCTGGCATAGCAGTAAAATGTTACAAGAGAAGTACAACCACATGCAAGGATCTAATGCAACTGAGAACTTCTCCCTTGAAAATGACATGGACCATGTAACAAGTTCTGCAGCATATGATCTGATATTATTAAAAAATAATACCTGCAAACCTATCAGATTTGAGGAAATTAAAATTGCAGTGGCATTTCTTAGTTTCTCTATTTCTGCTGTTGTTTATTCCTACAGCCAGGATTCAGAAGAAAACTGGGCACAGCGCTGGCCATTGGATCAGGCTCCCGGCCCCAGGTGGAGCTGGAGTGGGGCCAGGCAGGATGGTAGGGGCAGGGGATGCCCTCAGGGTACTGCCACTCCCCTGTCCCACTCCAGGGATGCAGGATGTAACAAACTCCAGGGATGGCATGGCTCTGACCAAGGTGAGGTGAGAGAAATGGGGTTTGTCCGACACCTTTGAGCCCTGTTGCTCAGGGCTTGAACTGGGAAAGATGGTACAGGGTGGCTAATCCCACATACAAGGACAGTGGCAAAAAGCAAGTGTTAGGGCATGGCAGGGGTATTTATAAACTTGGAGGAGGAGAGGAATTAGGGCAGAGTTTGGGGAGGGGATCCAATAGGGAAGGGCGATTAGGAATATTAAAATTATTGCAGCAAAAAAGGAACCAATGACAACAAGGGAAACAGAGAACTTTCTGGCAATGATCATCATATGAAACTGGAGGATTCTGTTGCTCTATTTGACCTCTGCCAAGAAGCCTCCACTTCTTGCCTGAACTGTACCAGAGGATTGATGTGTCCAGCTGGGCTACAGTCCCTGCCCGGAGCACCTTGATCCTGGCTGGACTTCAGCCTGACCCTGTGGCCCAGCAGGGGATGGCAGGGCCAGACCCTGAGCTGTGGTTTGATTTCCAGGCTGGTCTCACACTGGTTTCATCACTGCTGTATTTTCTTACCTTCTAGGCTCGGGGTCCAGCCTGGCTGTTCTTTCCAGGTCTGTCTTGCTTTCTGTGCTGGGAGTGGTGGGACAAGCTTAGGCAGGTGAGCCGTGTGCTCTACAGCCTTGGAGTGCTCCTCAGCTCCTGGCTGGCATTTCCTTAGGCAGTAGCCATGCTGTCCCTGCTTTCTGGAAGTAACCATCTGTACAAACCTTGTATTTCCGATTTCAGGGTATTCTTCCTGGTGTGGCACAACATGCTATTCCACTTGCAGGTGGAGCTTACCTGGTAGCCAGCTGTTCTATTACAACAGGAAGGTGATTTTTTTACTGCTTGGCTGGCGGAAGACTGTATGTTTATTATGTTTATTGTGTTTATTCCCCTCCTTCTTTTCTTTATGCAACACACTGTAATGAAACAAATTTTACTGAGCATGTGTGCTTATGCATGCATACACTTGAAAAAACTCCACGATTCCCATGACCTTCTTAAATAACATGCAATTTCAAAGTTTAGTGACTGAGATCAGCTCATGCATTTATACTGTTCCACTGAGCTGAATAGGAGAGCAAGAGTAGTTGTAGAAAATGAAATTTTGTGTATTAAGGAACAATATATGTACATGGGGAAGTTGCTATAAGGATAGTCCAGACTGCCTCAGTCACCAATTATTGCTAGCTGTGTCTAGAATGACAGCTGAAATAAATCCCTCTTTTAGTATCAGGCCTCAAACAGGAAAAATACTGGAGGACTATTGGGGCAATTCCCCAAAAATACTCTGCAGGTCTTGGTTGTGTAAACACATGCCACGACAGTAATGTTAATAATTCTAATATACCTTGTCTTCTAAAAACGTACTTAAAAGTAGCAGCATGCTGTATCTGCCCTGGAAATAAAATACTTTTGTATACGAAATACCTTCTTGTAAAAAAAAAAAAATCATGGTTGTATATGACCACATATTAATTTCATCATTTTAATGCACACTCTCTGCTGCCTCAGCAGTTAAACAAAAGTTTCAACACCTATCAATACATAGCCTTCAGTTGTTCATAACATAAGGCAACAGATTTCTGATTCTGGCAGCCAGCCCTTACTGTTTTGTGCAAATCTTCTCCCAAGACTGTCAGCTAGAGCTGCACAGCCTTTGCATTGCTTTGCAACATCTGCTTGGGTCAGCTTTAATGTCAGCAGAAGTTAGTCCTGTGCCATTATATTAAATTCTTCAAGGCAAGTGGTTAGCATTTCTTCTAGACCAGATGGAGCCTAACATGACACGATATCCCTCACATTTAAACCTCATCTGTTTGATGGACTCCACCATAATGACCATCATGTGAGGCCCATTGTTAGTTCTGTATCTGTTGATGTTATTGCACACTGTACCAGCTGAAGAGGGGGCTGGTTAATGGAACTTCGTGGATTTTTACTTCTCTGCACCAAACTGCAGGAATGGTCCCACATCCCCCTTCATTTACCCAGGTAAGTGAACAACATAGCTATAGTGTTCAGCAGGGCTCCTCAGGGGCACATAGGCTCACCTGAGCAAATAGAGATGAAGAAGTAGGGCTCCACTTAGCTTGTTTAAGTTGAGTTAAAACTTTGCTTTAGCCTTCATCTTCAGTCCTGTGGCAGCAAACCCAGTCCCTGTGGATACTTAGTCTTAATGCTAAGGGGCTAACTCAGTCACATAGGAGCATCACAGCTGGACCATGTTTGTCTGCTGCTTCTCAAAGTTGATGCAGGTGCTGGAAACCTGGCACAGGCCATTACTCTGTGCCTGTGTGGATTCTCAGACAAAAAAAAAACCTATTAATCTTGCATTTCCCAGGTTAAAATATTTCTTCCTGCTTATTATTAAGCACTTGCTGTAACTGCAAGTATATAAAGTGTATGTACAGATTCTGCAGGTGTTGAATTTGGAAAAGAACGTCTACCATTTCCATTGCAAACAGTTCCCATGTGCCTCAGGCTAGGTGAGAGTAAGAGGTGCCCATTTAACTTTTACTGCCTATACCTGCTATATTACACTCTGCTTTGGGTACACAGGGTGGAAAGAGAGTGTGCTTTTAATCTTGCCAAGTTGATTTCTGTGAGGTTTGGACTAATTTTCACAACTTCTGTCCAGCTGAACCCACTGAACCAAGTTTGGACCTGCCTTGCATTTTGTGCATCTCAGTGAAAGAGAATTTTCTTAGATCACAGGGGACATGAGATCAGGCCTTTTCTCTGTGAAATGAAAAATGCATGTTAGTGTGAGAGAGGTTGACTATTCCACTTCAGACTAATAGAAATCATATTGGCCTCCAACTGACTCAAGCTAAAATTTCAGAGGTAAAAGGCCATCCTGACAGAACTACAGCAATGGCATTCTTTTATTTTTAGAATTAATTATTTAGTTCCTATGGATTTCTGAGTATTACCCTAGTATTCATGTCTTAGGGCACATTTTCTGTGGGCAAGGGAAATGCATTTGTCCAAAATGACCTTCTTTGTGCTAACTTGGAGGTTACTCAGCGACTCACCTTTGATAAATGAATACCAGGAAGCTCTTGCAATATCACTCTGTTCCAGAAATGTCAGATGCTATATTCAATGACCCTAAATAAGATTGCACCTGGTAAATAATTGATATATGTCTGATAAAGCAAATGGAGCAGGAAGATTTCTGTTGCATGACTCTTCAGGCTGCTGTATATCTTCTGAGGTTTTGGCAACACTAAACCAATTAAAAAATATATATTCTCTACAAGCTCAAGCAAGTCACACATTCCACACATGAAAGAAAATTAATTATACTGTCAGAATGAAGCAATTCAGAGGGTTAATTTGCTGTTGTGAGCTTTATGATTATGAAGACAGTACACTACAACAATTTTAAAAGGAGATTTAATTTTTAACATTTCTCAAGGCTTTGTTTGCATTATACACAAATAAAACAAATACTGAAAGCATTACCTTACAACTAATTGGTCCTGAAGTGTGTTGTAATCTTAATCCAGTAACAATGATGAAGTTATTCCCTTAGCTTCTTAACACTTTTATTACAAAATTGAGATAGTCAGTTGCGCTTGCAGTGTAAGGAGGCATAAACAAGGGTTAGTAAATATCTCTCTGTAGAAGATCTTCCTATTGTTGTAACTACATCTAAAGTATTAAACATTTCTGAGTGTCACAACCAGAACACCCACAGAGTTTCTCCACCCTTTTGCTTATTTTCTGTCTTGAAGATGCTTTGTAGAATTTAAACTCAACACAGGAAATCTCTGACATTGTAATGTCAGCAGTTAGTTAAATCTAGGAGAACTGCTTCATTAAAAATTAGCATAGAATAAAACAACAGTATAAGGTGAAGTTGCCAGTTTAAAATGAAGGACTGGACAGTTTAAATCATATGTTGGTTTACCTGGAACCCAGCTCTGTTGATCTTAAATCTTGCAGCACATTTCTTTCTTTAACAGAGTTAAAAGAAATAAGCATGTACATTGCTCAGACTCAAGAGCAAAGTATTATGTGCTGTTCCAGAATTTCCCAGAACATCATTGTCACTTCCTGTGTTTGTTAGCAGCCAGATGGATCTGAGGGATCTCTCTCAGACCAAAAATTCCTTAAATCCCATGCTTCTGTGACTTCTGCACAGTACCTCTGCTCTAGTACTTCAGCATTGCAGATATATTACTGCTGTTCCTAAAAGAAAGTGTTCTGGGATATATATATGTGGCAATCTGAAAACTCAAATGATGGTGGTGACGAAAAACCTTTGTAGTTTCCATCCTCAATTCAAAACATGTCATGTAAAACAATTGCTAAACTGTGTATAATGCAAATTTCAAGTGAACTTTATGTGTTAATGTAAAGTGCTGAATTCTACCATTCTGTTCTTTTACCCTATTTTCATTCATCTTCAATTTTTACTAATCCAAGTCAATGTTATTTCATAGAATCATAGAATTTGCTGAGTTAGAAGAGGCCCACAAGGGTCACTGAAGTCTAATCCTTGATTGAGAGAAAACATTAAGAGCTACTTTCACAAAGAGAATATCCTGTACCAAATCAATTTTTCATTTTCACCACTGAAAATGTGGTAATTGGAGTAAATGCTACAGTGAGAACTTAGAAAATCATCCAGTTTTATAACAAAAGTAAAATGATCTGAAGATTTTTACTTACTTATATGAAATTTATGCTTTGTCAGATATTTACATGATATACATTACTATGTAACATGTCGAAATTGAGATTAACTCCGTTGGTTAGAGAACACTGATAATAATGCCAAGGTGGTGGATTTGATCCCTCCATGCATAATTCATGGAAAAGTTTGACTTGCTAATCTTTGTGGGCCTCTTCCAATTCAGAATATTATGTGTTTCTGTGATTAAATAATCCACACAGACTGAATTCTGAATGAAAAACAGCAAAATTTTCTTCCAGATGTTTGTGGGGTCAGGTTCTCAGCAATGCAATAAAAATATGTTCATAAGTGATTTTATGATTATCATCAGTGTCAATATCCACACTAGATACATGTCCGTGCTAATAGTGCCTAAGTACATAAGTAGCCATTAAAAAAGGGCAGTCAAAATTATATCAGAAATTTGTTTCAATTGAAGTGTTTCAATTAAAACATTTTCTGCCATCCCCTAATCTGTAGACATCCACATACTTGGAAGTGGTAAAAACTCCTGATGCCAGGCAATGTGTTATGTGATCTGTTTCTATGTTGAACTAACTTGAGCCTATAGTAAGGGAGTCTGTTCATTTTTTAAAACCAAGGGTTTTTTTCCATTGTTTCAGAGCCTTCCGAATCCTTCTGAAGGATTACCTTGCAGTCTGAAAATGAAATTATTAACATTACATAAACTCAAAGACCACAATTCCCATTTCTTTCTTTTGTAAATTTTTCAGGCAGATTTTAAAAAAAATAAATCTTCAAATACATAAGCCAATAATATCTTTATATCTTTGCCCAAAGTGACAAACTGTCCTTTTCCCTATACAGATATGAAAAGATGTGGTCTTGCTGCTGGTGATATTTGCACTGTGGGAAAGTAGCTGAAATAATGTTCTAAATGCAAATAGGGTATAGATGTCTTAGGCCTTTTGAAAATAACTCTCTATATTGATTCACTTCAGGAATAAACCTTATAGGACTGATTGAAATTCAGTAACAGGAACAGAGGAACCATCGCAGATTTTTTACACAAATGGCTTGAAGGCTATAATAAATGTCAGTTGTAGATGGCAGGTAGGGTGAATTACCCAGCAGTTGGGTATCTCCTCACCCTCAAACCTTTTCAATTCCATCTCCTGAAGATGTTAAATTTATTTCAAAAACAGTCTCTTTCTGTTGTAGGTGAAGAATTTAAAAGGATGGAATAATTTTTAATTGAGTTGTCATCCAAGTGAGATAAAAAGAATGGTAACAGGCACTTAAGAAAACTTTTGGCAGTGTTAGGGGGTAGATGTCTATAATGCTTAAATGCAGCCAACAGATTACGTACTTTAGTTCCTTGAACATACCTCTAGTGGAGAAAAGGGTAATATAAATAAGACTTAGTGTGAACCTCATTGTTTAACTCATCCCTTCTGAGAGAGCACATTGCCTCCAGAGCTTTTTGTAGAAAAGTTAATTTATGTTTGTTAATATTCAGTATGAAATCATATTGTTTTAATTTTCTGTAGCTAGCCATTTTCTAGCCTGTTTGCTTTTCACAGTGTCGGCACAGTTAACTGTCTATCCACAGATAGATATTTCCCAGTGTGAAGTATACACACCCTCAGAACCCACACAGACCCACACATTTCTGCTCAAGGAGTCATGTCTAAAGACTGCAGGAGACATTCTTGGAAGGAGACAACTGCAAAAAGATGCATGGTATAATTTCTTTCAGACTGAATTTTAAAAGTTGAGGTTTCCTGCTTCTTTAAGTCTTGTTTGATCAAGAAGATTTTAATATTTTTCATTATCAAATTCAGTTCGGGATCGTACACAAAGGACTCAGTGCATTGTCAGTTCATCCCTGATAGTGATGACTGGTAGAAAGTGTCCTGTGGGTTGGTACTGATGTCTTCTGTGGCCTGGGGGACAACAGAAAGGTATCTTTTTAACCAACTTTAGACAAATACCTGTTTGATACAACAGTGTTGTGTGCCCATCATTGTCTCATGTGAATACCCTAGACCCAGCAGACACTAATGAAGCCTCCAGCTGATCCTAGCCTCGCATTTAGGGTTGGTGGCTTCACTGAACTCAGCGATTTTATGCAGAAAGAAAATCTGACCTGATCATTTGGGAACAAAAAAACCTTTAATACTACAAAACAAAAAACTGCAAGCCAAACAGTTTGTATTGAACGAACCAGGAAAGATGGTACAGGGAGGCAAATCACATGCATGAGGACAATGGCAAAAAGCATTGTGTTAGGGCATGGCAGGGGTATTTATAAACTTGGAGGAGGGAAGGAATTAGAGCGGAGTTTAGGGAGGGGATCCAATAGGGAAGGGCAATTAGGAATATTAAAATTATTGCAGCAAAAAGGAACCAATG
>JANRGV010000001.1:82418066-82428669 GCA_024734035.1 Alethe castanea | reverse complement strand
GGAGTTTAGGGAGGGGATCCAATAGGGAAGGGCAATTAGGAATATTAAAATTATTGCAGCAAAAAGGAACCAATGACCACAAGGGAAACAGAGAACTTTCTGGCAATGATCGTCATATGAAACTGGAGGATTCTGGGGGTGATTTTTAACTCACTCTTTCTGCAAGGGGTTTTCCCACGGACTTAAGCCATGGTCATCTACACTTTTATTGGAGCTAACCCCAACATACTAAATTCACTAGATTTCATCCAGATTTTGGCATGGTAGATATGATTGCTACAGACATATCAGCCCCTACGTATTATCAGTCATAATAGAAGCCCCTACAAGTTTAAACTACGGTCCAGGTGAACAAGTCTTTCAGATAGAATTGTTTTCTCAGTGAGGACACTGTGTCTAGTTACTGTTTACCTAACTGAGATGGGGAAGAAAAGTAGTGCCTACTAATGTCTATATACTTTTTAATCTACAAAAATCAGTCCAGTAGGTCTTCGCAGTTTCCAAACTGAGGTCCTAAAACTTACATCAGATTCAACGTCACTCAGCAGTTGTAAAGAAAGGAATGAGCACACGGGTTTAAGCACCTTACTGTAAAGACACCACTACTAATACACTTTACATTGCCAAATTATAGTTTTAGTAGTCACTTTAAATGCATTTTTACATTAGTAGTAATAAGATACATTCAATATTCAGGCATGAAAACTAGAGCTTTTTCTCTAAGAGACAGTTGAGTTCCTTAGAGCAAACTGTACACAATAAACAGTTATAAAGCACAATATTCAGGCTGCTTTAGCTTCTGTAACAAATAAAAGCTTGATTTAATAAAAGCATTTCAGTAGAGGGAAATGTCATCCCTAAATGGACAGAAAAGTCTGGCAATTTTTTCAGGGTCAATAATATGACTTGTAGGAAGTACTACTGAACAGCAGAAAACAATGAAGGAGATCGAAAGCCTGCTGTTAAAGAACAGTCTCTTTTGGATTCCTGGCAAGACAGGCTCTTCTGATTGTGTATCTCCTTACTCTGATGATATTGCTGAGGACTGCTGAAGATCAAGGAGAAGGAATTTAAAAACCACCAGTGGAAAAATCAGAATACAATTATGCATTTCAGCCAGCGTTTGCAATTCTACGGTCCTCAGAGAGAATATGCAAACTGCCAAATTTTTCCATACTTACGATCCCACTGAGAAGCTGAATTAGGAACAAAAGGCAAACAATCTGCGTGAAATTTGTAACAATGTTGGGATACAGAAAGAACTGATATTAATTTTCCAGAATATGAAAACTGTTGTATGATCAGCAAAAAACAATAGAGCAAATGAAAAATTAAATGCAATTGATAATGAAAGTATGACAGCAGTGTAGATACAAATCCAGTAAAACCTGGCATTGATACTCAGGGCAGATTTCAAAGTCATGAGGAAAATTGGTAAATTTTTTTGGAAAGAGAATCAAGACCTTAGGTAATAGAAGTTCAGAATTCAAAACAGATTAAAAATTGTCTCTAAAATTGCAAGAAAAGTGACCTTAGAGTTTAGCTGCAGATTAAAACTCAGAAGTTGTTTCGAGGATGAGAACAATCCAATGCTTCCTAAGTGAAGCAGGCCCTCACAGATTATTTTAAATTAAAAAGCAGAATCAAATGTTTCCAATTTAGGAAACTAAATCAGTGATGATGGAATTCTTTAGCTGTTAATTTTGTCCTTAAGAAAGAGTTATATTGTGTCAGGGAGGCAGTATTTGCAGTAAAATATTGCACTGAATTGTTTCAAAGCCAGCCTATACACCTCCTGTAGTTCCTGGTAGGAGTATTCCTTTCATGATTTGTAGATCCGAATGGCCACTGGTACTTTCAAAATCTCCAACCATAAAATGAAGCAGTGCTTATGCCTTTCTGGTAGGCCTCATCTCCCATTCTGAAACAGGAAAAATACCTTTGGACAAAAGCCTCAGAGCAGCATTGTTTCTCCCCTCAACAGACATTAATCTTGGAGCAGCAGTGCTGCTGCTCACAGCTATCTGACAGATGGCCAGCCCCTGAGAGGAGAGGCTGTCTCTTGGTAAAGCGATGGTAGCTGCAGGACTGAGAGGTGCCCTGGTGGGATTTATCATCAATAAGGAACTGGTTGGGTGCTGCCAGGTCATGACTTTGAGAAACAATGAAAAGGAGGACTGCAAGAGCAGCCTGTGGATATCCCATTTTGTTCCTGTTAGGTAAAATAGGAGAACTTTCCGTTTTGCTGTGAAACTTAGCTGGCAGCTCAGGGCATTCAGAAGTTATCCTAGCCACTAGGAATTGCATTAGAGGAACAAAGAACAGCTAAAGAGTAAAAGCAAAGGCAATTGCTGGTCACTGTTCTGCTTCTGCAGTGATTGCAGAAACATTTTGTGGTGTGACAATACTAGTAGTAGGTGATACAACAGCAGCATAAAAGCAGGATACCTGACAGACCTTATAGGAGGTACAATGGCATTCTGGCTAACTACCCTATTTTTGTAGAGCATTGAGGTGATGTCATTAAAAGGGAAAAGTGACTTTATTCTCACATACAACATGCTTTAATGTGTATGTTCCTATTGCTTTTTGAGACAGAAAGGCTTGTAAATGGAAGAAATATTCAAGCAAAGTAAAGAAATCTCTAAAAGATGAAGCCACTAGCCATCTAATATAGCAAGTTTGCTGACTAATAACAGCTGATCAGAAAATTATGGCTGGCAGAGGCCATCCACAAACAGTGAGCTGCGAGAACAATTTAAACAGAAAAATTATAGCACCAAGTAGTGACTGTGAAAGAGAGGAGACTTCTCCTCTCTACCTTCTTTTCTAACAGAGCACCTGCCTGTTTAGCAGTTGTTTTTTTAAAGGACTATTGTTATCATTAGAATCTTGCACACCGTCCACCGATGAAGATAAAACATTGGAGATTTGATCCTCTCTGGAAGTCACTTGTCTGGGAAGATTCTCCTCCCTATCAATTTTTTGTGAACAGTTATTTTGCTTAAAATTCAACACACACATACCAAAGCTTTATTAAAATGTCTCTGTCTGAGCACAGCATCAAAAGCTGCAAAATACCAGGCTGACAAAAGAAAAAGATCCATATATGAGCCAGTGACAGTAATTGTCAGGTTTAACAAGGATGAAGGGTTATATATTATATTCTCCATGTCTATTTTGCAAAAAAAGCAATAATCAGTGGAGGTTTTGTTGTATAATTCTGAAGAAATAGGCTTTTTTTTATAACTCAGTGATCATGACATTTATTTTTCTAAGTTCTTAAGAGAGTTCTCAGAACCATTTTTTTTTTGTTTTTGTTTCCCTGACAATATAAATTAAATGTCTCTGATGCACAGTGTTCTGTGATTTTAACAAGAATAATTTGTTCTTATACAACTACATTTTCACATTACAGATTTTGTCACAAGTGTGATGTTTCCATATTTGGATACACGCTTTAGTTCAGGAAAGACAACTGTAAATATGCAAGCTTTGCTCTCTGATATTCTTGTATTTGTTTTCTCTCCAGGTTACCATCTTCCTGAGCTTTACCTCCACCATAGGAAAATAGACAAAATGCAGTAATATTCTGAAAAATCTGTTACATGGGAAAGAGGCTTGCTTAGGATGTATCAAATATTAAAACAATGAAGCTACCTTGCTAAACAAAGATTGTGCCATTGTATTTCATTGAGAAAAAAACCCCAAACACCTCTGTTAATTAGAAAACAGCAAGTGTAAAACTGCTTCAAAGCAAGGAAGTTTTGTTGTAGAACTTGTAATTTTTCTTTATTTTAAAGGTAGAAGTAGGTTTTTCTACCCTTGCTGACATTCAATAGCACCAAACACCGTGAATAGGTTCACTGACCTCTGTATTGTTTAGCCTGACAGTTCCAGTGCTCTCTGTGTGTCACAAGAATGAGCACACAGGCTGGTGCCACCGAGCAGCTGATGATGCCAGGCTTTCATCCCTGCTTGTTCCCCCGGAAACTTGCAGCAGCAGGCAGAGGGCTGGCTGTTTTTCCAAGGTTTCAATTTTTAAGTGTCTGCCTTGTGGTGGTAAATTGATGAGACAGGCACAAATGTTTTTGCAAACATGAAAGGCTTGTGATTCTAAAGATTTCTTCTGTTTCTTTTTTCCCTTTCTTAGGAACTATTTGGCATTTGAGAAGCAGAAACTTCTGTGAGCAGTTCAGTTGCAGCACCTGAAAAATTAGCCATATGCAGCAGCAGGTGGGCTGGACAATTTCTTAGTTGTTTCGTCTGTTGGTGATCAACCTGACTTGATATATTTACTGTATCTGCTATTCCTTACTCTTTACTATCTACATTTTCAGATTTTTACTAACTTTAATGAAATTCTCCTTTTCTAAATCAGGTGAAATTTGTCCATGTGGATTTTCTCCCTATGAATATGTTACAAATAAAAAAAAATTCCATTCTTGGTATATCAGTTATGTATACAAACGTTTGATACATGCATTTAAGGGACTTTAATATGGGACAACACAGTCTTGTGCTGAAATGAGTTTAATGAATTCCAGTAATAGTAACTCAACTTCTCTTAAGAAATTGAAATACATTTGTTCACAAATTTTTTCTCTCACACATTTTGAGCATTTGCTGTCAGAGCACATACCTGTAAGTCAAAACACTGGTTAAAGGCCAACACTTTATAATGTCTATGAATTTGACAAGTTTGCTGTTAATTACAATCTTGACATCCTTGGACAACCAAAAAGATAAAGGAATGTGTGGTTGACTGGTAAAGCAAGAAATGTTGAATATATAAATTTCCAAATTCACAGACATTTACATCATGATTTCAATACAAATAGATTCAACCAGGAAGTAAATTGTACCAAGGGACCTGAAAAAGAAATAAAAATTTGTTAACATTATTGTAGTTCTTTTGTGATCATAACATGGAGTTTCAGGAATAATCCACTTCTGACTCTGGAAAAGAACTTTACTGGAGCAAAGATATCTCATCTTATTCTTTCTTTAACTCCACTAGCTTGTCTGCTTTGTACTCAATCCAAAAGAGATCTGAACATATAGAAGCAGCTTTCCCTGAAAGAATTTCAGGCCAAGCTCTAAATTAACTACAGAAGTATAATGATAACATAAATTTAGCTCATTTTTAGGAATATATTACAATTGGCATTTGGTGTTTTGTTTCTTAGATGTATGTTTTTCAAGTTTGTGAACCTATTAAATAGAAGTACAGAATTTAGCATATTTTTATACTTAAAACCTGTAAAATAATGCCATATTATATTGATTTCTTTATTCACTTTACGCATATTTTACACATATTTTTTGAGCATCAGACTCAAAATACATGGGTATTATATTATAGGATTAATTTACCAGGGTATAAGCAGTATTGTATATTTAAGTCAGTAAATTTTTGTTTCTCTTTATTTCACTGAGTTATACCATCATTAAATTGATATAATGTAGCAGTGAATATGGCTCAGAGATTATGCTGTGTTTATTATGACTTTATGCTAGATAAAAATAAGGTAATCGAAACATTTATGTTCAGAAGAAAGCAGCTTTACTCTGATAAAATGAAACTCGGCAACCTTGTTTTTGTAAGAAAGCATTTGTTCCTTTCAAAAATGCCAAAAAGTAAATTACACTTAATTAATCAAACTTTGAGTGATTTCCAATTAGTTTCCTACAGTACTTCTATGACAGCTCTTTCCATTATTACAGAGTGTGAAAACAATAACCAAAAGAGAATGACACTACATAATAACCAGGAGAAATTCAAACATTTTAACTTCATAAAGCACCCACTTTTCATGTGCTGGATGTTTACTGATAAGTAAAAAAAAAAAAAATAGAGCTTGTAAAGTCCAAAATTAGGTTTGCATAAACAATCCACATAACATCTATTCAGAATACCTCTGGTGCCTTCCACCAGTGAAGGGACTGTCCCAGGTAATGACACAAAGCACTCCTTTGCACCTGTGACTTAGTATAGAATGGGAAAGATAAAACACTTTTCATTTTAATGAAAATCTTAATTTCAATGTGTTCTAATTTCCCTAAGCAAAAATAACTCCAGGGTAAAATTCTGTTCTTGTTCTTATTCATCCTTGTCTTGCTGTTAAAGCAAGTAGAACCATATAAATTGACCCTAAATGTTTTCCTTTCTATCTAAGCCAAGATATTTAATCTGAGAAAACAAAACCAGACTGAAAAAAATAAAAAAAATATAACTCATAAGTCGGTACTTCCGCAAACAATAGCTAAGCTGAAAAAGATAAAAGAGATTTTTAATATCAGGCCCATTCTTCCTACTGCATAAATTGAATTTGTAGTTATTCTTTGTAAAATGTCAGCTCTGCCAATGTAAGAGAAATATTTCCAGAAAGGAGAACTATTATTTTTTTCTCTATGTCAAATGTTATTGGTGTCTCCCACACAACCAGATCACTGATGCACTCATTTTCGGTTGCATCCCCCTGACGATAAGATTTCTCTGTAGATACTTTCACAAGTGCTTCAGCAAATGATGAAGAGAAATCAGTTTATTTGTTTAAAATAATATCATGTGCTATTATAATTTCATGCATTTATTTCTTATTTTTCTAAAAGCTAAGCCAAAGTAATTCTCAGTGGTTCTGATCTGCTTCCCTCTGCTTTTGTTTTTAAAAAAAAACCCCAAACTTTAAAATTATATGATCTTGAATATTGCCTATTTGCAGAGTATTTCTGATTCCCAGTGCTTTGCATTCTTCACCTTCAGCCGTTTTTAACAGTAGCATCCTTTGCACTATGGTTCTGGTTCTTGTTAATTGCTCTATAGACTTCACATGAGCTTGCAACCATCTCAACTAAAAGTAGCATCTGGAAATTCGGCTTTATTTTTTACTTTGTTCCTTTTACAGGGAATGTTTTAAATCACACCCTTATGTGCTAGCAACTTTCAAATCTGTGTTATTGACAGCTGCTATGTCTAGGGAGGAGGCTCCTGAAAACACTTGCCTTGTAAGACATGCACAACTTCTGTACTAAGCACAGCTGCTTGCAGAACAGTGTCTTTTCAAGGAGCAGAATAGAAGAACACGTAAAATTAGTTGGGGAAAAATGGACAAGGGAAGGCACATGGTGGAAATTCATGGTTACCAGAGAAAATACTTCACAACAGGGTGGAGAGCTGATTACATTTCTAGCAAGTTTCTCAGATGGCTAGTAACACAATAACAGTTATCTGCTGCTTTTCCATATATTTTCTGTCATTTCTCTACTCAAGGATAAACATCAAAACCATAGCAATTGAAATCGTCTAAAACTTTCAGCCCTGAAATTTTCTAAAATTTTCATCTTGGCTCAGGATGGATCAACTTAGTTCTCCCAAAAGAACAAAAATGCTTTTCAGTCACACTGTGAGCAGGGAGACAGAGGCAAGAGTAACAGCATCTCGCTCTTGAAAGCTAAGGAGCACTTTCATATGGGAAATAGAGCAGGTATGGTGAGAGATAGGAATATGAGCGAGTTGAACCTACAAAAGCAATCTGATAACTTCAGTGGGAAAAAAAAGTGATTTATAAAATATTAGGCTTTGACCATTGTAAAATACACATTTAAGGAAAACATCATTCAGTCTCCAAGCTAAAAATCATAAAAGTCATAGTGCCTGCATTTTACTATAAAAATTGTTTGCACTCCAGTGCAGTGATTGTTGCAAGGCTGGGCTAGATCTGTACATTAGTTTTTCCTGCCTGCAAAGGCTAAAAACTTATCTAAAAAACATAGGTTCAAACTGGTAATAAGAATTATGATCGGTATTAGAGAACTCCTGTAAAGAACCAGTATTTCTTCAAAATTTGGATGAGCCACTCTTCACACTTCTGCACTGCAGATTTTAGGTGAAAACTGTGATCAGCAATCAGTGAGATTAATCCTTCCAATGGTTGCGAGTTGGGAGGGAAAGTGTCTGTCTCTTTTCTCAAGTAAAAAGGGAAAGACAAGAGGAAATGGCCTAAACTGGCTGCAGGGAAGTTGCATCTAGATATTAGAAAAAATTTCAACACTGAAATATAGCATTGGAACAAGCTGCCCAGAGAAGTGGTTGAGTCACCATCCCTGGAGGTATTTAAAAGATGTGTAGATACAGAACTTGGGGGCATGGTCTAGTGGTATTTTTAGCAGTGTTAGGTTTATGGTTGAACTTGATCTTAAAGGTCTTTTCCAACCTAAATGATTCTGTAGTTCTACTCTAATGCTGTTGCTGGTGCACTCTTGTGTGTGGGTTGGGAACTCGTCAGACAGAAGGCAGAACAGAGTGATCTGAAGTTTCACCTTATGACTTCAAGTGTGACACTGAGATATTCTTTCATCCAACAAGCAAAATCACAGGAACAGCTTGAAGATTAACTCAATAAGTATTGAGGATCTATATTTAATTTTCAACAAAAAATGAGGGCAACTTATACAATACAGGACATAAAAGTTTTTATCTCTGGGAAACTTGGAATAAGAGTGGACTTTCTTCAGACCCACCTATTCCTGGTAGTATTCTCTATGAAATTTTTTATCTTGAGTTAACCTAATCCTTCTATTTCATACTTTGCAATGAGATTGCCAGGGATGTTTAAAGTGCATCTCAGTGCTCACACCATTTGACTACTGTAAGGACTCACAGACCTTCACAATTAACAGAAAATCTCTCATTTCCCCAGGAGCTCAGGCAGTTGAAGTTTCCACAGTGCAGCTTTTTAGGCCTCCTAGAGTCCCAAAAGGTGGTACTTACCTGCAGTCATCTCAAACAGGATTGCATGTTGATTTTATCATGAGACCTGTTAAGTCTGATATTCTTTCTTCCCTCTCCCTATCACCATCTCCAGGAAGCTGGGAAATCCCTTTCATAAACTCTGTTATGTGAAACTGTTAAAAAGGTATTTTGAGTCCATCGGCTCACCTCTATTAATGGAAATGTAAATTGTTTTAAAAACATAATCCTGAGAACTCTTTTTATATGTAGTGTTTTTAGCAAACATATTGTAACACAAGAATTTAGCCCTATATTCTGAAAAGAAAACAATTTACATTTATGCAAATGTCTGATGGAGAGTAAACCAATTTGAAAAAAAGCATGATTTTGTGGCCTTCCCAGCTGCCACTTGTCAAGGGTGTGCTGAGGAATGGTTTTTCAATAAGAAAGCTGTCAACTTCAGGAACTATTTCATTCTCTGAGATCTATAACCACAAAACTGGACATAGACTATGCATGTCCTATGACAAGTGTCTGGGGATGCTGCAGTTGTTTAGCCTGGAGAAAAGGAGGCTCAGAGGTGACCTTATCACTCTCTACAATCACCTAAAAGAAGGTTGTAGCCAAGGGGATGGCTTCTTCTCCCAGGCAACTAGTGGCAGGACAAGAGGAAATGGCCTCAAGTTGTTCCAGGGGAGGTTTAGATTTAATATTCTGAAAAATGTCTTCACCAAAAGGGTTATTGGAAACATTGGAATAGGTTACTCTGGGAAATTGTTGACTCACCATGTCTGGAGGTGACTGATAGACTGGATGTGGCACTTTGTGCCATGGTCTAAGTAAGTGATGTGGTGGTCAGTCATAGGTTCAGTCAGTTATCCCAGAGGTCTTTTCCAACCTAATCGGTTCTGTGATTCTGTGAAACAAATTAAATATAATTCCTCAGAAAAAATTAAGCAGCATAAAATACTACAAAACTTCTGATTCCTCTGCAATTTCTAGAAGCCATCATAGAAAGAGTAGTGAGCATGAAAGGGACTCTGTAAGCACCCTCAGTCTGTAGCTGGTGGTCCAAAGCCAGTAGTCATGTATGGTTTTCAGAGCTGAACATACAAGATTTAGCTGAGTTTACATTTTAAGATTTTGCATTCATTTGAGTGGCACAATAGACTTGATAATGTAAAGCAGATCTGAGCATTCAAGATTCAGCATGGATTAGACCTAATTACCAAAGTGATTTGGAATCCCTACAAGGTGCCCATCTTTAGAGTCCTTGGAACGTGAAGTCCTAGACATCACCCTCAGTGTGTGTTTAGTAGGGATGGTTTATCATTCAGCTAAAAATCCTGTTGAATTCTCCATCTGACTCAGGATGCAGACCCTGTGGCACCACATAATTCCATTGCAGTTTAATCATATCAAGCAAAACAAACAAACAAAAAAAAATAAAGGATATTTGGATATATTTTTTTAGAAGGAAAACTGTTAGGAGACCTATATACTGGAAAATCTCCTTGGAATGCAGACCACTAAGCATTGAAAGAATATTTAAAATAATTTCAATCAAATCTAGAACTCCTATGTAGAGGATTTAGTACTGAAATACTAGGTCACTCTATGGTGAGAAACAAAGCATCCAAAGGGTCTTTTCACCTTTTCACAGGCCTGGAGTCTAAAATATCCCTCTCCAAAAAAGAAAACCCTGGGTAGGAATGGAACTATTGGATATTTTTTTGCCATACCAACCAAACTGTAGATGATGCAAAGGAGAAAGAAGACAGAAAAAAAAGGACCCAAAAATTCAGCAGAGTAGATGAAGAGCTGGAAAGCTCTGTCTCACCAAAGAGAAAAATCAAATAACTTTCTTAA
>JANRGV010000001.1:82392178-82417916 GCA_024734035.1 Alethe castanea | reverse complement strand
CAACGGAAAAGAAAACCCAAAAACTTTTTATCTCTTCTTTTTATTTGTGTTTAGTTCCTTTTAACTTTGCAAAAATCTTTAGCTCCATCTTCAGAGCAGTAATGTGTCTGCACCTTCAAAGCAGAGGCGTTGGAATCTGTTAAACAGATCACAGTGCACTGGAAAATAGCACTGCACAAATGCTTTGAAATAAGGTTGAAAACAAGAGAGAATTTAAACCAAGTGTGAAGCAGAAAACTTTAAAGTACAACACTTCCCATTAATCAGTCCTGATTATGGAAGTGACTTGTGGTAAATTGGTTTGAGGAGCTCTTGTATGGCCTAAAACATTTTTTAGTAAATGCTTGCCTGAACAGGAGTATGTTTTACTAGCATGCACCTGAAAGATCACTGAAAAACTCTTGGCTGGGTTAGGGAGGAGGAGCAGGGAATGCAGCAAAAAATGCTGATGTATTTAACCTGGTAAATTATTGGGCACTGTGCTGTGGGACTGAAACCTGCTGCTGGAAGTTGACACTCAGCTGTTGATAGCAGAGGCTGATCCTTAGTATTCTACCATGGTTGAAAATAGGAAAGCCATCATTTGTCAGAGTTAATGGGCTGTTGTCAGCTGCATGACAGCTGGATTTTAGAGTAGTAAGGCTAAGGAAGTCAGAGGACAACAGAATAAACTAATTCTCAACTGAGATTATGATTTCTTTAAATGTCAGCACTTTAAAGGCATTTCATCACTTGGAAGTACCAGGTTTGCTTTTAGCCAAGTTTTTCCTCCATCCCACCAGTACAGTTTCTGTCTAAGACAAGGTAGGGCTATGACCTGTGCTGCTGAGAACTTTGCATCTCTCTGAATTGCCAGTAAATGTGAGCAAGTTTATTTGCTTTATTACTGTTTCAGTTACTCAGATTGAGGTGTTTTCAGCATCCCCTTCATGCAAATAACTCCTGCAGCTCAGCAACTAGCTTTACTGTAAGCACATGGGTGTTGAAGAACAGACTTAAATCCCTACAGGCTTGATGTAAACATACACATTCAGCTGAATATGCTTCAAGTCCAACTTTAATAAAACAGATTTCCTATTCTCAAAGTCAGAAAAACATTGCATACTGTAATAAAAAAGCCACTGATATTAATAACATTCATGTTTGCATTGTTTTGGTTTTTTTTTAAAAGGCTAATTAAAGCAAATTTAAGTTTTAATAATAGCTAGGAGAATAGTATCTAAGACAATTCAAATTAAGCTGGACATATTATGTTTGAGGCAAGTGTCCCAAAGAAACCCTTACTAATTGCCAATTGTCCTCCTTTCTGCAGAATGTAATCCTTTAAGGCTTAGCAAGATACTTGTTGCCCTGGAATTCTCTTGTTATCTCTCCATCTCTGCCCCAAAGTCAGGCTGTAAAAAGAATAGCTTTACCACTTAAGAACTTGCCCTTGCTCCCATTGATTCAGGATTGTGTAAGGAATGGTTGGACTGGTTCAGTCAAACATTAAAAGCTGTTAAAACCATAACAAGTTTCTGAGTTACCTAATAAAACCTGCTCCTGACATGCCTGTTGCTACTGATCTTTTTTTTATGGGTCACAAACAGCATGTTCAGCTCAACTGGTACTTTTTTCTTTACCTGTCAAAGGCAAGTCTCCCTAGTAATGGAAGGGCAGATAAGGCAACTCAATCTTTCTAATACCAAATAAGTAGTTAAAATAGAAAGTGGAGACCCAATGTGTATGATGTGTCAAAACAGCAGCAGCTCTGATACCTCAAATTTCTCTCTCTATTGATGCTGGATTGTGCCAGGTATTGTAGAGACCACAATAACTCCTTCCTAAAAGTAACTACCTCAACAATGATAAAAGGCAGCAAACGTGTGGGAGTTCTCCACTAGTTAGCAAAAAGATGTTTCCTAAAAACATTCCAAGTGATCTTCTGTGCCAGTTATTTAGGGAACTGAAGGGTCTTGAGCAAAATCCTGAAGGTCACTTTTCACAGCCCTAAGGGACAAAGTTTCAGTGGGAAATACAGCTGCTCTCACAGTCTTACACTAACATGATGAAAAAACACAGTCTCTTAGGAAAAGACAAATTTCTATGACAGAAGATCTGCCAATACCAGGAAGTTATAAAATAGCCTTCAGACAATTTCCTGCCCTGAAACTGAAGTCAAACCATGTCTCTCCTGGCCAGCAGAGAGAGCATTTCCCATGAATTGCCCATTCTCATCTCCTGTTAAGACCCTCCACACTGTACTCTAAGTTAAGGTGTGTATATAGTAATATTGGTTCTTCAAACATGCTTAGAAACCAGAAATTAAATAAATCTTCCCATATGTAAAATGAGGTAAAGAAAATAAGAGTGATTGAAACAGGGTAGGCAAATTATTTATATTCTGTCTACATAGGTGTGATACTCTCAATATTAACTAGACTTTGTAGTTGGATTTATTTCTTAGTCTCGTGTAATGCTTTATCTCCAGTAATTGTCAGTATTGTTTCTATTTTGTGGTTATTTTTAAAAATATTCTGTCTAGAAAAATGTTGTTGTTCTTTAGTTCCTAATCTGGTTTTAATTACTCTGAACTGCCAATCCGATTGTGTTAGCATATTGATGTAAAGTAAATAGGACATACAAGTTATAACTTGCAGCTTGATGTTTGGTGGGCATTAATAGATAAATTTATGGATATATTAGTTCTACGGGGATCTAGTCCATGCCCAGTGCATTGCAACTGTCTGCTCATACTCTTCCAAGAGCTATTAGAATTTCATGTCAGAAATATCATATGGATGGCTGAAATGAGACAGATATATTATATAGCTGTATACATTAATTTTAACATTTTCCTGACTAGTGGATTTCCGTTGGGAGAAATATTCAATAAATATTCTAGGGACATGAGAATGCAAAAAATGGGGCTCAAATTGCTAAAAAAAATGCTTGTCTAGGACAAACATTGCTAAATACAGCCTGCCAGGTGTTGGACTCAATGACCCTTCCAGCTCAGAATACTCAATGATTCTATGATTCTATGACTCTGCAAATTCAGGCAGAATCAGGCTAATTGAACCACTCATTTTTATCTTTTCTGCTAGATAACGAGTTTAAATAGGGAGCCAGAATTTCATGGTATCACCTTTCCATACCCTGTGGAATGAGCCAGCCTGTGAGCTCTCTTCTACAGAGATGTGTTCATATGGCCAAAAATCTTCACCATTGCAATAGCCTACCTTCTGTAGCACCTCAGATGCATGGCACACAAGAAAAGTCACAAAAAATAAAAAGCAGTGACTCACTGTGCTGCTGAATTTCACTGCTTGTGGGCTCCTGCAAAGCTGCAGTCTCTTTCAACACAGACATGAATTAGAAAATTAGCTCCAAAATCTCTTGTTCCACTGTCACAGACTATATTGATGATGCAGCTTGGCACAACATCTTGATAACACAGTTTTGAAGAGTGTAGAAAATGCTTGTTAGCATTAGAAAATATCAAAATATGAATGTTTGTGTCCTTCATCACCTTGATGTTCCAGGACAAAAGCAAAATAAAATATAACCCTTTTGTGGGTTGTTTCTGATTTGTACCACCACAAATTCATTTTTACTTCCATATCAGACAGCATTTGCTCTCTGTCAGTCTGAATACTTAGAACGGGAGATTCACATCACTATCCTCATCCACGGAACAGAGGAAACAGAAATCAAGAGATATTAATCAATCTCAGAAAATTCATGTTGGAAATCACTCTAATAAACAGGAATGGAATATTGAGTCTGTAGAAGAGAGGTTCCCTCTTTAGCAAGGTATGTTGCATTTCATTGAAATCCATTTAGAAAGTTCACTAGTTCACGGTGACTATGATAATATTCTGTGTTTAAATAATGCATCTACCTCATAATATATTGTCCATACTGTGCACAAGAGGGTGACATTATTTACTATCAGCATGTGAGAATAAACTGATTTTGCACATACAGCTCTAGTGTCCATTTCCCTGAGTGAAACTGTAAGCATTCCATGGATTAAATGGCAAAAATTTATAGGTGCTAGAACGTGTGTAGTTTCACCTATGCTGCTCTTCTACATATCATAATCTATGTATAGAAGACTTCTGTCCCTTTTTTCCCTCTTGTAATGTCATGAAAATAAGTGTTTTTACCAGGATTCTCAGAACCAGCTTGTTCTACTAAGCAGAATTTGCAGCATGTGCATAATCTCTCTTTACCCTGCTGAATTTATCTTTAGAGATATCACAAAGCTCGGCTTGCTTGCAAGTGTGGAATTCCTTGTGTTGTTTCCCCTTGTTCTTACATTGTACCATGCATATTTCCATGAGTCCACAGCTTAGTGTTCATTGACTGTCATCATTCTTTTTGTGCCTAATAATGTTTTCTAACGTTTTAGCAACATTCCTGCACATGATAACTGTAGCTAACAGATGAAAAACATGGCCATTTCGTGCAAAACAATTAGCTTACATATGCTTGAGCCACTGCTTGTGTTATAAAGTGCAAGAAGGAAGAAACCATGCTTATTAATTTGAAATAAACAAACAAAAAAAACCATTACTAGCATGTATTTGAACGCAACAGAATATAGCACTTAAGCACTGCAATGAACAGGTTCACTTCACAGAGAGTATTTTAGTGCTTTATAATCTTGCTTTAGAGGTCTGCATAAGTGATTCTGATCATCACACATAATTCAGGATACTCTTGTGGTACCCGAGACTGACAGAATATGTATATGCCCCTTTCTTCCTCATTGCATCCAGGCTTCCTAGAACATTGCTACTCTCTGCATCCATGCAGGCAGTCTTCCAAGGAAGCCAGAATATGTGGCTGGACATACCTAGCATCACCAGGAGTTGCCCAGTACCAAGCTTTCTTTGAAGTCTAGTAGAAAACCTTTTCAGAGAGTCAGAGCTGTATCCTGCAGAAATACGGAACAAATCCAGGAGGAAAAAGTCATTTATGTGGCCAGAAATTTTTGCCTGTGAACCCAGAGGAGGCTGGAAGCATGACAAACTGCTGCCACCTGCTGCTGGTTCATTTTCAGCCACTGAAGCTCCAGCAAACCAAATTCTCAGCAGCCAGCAGAAATGGCAGATCGTCTCTTTCTTTAGGGGAAAAGGGAAAAAACAACCTGCTATATTTATCCCAAGAGCAGGAAAGCACTGATTAGACCGAGGGCACCAGTGCCAGTGTTGTGGTTTCTAGCATTCAGTACCTTGGCTTTTCTACCCTGCAATTGCCACTCTGTCAGAAACTTAAATGTGTGACCTTGAGAAAGCAAATTAAGCTTTTTAACGCTATTTTCCAAACAGTAAAAGGGAAGCAAAACACCCAAGGTTCTTTCAAGAATTTCTAAAGGTGATGAATACATTCATGTGGCTGTTTAGGAGTGTGCTTTTTATTAATATCTTTACATCTTAATTATTTCAGAAAGCTATTTTAATAAAACTCCCATTGTAATAAAATTTTCAAGATTTTTTAATAAGCAAGAATTAATATTGAACTGTGAGGCAGTTAATCTGCTCCAATTGTATATATAATAGGGGAAAAAAGAGAACAGCCTGGATTAACAAGGCAAGGTTAGATTATATCATATTTTTGTAAAGGTTTACATCCATGTATGTAGTTATGTGCAGTTGCCTGTGAGGGCATGAAAAAAATGACAGGGCATATCTGGAGACCCACTCTTTAAATATGTAAGCAGTCACTGGATTTCACATCAAGCTCAGAGCTCAAGTTACCATGCTCCATGTTTACTTATAGGTACCAGTTCATGAAGCCCCACAGTCTACTAGAGGCAATAAAATGAGTGTAATATATGCCAGCCAGCTAGCTAAGAGCTCTGAGTATTTTTGCTACCTGTAGTTATCACATACTTTTGAAGGAAATCCTACTCTGCTGGTGACACTGTAATGCAAACTGTCCTGATATCCCTGCCAAGTGTGGAAGAGTGAGCCACAGAACTGAAACTACCAGTGGGTGACTTTCTGTGACCAAGATGAGTGTCTCCATGAGGGGGACTGTGATGGCCCTGGGTGAAGATGAAGAGAACTGGCTCCTGCTGGCAGCTCTCTCAGGGACAGGAGCAAAATCCTGGAGCTCCCAATGCTGGGGATGGCTTGGAGCCTGATCATAGAATCATTAAGGTTGAAAAATACTTTCCAGCATCATAGAGTCAGACCATTAACCCAGCACCACTATATTCACCACTAAATCGTATCCCCAAGTGTCACATCCACATGTATTTTGAACATTACTAGGCATGGTGACTCTACCACTTCCCTGAGCAGCATGTCCCATTTCCTGACCACTATTTCACTGAAGAAAATTTTCCTAGTACCTAATCTAAACCTGCCAAACTTGAAACCATTTACCTCTTGTATTGAGGGGCCCAGAACATTTGTATTGGGTCTAGCTGGGGTGAAGTTAATTCTCCCCACAACAGCCCTCCCAGTGCTGTGCATGGCATTGATAACTATAAAGATGTTGATGACTCACCAGTGTTCTGGGTCCTGCTGAGCAGGGCTGGCACAGCATCAGTGATGTCTCTCAAACATTCTGCCCCTCCATCTGTAGGCTGAGCGTGAGGAAGACCTAGGGAGGGGTCACCACTATCTGACCCAAACTGACCCAGCTGACCCAAACTGACCAAAGGCATATTCCATACCATGTGATATCTGCTGATATAAAAGCTAAGAAAAAGGAGGAGAAAAGGGGAACATTAGTTTTTTATGTTCATTTTGTAGAACAACTACTATGTGCCCTGAATCTCTGCTTCCCAGGAAGTGGCAGAACATCACCTGCTGTAGGGAGTTAGAGAATAAAGTCTCTATTTCCTTCCTTAGCTTGCATGAATGCAACTTTTCATTTTTGCTTTAGGAAACTGCCTATTTTTACCATTGCTTTTAGTTCTCCTGTCTTGCTGAGGAGGGAGACTGTTAGAGAAGCTTGGCCTCAGCCCATCAACCAGCCTGTCCAGATGCCTACAGCAGATCAACACTTCCTTCCAGCTTGGTGTGTTCTGCAAGTTTACTGAGGATGCACATGATACCCTTGTCCAGGTCATTGATTAAGATATTAAACAGGACTGGACCCTGAAGTACATCACATGTGACCTGCCAACACCTGGATTTAATTCCATTCACCATCACTTTCTGGACCCCTTCTCCAGACAGTATTTACCCAGGGAGCTGTGCACCCCTCCAAGCCATGAGCACCTTGAACACTCAGGCTTTTATTTGGCTATGCTTCTGAGGGCTGCACATGATCACTACAAGGCAAATATTATTCTGATCAAAATAAACATGATGTATAATAATTTTATCTACACATTGTCCATACGTTTTTAATCATTATTTCAAACCCAAATATTTCTAAGATCAGGACCATTGGAAGATGCTCATATACATGTCCATTATACATAAAACAAGCTGCAGATACAGGACATTTTGTCACTGCTTATGTGTGTGATCTCTATTGGTTTGGGCAAATGAGCAAGTTTGGACCATGAAGTGAGGACACAGTAGCACTGAAGAATAGCACCCTGGGATAAACTGTCCACTGTCAATGTACAATGTGCAGCTACTTCAGGGAGTTTCTTATTTCCCATCTCTATATCAAAAAAAAAGTCTTGTGCTTCTGTTGCTCTCTTCATTACTTCAATTCTCAGATACTCAGATACGAAATTGTATTTGAATGGTATTTCTCCCATGTGTTTTTTGTTTCACCGTAATCAAAAGGAATACATGGAGGTTGCTCTGCAATAAGATTATCTTGGAGCCTCTTGGCTTTTCAGATCAAAATTAACTCCAGGAAATCCCAGGGACATTCACAATGTAGCGTCAAATTGTGACACTGTTCAAGAATGAGTTATATATTTCTCAGCATAAAAAATTCTACTGTAAATGACTTCTTACTTCCTTGAAAACATATAAGTTTATTTTAAGAAAAAAACAAAACACGTTCTTCTTTTTTCTGCTGTGAAAGAAGGGTAATTAATCCCCTATGTACAAGTGACAGCAGTGCATCTTTACTGTCAGTCAGGAAAGTTTCCATTGGTCAGCTCAGTACAATAAGCTAGAAATTTTATCTTTATTTGAAGAATGGCTGGGGTATGAAGAGATTATTGATGACAGTTTTAATAAGGGTTTTTGTTATCTATCATTTTTCACCTGACTGTAAAACAAAAACCTTATTCAAGATCTCATTAATGCAGAGATTTTTAAATTAAAAAGACAAGGTTATTAATTTTCAATGTTTGAATGCACACCAAAGTATTTTTGTTTTGAACTTGGAGCACAAACACAAAAAATAAGAGAGAGAGGTTCCTTCTGTTTGCTGGAGTAAGGCATTGCCACTCTGCTGTCAGCCACCTTCATTACCTTTAATTCCTTAACTTAATTTTTTAGTTCTTGTGTTAATGCAAAAAAGAGACAAGTCTGCATCACTTTTCACATAAATCCCTCTGAGTACTAAATAAATACTCAAGATTTCATGGTCAATCTGTGAAATGTTCTAAGGCTTGTTCACGTGATACTTCCACCTCAGCTGAATATTAAAAATCACCAGAAATTCTGAGAAAGTATAATCCTTTGAGATTTTCACAGAAACTGGTCATTGCATACCCAAATGATTTGTAGAGCAGTCAGCTAAGCCAATGAGGTATCTCTATGGATAGGATTGTAATAGGATTGTAATCCTATGATGGTAGAGTAGTGAACGTCCTCAACCTGTAGGTCCACAGCAGAACATACTTGCTGCTCCCTCTGGAGCTGGAAATGGTACTTTCCAGGAGGGGGATATAACATACCAGTTGTTGGAAAGTTGTGCTCGGTCTCATTTGTTTTTTTTTTTCCTTTCCTCTTTCCACAAATCTTGCTGATGATGTTGAGACACAGATTTTTTAATTTCTGTTCCCATTAAAAAGTTATATAATGATCCCAGTTCATGAGAGAAGCAGCAGAACAGGATGCAGTATTGACATTAGACTGGGCTACTACAGGAAAGGTGAAGATCTCTGGGCAGTTGCAGATGGGTAATAAATTGGAGTAAATCAGATATCACCTCCTTAGTTTGATCACAATGCGTTACCACACAGTCACTGAGGTTGAATGGCACATCTGGAAATGGTCTAGTCAATCCCCTTGCTCAGAGTAGCATCACCAAGAGCAGCTTGCTCCACTCATGTTTGAACGTCCTAAAGGATGGAAGACAGGTTTTTTCAGTGTTGAACCACCCACACAGCAGGGTGTTAAAGTTTTTCCTTATGCTTAAGTTGGAATTTTCATTATTGATTTTGTGCTTATTGTTTCTCTTGTCCGGTCACTGATTCTATCTAGTTTCATCCTTTTTTACCACTCCCCACATCATTTTCCAGCTGACTCTGCCTTTTCTCATACAGCATATTTTCAGTGCCTTAATCACCTTTCTGACCCTTTTCCAACTTTCTCCGATATCTCCATGTCTTTCTTGCACTAGATCCAGGCTCCAGATGTGTCTCACTGGTGCTGTGTAGAAGGGGAGACTCTCCTCTCTCAACCTACTGGCAACAGTTTTCCTGTCACAGGCCAGGGTACTATTGATACCCTTTACACCAAGGAAGAATTACTTGCTCATGTTTAACTTCGTGTCCAGCAGGACACTCAGGTCCTCTTCTGCCAAGCTGCTTTTCAATCTGTACTGTTGCATGAGGCCATTCCCTCAGGAACAGGACTGGGCATTTTCTTTTGTTGAACTTTATGAGGCTTCTCTCAGCCCATTTCTGCAGACTGTCAGTGTCCCTCTGAGTAGCAATATAATTGTGTAGTGCATCAGTCACTGCACCAAAGTTTCATATCATCTACAAACCTAACCATGCTGCCTTCAGTCCCATTATTCAGGTAGTCAATGATGCTGTTGAATAATATTGGTCCCAGCATCAGCACTTGGGGTACACCCCTACAGAGAAACCTCCAGCTGGATAACAATCCTCAGAGTTTGGCAGGTCAAGCAGTTCTCAGCCCATCTGATGGTCCACTTATCTAGCCTGTTTGTCTCAGTTTGTCCATGAACAACCTCTAAGAGACAGTGTCTTACAAAATTTGAGATAGGTGACATCCAATTGTTAAATAATTATTTCAGTGTACTAATTCTGAAATACTAAAAGATATGAGATGCCAAAGGGGAAAACATATTAAAATATCTTGAACCTTTCTTAGATTTGTTTACTCCAACATAGAATACATCTTGGGATAGCCCAGCTAGCTTTACTGGTATGCAAGAAATTTGCCTGATTACAAAAGATGAAAAATATTGCTCAGGCAATTGGAAGTGAGAGCTGTCAAGGTCATGGTGCTGATTATGGAATGCTTTTCAATGATTCTCTCCTTATGTGCTAAGTTGCTATAGTGATTATCCATCTGCTTTTACAGCAACTTCATAAACATCAAGGAAAACTAATTCATTTGCCTGTAATATTCATTCTGAATATTAAACTGTTATATGAAATAGGCTGATACTTGACACTTCTAGTTCATTAAAGGTTTCTCTGGACAGATCTAAAATGATATTACAGGGCATTTTTGAGATGTAGGCAGAAGTTTTTTAAAACTTGATAAGGAAACTAAGGAAATTACCCATGTATGCAAGAACAGAAACTTGTACTGAAAAATCTTAACCAGAATTTCTGAATGAAATTGTAGTCTGTAGTACATATAAAACCAAAAGAAACTCCACAGTGTAGTGGGGTTTTGTCTTGGTAAGGATGCCATCATGATATATTATCAATGCACAATTTGAGGATCATGTGTCTGCATTAATTTAGTTAATGAGCTCTGCATATTAGGGCCTGCCATCTATTAACCACATAAAAGGTGTATTGACCGACAAGATCCTGTAGCTCACAAATGTCTTAGGGGACTGGGAACTTTTTTCCCTTACCCTGTTGTGTTTCAGCTCCCTTTCTTTTTAGCAAAGTAATGACAGTAAAATAATAACTTTCTTAAGCTCTTGTGGAGCACTTTAGTCAGCACATATCCATAGAGTTTGCAAGCAAACACCTCTCCGTTGTTGCAAATATATTAAGGTAGATCCCAGAATTATGTTTAATTTCATGGCATATAGTAGGGTTTTGCAGATAGTCATGCAGATAAGAATTTTATTTTCTTCTTTCAAAACATTGGCAGATTTTCTTTTAGTTCTCCTGCTAGTTACATATTTTAACTTGAAATTACTTTACATAAGACTTTGGAAATAATAGCTAAGATTTTCAGATAACTCTTAGAAAAATAAATCATGTTGTGATACATCATTTCAATCACAAAGTGGCATTCTGGTTTGTGTTGTGGCTTCTTGCACAGCAGGGTAAAGTTCCAGAACTGGAGATCCTGAACATCCTTTTGATGCAACAAATAAATAAAAGTGCCTGATACAAAACCAATTAAAAGCAACTCAGCTTTGAGTCATGCTTAAGCACAGATGATAAATTGGGAAGAGATCCTAGCATATTGCAAGATATCTAGCTGTTAGGTCTTGATAAATATCTTTCTTCATAGCCAGGCATTTCATGGCTTATAGGTTCACTTCCAGCTCTTTTAAAATGTTGACAAGGGACCTCTCAAAAAACAAATAACTTCTCCCAGTCCCTAAAATGGAAGAGAAAAGGAACCAGACTCTATTTTTGGCAAGTTGACAACAGCAGCCTGATATTTTGCAGGCTACTCTGAGGACTGTAAAACTACTGAAAATGTTTAAAACTGTACATCTTCCCCTGATGCAGGAAGACATCCACAGAGGAACTGTGTAAAGCAGGATAATGTTGATTTATTAGAACAATAAAAATACTCAAAATATGATGATTTCTTTCTTACAGCTAAAGACTTTTTAAGAAGAGATTTAAGCCACACAAGTAATTTGAGTTTTTACACCACATATGAAGAACCCCATCGGAACCAGGATATTGCAATGCAAGGATATGTATACATAAGAATAAATAAAAAAAAAGTAGTTCCATTTTAGGGGAAATTGTGGAACCTAAGGTCACATTCACCTTTTTCTTTGAACAGTCCTGCAAACAGAAGTAAAAATGAGAGATAAATGTCAGGGCTCCTCACTTATCCAGTCAATCCCTTCTTTATTAAAAAAACAGAAAGACACTGAGAATGTACCTAGAGAAATAAATAAAGTGTTGTGAATGCTGGTGTCTGGTGTTTGTAAGTTAGGGAGTAGGCAACTGACATATAGAACAGTAGAACACTTGGATAAGGATCCTATATACAAGATTTGGGATTTGTTTATGATAGATGGTCTAAGGGCTGATAAACCCAGGAATGTGTAGCCATCTAGCAAAGAGAGCTAAGTGTTCCTGTTATAACAGGAGCAGAAATGCTTTCAGGAGATAGTAAGAAAGAGAATAAGGGAAGAAGGGCTCTAAAAGCTCTCTAGTTTGTGTGACATCTGGGAAAGCATCTGTAGTCCCAGTGAAGAGAATATTTAGAAATAAGTGCAAAGAGGTTAGAAAATCAGAAACTCAAGTGACAGCACTGAGTTTTGTGATGTGTACATATGCCTGCTTGGTGTAAACCAAGTCCTATAGTAAGATCTACAATTAGCATATCACAATTTTTTTATTCACTGAGTTTGCTGACTGAAAAGAACTACACTCCAAGGATGACCTGCTGTTTACCTGGACATGGACTTAGATGTTTTCTTCAGGTAAAAATTAAGTCAATTTAACAGCTTTACAATAGGACTCAAAGGAGCAACTGAGCTCTCTTCAGGCAGGTGATAGACAGATACAGTTATTGGGATAGATAACTGGGCAGGAAAATTCCTTATAATCCCTCAGTGGCAACTCTTTTCTCAAGAGATTCACTATGGAAGAATATCCATCCTGTTATTCTAGAAATAGGTATTTACTAACCCATCATGTTATTCAGAAATGGCAAGCAGGCACTGAGACAGTGGCTTATCCTTCTCATTTAGGAAGGAAGATAAAGACTAAATGAACCTATCTCAGAAAGTCTAACTAATTTTCCGGGTTTGGCTCTCTTTGTAGAGGGAAGAAATCCCCTAAGGCAAGTAAGAAATAATGCAAAATTGTCTGTTTGGGTTCACACTGGAAATGTAAGTGCTAGACAGGTAAAATTCCCCAGACAGGGATCAGAAAACATGGTTTGTTTGGTTTTTTTCCCTATCTATATGAAGGAAGTGGGTTTTTATGCCTCAGTGCTTTGTTGTGGGTTGTTATGCTCCTGAGCTGTACTACAGGCACAGCTGCTGCCAGTAAACAGCCTGAGCCTCAGTCTCACAGCTAGATGAGTATCATTAAACTCTTACCTTTCGCTCAGTTTGCAAACTCCTTGTATTTCATGTTCATGAAAATAACAGGTATTTGTAGGTACCTGGCTCTTCTAAAGGCCATTTGAATTAAAAAATATGTGCAGTCTAATTTACGAAGAGGAGTTAGATGCACAAATATACTTTAAGTTATAAAATCTAAATCTGAAAATTAGCTATATTAGATATATAAAAGAAGATGAAGGTTTGTATTTGGCAGCAATAATGCATGGCAGGGTGTGAACTTTATTGTCTGTAAGAGCATGCAGGCCTCAGATGCACTGATGAGTAGAATGCTGTGTGTTTGCTTGCACTGGGGAATAGAATCTAACTCATAGTCATACTTTAACCCCAGGCAGCAGCCAAGCCCCTCACAGCCATCAGGCAGACAATCAGAAGGATAAAAGATAAAAAACTCGTGTGTGGTGTTAAAGACAGTTTAATAGGGAAAGCAAAAGCCAAGCATGCAAGCAAATCAAAACAAGGAATGAATTCACTACCTCCTATGGGCAGGCAGATGTTCAGCCATCTCCAGGAGAGCAGGGCCCCATGGTGCATAATGGTTACTTGGGAACAAAAACAGCATCACTCCAAGCAACTTTCTACCTCCTCCTTTCCTCCAATTTATGTACTGAGCATGATGTCATATGGTCTTAAATATCCTTTGTTCATCTGGGGCCATCTTTCCTGGCTGTGTCTCCTCCCAAACACCCATGCATCCTCAAGTTTCTTGCCAGCATGGTTATACAAGAAGGCTTTGGCTCTGAGCAAGCTGTGCTCAGAAATAAAAAAAATCATTTATATTATCAACCCTGTGTTCAGCACAAATCCCAAACACAACCCCATACCAGCCATTGTGAAGGCAATCAACTCTACCCCAACCCAAACAAGCTCACTTATTAGCTCCACAGACACATACACTGTGACTGCTTATAGAGACAACACTATTGCTTTTGCATTGACCCTTTCAAGAAGTGTCGGCTTAGCATCTCATCTGCCGGTCCCTAAAATGTTACGACCTTGTTGTAAAATATGTCATAGAGAAAATCCATCGATATTGATTTCCCTGAAAATATCACCTTGCCTGGAACTAATAGCCACTTCAAACTCAGCAGTGGTGATTCTGTGAGAGCCCAACTGTATCAGCACATGGCCCCAGGGCCCTCAGCAGCACAAGGTAGGGCAGGGAGCAATCCAGAAGAATGACTTTGAATCACAAGAGGAGCTAACACTGTCTATGTGGTATGGTCCTGTCTGGCTGCAGGAATGTCAGGGGTCATTGACACCAATTTTGTGGGTTCTGATGTCCTTTCACAGACAAGACCAGATGAGAAACAGCTCACATTAGAGTTCCTGCATATAACAGAAAACAAGCAATACAAGTCTATCAGCTTATCCTATTTATGGTGAATCTAGAAGAGGGACTTTTTCTGCTTCCTAACTAGGCAAGTGAGAAGCTGAATGAAATGTAATATTTTTTACTGTAGAAAACAGTTTTATTAAATTATCAGTCATGCAGTTTACAAAAACAAATAATTGGTCTGTTGCAGTCAATTTCCTACTTCTTTGAGGTCTGGCCCGTATTGCTGCAGTGTAAATTGAACAAATTAAGCTATTCAGCCAACAACATGGAGTTTGGCCAGGTCATCTCCCAAAAATATCTCTGGTACTCAAAGGAGAGAGAAACATTTTGCCTAGCAACAAGAGAGTACCAAAATCTGTTTTCTTCACTGATTGCCTCTGGGAGACAGCCATTTTAAGTCTAGTTGCTCAAATTTGGTGGCCTTGGTCATTGAATCACAGAATCATTAGTTGGAAAAATCTACAAGATGATCAAGTCTACCCTTTGACCAAATACCATCATACCCACTAAACCATACCTCAGATGGTCACTACTATTCTTTTTCTGCATTTCATTCACTTCCATGGATGAACATTCACTTTCATGGATGGTGAATCCACACTTTCCCAGGGGAGCCCATTCCAATCCTCATCCTCTCTTTCAGTGATGAAATTTATTTGACTCTGGTCCAATTGGAGTCCCTTGTCCTATAGTTAGTTGCCTGGGAAAATAGGCTGAGCCTTTATGATCTCTTATTTCTTTATATTAAATTAAACTTAGAATTGGACATCATCTCAGTGACTACCCCCTGGTATGTTTGTCACCTGTTTTATATAAAATCCCTTCCAAAAAGTGGGATCAATGATGTGTACTGTGTTAGGGCCCGATGCTAGAATCCTGGCCATCAATTCCATGTTCACAAAAAATGGGGAGAACAGACTTCCATTATGGCAGTCTAAGTAAGAAAGTGTCTTCAGCAGTCCCCAGCTGTCAGAATGTCACTCACCAAAGGAACACAGTAGAACATGCTGAAATTGTGTTCCCTAAACTGGCAGATACTTGCTTTAAATCTGAACATATTCTACTGTCAATCACACTATTTTAAAAAATCTTTGTTTTTTAAATCATACTGCTGCTAACTCACCTTTCCTGCAAGGTCACTTTCTATAAATCGTTAAAAATTTTAAGAATGCTACATTTTAGATTGAGCAAAAAAAGAAATGTTTGCCATTTGTTTTGCATGGAACACAGAAATACTGCTTGATTCAAAGTCTTACCTGCATTTAAACTCATGAGTCACACATGTCAAGGCTTTGCTAAATTTCTCCAGAGGCTGACTAGGAGTTTTCTGGGCTGCAGATATTCTGGACCATGAGTAGAAATAGCTAGGGACCGATGAGAACTACTAAGCTTGAAGACTGCAGACAGAGGGCAAGTCAGCACAGAATTACTGCTTCTTTTGTGTAGGGTTTGAAATAGTCTGCTCTATCCCCAGTCCCTCTAGTCCCTGGCTGTATGTGTAGGCTGTGTGCAGGACTGAAGCTAACAAAGCATTAAAGCATGCTGTCAGAGAAGGTTGAGACTGCACATAATTCACAGCTGATGACAGCATAAAACAGAAGTTACTTGCAGATTCGGTGCTGCAATGCTGGCAGTCTGAGCCAAGAGGGTCAGAGAGGGGATTACTTTAATCAGACTTAAGTTATTTACCTTTTCTCCTCTGCTGCTACTAAGCAGTGAAGTTGGTAGTCAGGTAGATTTCCAGAAATATAAATGAGTCAGCAGTTCCATGTTAGGACTATTTTCAAATGAGTCTTCTTTCTTACTCGCGTTACCATTTTCCCAGAGCTTTCTGTGGGATGTTATTAGGTTTGTTTTTTTTTTAAATACTCCAGAATCATCTAAGAGAAACTAATGGCTGTTTGCTTTGTCACAGATAAGGTGAATGTAGGAAAGTATCCCACACTAAGATCTTGTTCTGTTGTAAAGCTGTTAATAGAAAAAAACAAAGTTGCCCTCCAAACAGTAAAAAATTAAGATTGAAAATATCCCAACAGTACTACATTTATGTCCCCTGCTCTATCCAGGTTTTCAAACTAATGTCAGTGAGTCACAGAGCCTATATACCTTAAAGTGTTCATAGCTCTCCAATTCCAACAAGTTTCAGCAGGAATAGTTTCTCACTGCTTTGCAGTTCTGGGATTTAGCCTCTCTATATCTCAAATCTTCATTTGTGATATGGAATAAAGAGAATTGAGTAGCCTTCTTTTCCCAGAATGGCATAATGAGGCAGAAGAGTGCAGAGCTAGTTAGCTGCTCCACTGCAGAAAAGAAAAGAAGAAGAGAAAACTTCCTGGCCTCAATCCTGTCCATGCCTAACCTACCCTTCCACCAAAACATTTAAAGAACATGTCCAAGTGCTTTTCTTAATCATAGCCTCTGGTACAAGTTAGGAGGAGCAGCTGTCATTACCTTCTTCAGACCTCTGAAAAAAGAGGCAATACTGAGATGAAGTGACTCAAATGAAGAGATAAGTAATAAATATCACAGAGTCTCAGACTCCTCCCATCTGGAATTAATGCTCATGGCAATAATTTGAAAGCAGAGAAGCTGGAGGTGGAAGCAGTGGAGGGTAAAGAGGAGAGAGTATATTTCTATCTTTGAGATCATGGAAAGCAGCAACACAGAAGATGCAGAAGCTCAATTTGCAAAAAAAAAAAATAATAATGTGTCTGCAAGTAAACTGTATATTAATCAACACTGTGCTGCTCTGTAGCAGAACTTTGTGGCTGTAGTCACTGAGGTTTTTTTCTACATTTGACAATGATATACAACTACTGGGTAAAACCCTTAAGTACTGTTTTCTAAATCTATATTTATATTGGAACAGATAATTTATCTTTTTGACAATATTAATCACCCAAAATATAATCTGCAAATTAAAAATTGTATAATATTGTTACCCAGAAATACTCCATCCAGCTGAGACCATTTGTTTTCTGTGTTGCTTTTCTACTAGAAAGAAGTTATTATCTGATTTACTTAACTATATCTGTATTAATTATGTCATATTTTGCTGTAGTTTTCTCAGGCTTCTGTAAATTAAATGAGAGTTGACTCCTTGAGAACCTCTTCAGAGTCTGTGTTTTGAAGATTAATATCTATTGCAAAATGTTAGAATATGCAGATATTTTAAAGTCTAAAAGTCTTTACTAAGCTAGACAAAACAATCTAATATAAAGGATGTAGCTTAAAACTCCTGAATATCTCTGCTAATTTACTTTGTCTTGAGCCACTTGCACACCAAGGGCCTAGTATAAACTGTTTCAATAATACATCATAGATTTTGTTATTTTGCACAGATTCTCCATTTTCTCCATTTCTGCCACCAAAGAAAATGTTCTGTAGTTGGATCTAAGAAGGGACCACTTACCCTAGAGCAGTCAGCCACCACAGGTTCTTTCCTAGGTATCTGTGGTTCTACACATCAAAACCCATGAAAATATCAATGGGAATGGAAAAGAATTACTTAAATTTTCAAGCTCTTACCTTATCTTCAGAATCACCTGGTAGAAACCTTGAAAGATATGCCTTTAAGCCTTAAAAAAAATTAAAAAGACAAGAGACAGAAAGAAAACACACCCCATAAAAACTTCACTATATTAACATTCTCCAAATCAGTTAGAATTTTTTATCTAGCTGCACTGTAGAATTTGAGGACTTTGTAAACCTAAGTGCAAATTAGATTGCAGAGAGAAAGTATGATTCATTGTAATCCTCAGGCCTACTGAACTGGATAAATCCTGATTACTTTAAATTCACTTCTTTTTTTTCATTTTAATAGTAAGTTTGGCTGATATCAAAGCCCCCTGAAAATTTTGCAAAATTCAATTTATCTCTAGCTAGTATTATATTATGCCTGTAGGCTAGGAATAGTTATCAAGTGCCATGTAAGGTGACACATTCTATTTTTCTGTACTTTTAAAGTACCAGCCTCCCTTTTCAGATAATTTACTATAGGTATGGTCACATTCATTCTCTAGCATAAAGAAGTGGTTATTACTGAAAATTATTTTTCACTAAGTCGGTTCTTTTTAATTTTTAACTCCTTAGGACCATCTTTAAGAGTGCTGCTGTAGAATAAAACATCATCTGTGCTTTTAAGATCCAGTTCAAAGACCAAGTAGGAAGCAAATCAATAGAAGCCAGTTTTCATTTGGCTTCCAACTGAGAAAATGAGGTCGTGCTTTTCAGATATATTTGCATACATCACATATGTTCAAATGTATCTACATATATCTACATCAAATATATATATCACAAATATATATAGAAATAAGTTACATCTATATAACATATAGATGTATTCACATAGTCAGCTCCATATGAAGCTTTTTCAAAGTTCAGTAACTGATTTTAAAAGATACTTTGACTTTGTTCCTGGTAGTTTGCCAACAACTGACAAATGCATGATCTTCGTCTTTTGCAAGTTTTCTCCAGGTTCATAGAAGTCAACGGAAGTTTTTCAGCCATCAAGACTGTGTCAGATTTCAGAGTTTTGTAAAATAACCTCTCTAAAAGACTTAGGTCTTTTTTTTATTATTATTATTCAGGGTTTTGTCCTTCTGTAAACACTACAATAGAAAATGTTCTCCATTGAAGGCCTAAATAGACCAATATTTGTATCCTTAGCAGGCCATAAAACATGAAGTTGCTGATACCTTTCCATCATTACTCTTGTGCATTTTTGACAGAGCCTGCTGAATGGGACATGAAGGCCCTCTACCCACTAATCCAAATGCAATATTTTCATAGCATGCTCTACAGACAAGAAATCAGGCTCAGTAGTCTCTCTGAAGTTCACAGGATGTGTTTCAAAAACTGAATGCATATCTCAACCAGATTGTTGAGAAACAATTTCAAAGCTACCTGTAGATGTTAACTTTTCCCCCTTTTTAAATAATTTCTTTTTTCATTTTGTATAACAAACAAATAGTAAATGTGTCAAACAAAACTTTCATTAATTACTTACATTAGGCTTGATGAAATTAGTAATCATTTTACTCTGTTTTTTCTGCCTCTTTTGGTTCATCTTTGTCCAACATAGCATTCGTCTCCTTCTCACTGTACCCCTTTGGTCTGTACTCAAGAATTTTATTTTGATGTGTGATTCAAGGTGATTCAATTATATCAAATCATTATTTTATTATATTTGCTCTCCATGAGAGACTGCAGTTTTGCTCACATGACTAGGTCTGCAAATCAGCAGTTCTCAAAATGTAAGACCTTATGAGATCTGAAGTATTTTATGTATACTGCATTTTATAAAGTACAGTCACAAATTCTTTTTGTTACACTAGGCTAGTTTTTAGCAGGTGTGTGTGAAACAATTGCGTTCTGAATACAGGTTGACCAAAAGTCTTCTCCAAAAATCTCCCAATAAATTCAATATCAGTTTTACATGAAGACATCATAATTACACAGAACACCAGACAATCTAAATAGCATTATAAAATGCAACTTTATATTTTTTCCTAAGATGTTAAAGAATTCCAACTTAATTGTACCAATAGAAAAAGAAATCTAAACACTGTGATAAAAAACAGTACCTATGCATGTATTTATAAGTGAGAAAGGCAGATTTTTGCAAATATACATATATATATGCACACATTTAAAAATGAGATGTCTGGTGCACTGTGTTTCATTCCACAGCTCATCTAAACTGCAGTAAAGAAAATTTCCTCTTTGCAACTACCTAGTCAGAGTGAAAAGCTTTTAGTTACCCTTGTAGTTACAAAAGATCATACTAGAAGAGGTTCTTCTTGAATGCTCCAGAGATATGTGTCCATAATTCAATATGATCACAGAACTGTGAAATTATTTTGTAGGAAAGATTCATATAGAATCAATCTATGGTAAACGCAGTCAAAACTGCCTTAAACATGAAATGCCAGGAAATGTCAGGAAAAAAAACAAAAACAGAATAAGCACTTCTGCACTTCAACATCTCATGTCTGTATTTTCAGAAAACCGTATTTCATTTGGTTTGTTATTGTCAGAATACTTTCAGTACAATGTTAATAATAACTATCATGAGAAGGTATCCCAAATACAATTTTATAGAACCTGTCAAAATCAGTACTTATGGGAAATAATTCTACTTTTCTCCAAGATTTTAATATAGAGAAGAATAACAGCAAAACACAGAAAAAGAAAGTCTGACTGCAGCTACCAGTGGGCAGCTCGACATAGTTTTGTGAAAGAAGGGCATCGACCTGTATTGGCTATTATGGATATAAAGGGGAGTAAAGGTCCCCTAAAAGATAGCTATATGGAATAAAAATTCAACAACAGTCCTTACTCTCTACTGGCTCTGTGTAGGGTAGTGAATAAGATACTTCGGGAAAAAAAAGATTGTATGAAATCATCAGTTCTCCCTGTAAATCAGCAGCCAAGAAGAATGAGTAAGCATATGTTCTCTGGTCTGCTGCTCAGATGGATTTCAAAGACAATAGACACTAAAGTTTGAATTAATGTGACAAGGTAGCCCCACCTGAAGGCAGGAATGTCTCAAAAAATATGAGGTAAATACAATGGTTATTTGGATTCTGAGAAGCTCGTGTTGCTTAATTGGACATTTGAGCACTCATCCACAGACCATTCAGCCACCTAACATAAAGAAATTAGGCTCCTAAATATCTTTGATGCTGTACACACAGAGCAGGTATTAATAAATGCAGTGGCATATTAATAAATACAGTGTCACTCTGCTTACAAGGAGTGGCTCCTGTTTGAATTAAATGGGTTGTGCTTGATCAGAGGGAAGTAAATGAAAGAGCAAGGGCTAGGGCACGTTAAAATGAGTTAGAGAGATGAGAAGAGGACATGAATCTGAGATAACCATGTCTCCTTGGTTACATGGAATATGGATCAGAGCAAAGAACAGCCAATTAAATAGATTTGCTAATTTGGGATTGATTTTAATAATGTGCAAGCTTACTCTTTTGTGTGAAGATTCTGATCTGTGTAGGGTGTGTAAGAAATTGTTATTTGCTAACTTTATATTGTTAACAGTTTTAGAAACTTGTACCTAAGATAAATAAATAATTTGTAACTTTGGATATAGTAAAGCGGGGGACTAGATTTTCCTGAGCTTCAAATTAGTAAAACTTGCTTTTGAATTCCCAGCTACCAGCAAATGCTTGTAGCTTAGCTGTTAAGAAAAGTCTGGAGCAAAAGGCAGGTATTTACTCTCAGTTGAATTTCACTTTGAATTACAGATTTTTTTATGCCAGTCGATTAAATTGGACTGATTTCCACTGCTGCATAATACTACCAATTTACCTTTCCAATGAAATATTTTTTTCTTTGTTGGACTGAATTAAACATGCTGTAGACATGTCAAAATAATCAGTGTAATCAGCAGATGGTAGAAATGTAGTCCAGGCTTTTCTTTTACACTGGTCATCTGGAGACCAAGTAACACCTCTGACAAATTGTATAGATTTACACTGTGAAGGAAGCATTTCATCTAATATATTTGATTTTGTGGATACTACTTAAAAACTGTGCAGTTTGGCAGGTTCATTTTTCTTTTAACCTTTTCTTCTGTTGGCACTAACTTACAACAACAAATTTAATCAAGGTGTCAGTTCATAGTAGACCTGATTTTTACCCTTGTAAATATTTTAGTCACCAAAATTCCATTTTGATTCCAAGCTCTCCCATTCACACATTTGGTAGAACATAATTTGAAATCTGGCTGGACAAAGTGAGGACAAAATTCCTTTATTCCAATTCTTTTGAGTCAAAAGTCTAAATTATGGGAGACATCACAATGCTGGGGAAATCCCTTCCTCTACTGACAATCTCTTGAATCCTCAAACCCAGGACTGGTTTCAGCTACAAAGCTGAGCAGGTAAAAAGGCATCATGGGACATATCTAACACAAATGGAAAGATGTCAGGCTCCTCTAACTCCTAGTAATCCTTTGCTCTTTGAATTGTCTTTTCTCATGAGAGTCATTTTTCCAGTATTCTGAGTTGACAAGTGGGGCAAGAGGTCAGAGATATACTCTGTGATGTTTTGCTGATGCTGTCTTATATTTCAAATATTAAAAAAAAAACCCAAAAATTGCTCAAGGTGATAGTCAGTGAAGTATCTTAACCCTCCAGGCTAAGGAGAGAAATCTATAACTCACTCTGTTCTCACAGATTGTCCTTTGCTACTTTTCTTTCTGTGTAATGTTAACCAAGTTTTAAAAATATTTAAAATTTATTTGGTATTTTAATACCTAATATTTTAAATAAATTGTAGAATAACAAAGGTAATTCTTTTTTCATATAGATTTGATAAAAAATAACTCAAATTGGCATTAAAAAGATGTGTTGAAAGGCATATCAAGTTTCTCAGTGCTGAACACTGACCCAGGGAAGCATGACACAAAACACAAGATATCCAGAACAGTCACATTTTGTTATATCTCATTATGTGGTCTGGCCACACACTGAGGAGCAAGGATGTATAATACTGGTAGGCAAGTACAAGACAGTGCACAGATATCCCAGCTCCTGGGCAGAAAGATAGGGAAGCAATTTTTCTTTTGTGATAGGAGAACACAAATGTCAGTCATGTAAACACAGACCCATTTGCCAAATCCACAAAAGCTGACAGATCTGCACTCATCTCTTTGTCACTGCTTTACAATTGTGGGTTTTTTCAGCTGCAGTATCTGTACATGATTTGTCAAACTGTTTTTTTAAAGCATGGCTGAAGGTCAGTCTTCACAAATCCATTATCACATCAAAATGACTGATTGGTGTCAAGCTGACCTGATTCTAGAGTCAGCAATGAGCTGCATTTATCATGGCAAGGTGTGTATGTAAGATGTGAGGCACCAGTAACATGGAATGTATACTCAAAAGTGTGGACTTCAAACTGTGACAAATATTTTTTTTTTTTATAATTGAGGAAAATGCACTTACCTCCCTCAGGGCCAATGCTTTGATGATTCAATCAATTCAAAAGGGCCCTTAGTATTGCAGGAAGAGATTATATATGATAGCTAGAAAACAGAAATATCCAATTACTTTCTGCGTATCTTGAGGAACAAGGCCCCTTAAGAAAAGGGAGAGATCTGCTGGTTTAGATCTTAACACAACTAGATGTAATATCCCTCCTATGTACATTCCGTCTAAGACTTTTGTAACTATAATGTCCATGTGTGGAATTTTTATTGTCTGCTTACCTCAATCCACCTTGTGCTGCAATGATTTCAAGGTCCCAACAACATGACAGTGTCCATTCTGGCAGGTCAGTGATCCTTGGACAGGATGGCAGTGCTGTAGAGCATCCCAACAGATCCAACAGGCAGCTCCTCCATGTATCTGCTAGATCAGGGAGATAGTAAACATGAAGTTTTATGTGGTAGAAGTGACCTGTAGCACCTCTGGAGTCAGCCTGGTGAACACAGAAGTAGCAATAGGACAGTAGTCCAAGTGTCCTTGAATCCCAGCTACTGTAATGAGTTCATTTCACTGGGAAAGTGTGTGAAACAGCTGCTGTATAAATTAGAACAGTAGAAGGTTTTAAAAAGTGATAATAATTCTAACTACTACCATTTTAGAGTTTGATGTCCTTTCAGAAAGTGTTTTAATATTGTACTGGACAATTTCTCCTTGAACTCCTCTCCTTTCACATTAATATTAATGCAGGTATTTTAGAACAATACACCCCCTATTACCCATCACTTATGAAAGTCCAAAATATAGAGCTAAATCTTCAGCAATTGCCTATAAGCAAATGGATTAAGACAGAAGTTTGTAGGTAAGGATTGTACTGCACACAAAGGGGCTGAAATATCAGTTAAGAACTGTTATGAGATGTAGCATAATCCCACACTTTCTCCCTTTGCTGCAGAAAGACATGAGATGTAAGAAACCCTTGAGACCCATCCACACTGTTAAGTACAGATGGAAAGTGTATTTTTTTATTTCCTTATTTTGAACTTCCCATCATCTTAGTTGCTCCACACTCAACAACTTCAGAGATTATATAATTATATATGTATACATATATATGTATGCATTGAATGTGTGAGAGAGAGGGGGTATTAAAATTATGTATATACTATAGTTTTAAGTACTATACTTTAAGATAAAATCCCTTTAAAATACATGACCTAATATAATACAGAAGTATGCATATATATATGTTTTACTCTTTTCCTCTGATTAGTATTACTCTTGAATTATGCAATCTGAAATTAGAGGATTGAGTCCTTTGAATGATCAAAGAGGGTAAAAAAGTGATTTTTTTATTCATTTTCTACATCAAACAGAGATTTGTTTTTCTAAAAACAAGCTACAATAATTTTAGTTAGTTATTCTCCCTGTGAAAGCTGCTAACTGCTTCTTTTACTACTTAAGCAGGAAATGTTTGCCATTTTCATTTACTCTCATCATTAATGATAGCAAACTCTCTATTTAGTGCAATAGCCTCATTGCATTAGCCTGCCTTCTATTTTGTATGGTCCTGCTCTTTCTAATATTTGTGCATCAAAATGAATTTGCTTTTGCACCTGAACTTCCTATAAATGTCATTTTTTGTTTGTGGTATCATACTACCCTCAAAAGGAGAAAGTTTTCACAAAGGGTTAAGGTCTTCACAATAAAAAAAAATAGATTTAGGTACACATAAGGAAAGAGCATCCATTTGCAGTCATCTTCATTAATTAGATACTTAAAGGAAAACCAACACTTAAATAAATGATAGATCCAAATGTTTCTGATACTTGACTGAGCTCACAAGTCTACTTCTAAAATATTCATCCTGATGTTAAAATGATGCCAAGAAATTGTTTTCAGCATCTATAACACAGATATTGTATTCTTCTCTTTTTCTTTCTTCTTTCTTTCTTTTTCTTTCTTTCTTTTTTCTTTCTTTGTTTCTTTCTCTCTTTCTTTTTTCTTTCTTTCTTTATTTTTCTTTCTTTCTTTTTCTTTCTTTTTCTTTCTTTCTTTTTTCTTTCTTTTTCTTTCTTTCTCTTTCTTTCTTTCTTTCTTTCTTTCTTTC